>CM050323.1:38653001-38692566 GCA_027475135.1 Bactrocera correcta
GAATTTTATGGCAAGATTTAATTTTCATCATTATTCCAAGCAATAAGCCAAGTAATGTTGCGTCTGTCGGAATGTGTCAAGATGGTGGCGCAGCAATTCACCGAGGAAACACTGAGCGAATTATGAGTTATGGGTGGAAATAATAGTTTTGTTATTCCATTTTGAATTTTTGTACTTATTTTTGAGGTCACTAGGCTCCTCTTTTAAAGAAAGGTGTCGTAGTGCTCGCTTGGTATTCCTTTTGAGCTCAGAAGCTACTTAACACGACCTCTTGTAATAAATTAAAACCTATTTCTGGATCTCGGGTACCATAGGTGGGATTTCTAATCAGTGAGGAAATTTTTAGGAGAAGACAGTTGGACCTCGTAAATAAATATTTCGTAACAATTTGGGACTAATGTGATAAAAATGTTAAAGGACCTAAAAATCGGAAGTGTATTCCAATTTAAAACAAATGAATGACCTTTTAGTTTTTCATTGAACATGTGGATGGAGTGTCGGAAGAAGAAGTGTAAGAGAAGGGGCTTCACCTGAACCACGCTTATTCAAATCAAATACGTGGTTTGACCGTAAAGTAATAGGACTGAGTCAATTTAATAAAATTTATTGCACCAATCGTTACAATTCTGTAAAAACTTTCAAAATTGTGTGATTTCCAAGCATAGATGACGTCACGGAAGGCATTCTCCGGAGTGACCTTGAGCGCCGAGGTGCAAGTAAAAGTCCGCGGGCCACACCTGGACTGTAGGGCGGCTGCGGAAGCGTTGGGATGCCGGCCTTGGTTAGTTATCTCATAAGAAAGGCGGTGTAAGCCGGGGCGTTGTCGCGGTGCAACTTTTAATCGGCTCCGATGTGTTCTCGGACCCGATTGACCCTTCCTTTGAGTCTATAGAAGACTTCTTAAAACTTGGCGTTGACGGTTTGTCCAGGAGGAACAAATTCTTGGTGGACGATGTCTTTGATGTAAAAAAATAAAATTAGCATCGTTTTCACTTTGGATTTGCTCATTCTTCCGGTCTTGAAGCGACCTCTTCCCGGCGCTCCAAAAAGACTTGATGCCACCGAATCACACCACACTACTTCTTACTAAAGCAACATCTAGGCAAGCCTGCTTGATCACATCAAACGTCTTTGTCGCAGATTTACCGAGTTTCACTCAGGATTCAATCGCGTACCTCTGCTCTAACGAATGCCGCATTTTCCGCTTGCATCACTTACAGAAACACGTCGCGCGAAAATGTTTATCCTGACTCTCCAGGTGTTCGGAGACAACTGACGGGCTCTACTAAATCCAGATGGTCTCAAACAAACGCATTTAAAATTATGGCGCTGATTACCCGAAGTTAACAATTCATACTAATAAGCTCATACCTCTAGAACTGTGCGCCGAAAGAACATCATTTTTTTCGAAAATATTCTCAAATATATGTATAACTGATATATGACAATTTTTTCCAGTGTACTCGAATGGAAATTAACCCTATCAGCTTGTGAAGCTGCTGCTAAGCACAGCCGTTGGCTTAACAATGACCTCCAAGTGCCAATGTTGTTGCTGCCATAGTTATTGGCATTTGTATTGTTTCGTAGTGATGTTGTGATGACAGCACAATTGTTGCTATTCTCATTTGATGAGGCCAATAGCAATAACAACAACAACAATGCCTGCCAACAAACAGCGTTATGCGATAAGTCCAGCAGCCGAACGTTGAGTCACATCGGCAGCCATAATAATATTACGGCCAACAGCATTGCCTGTGTTGTTGTTGCTATTGGTGGCACTGCTATTTTTGCTAGCTGCCGTTAATGTCGCTGTCAATGATGGTGTTGGTGATTTTGTTGATGACGCGTTGAGCGTTTTGTTTGCACCCCACCCCACCAGGGCATTAGAACCGCACGCCGCTTTGTTGCATACACCGCGCCGCCGCCCATTGTGACTTGGGTGTTGCTGGTGCTGTGTGTGATGAATGTTGTTAGCTGTCTGCGGCATTGTCAGTTGATAACTTTCGTTTTATTATTTCAATATGTACTCGCAAATTCAGGCATTCGATTGCGCCGTGGCGGCTATTGCATTTATTTATGGCCGCTGCAAACATTTAATGATCTCTAATGATGGGCGCAACGGCAACACACAAACGCGTCAATGTCGTGTCACACAACCACACAAACATACAAGTGGGGTGTATGTGTGTGCGTTTGTGCTTTTACATGCAGATAAATTCATTAAAACATACTTGCAACAAACGCTTTATGGCATCGGCAACGGCAACAGCATAGCCTGTGGCGTCGTGTCGTCAAGTGTTTGGCGCTTTGTCTATTTGTGCAACAACAGCAAAGCAGACAGCCACAGCTGCTCATCCATCTGCCCAACCAGCCGTACATTGGGTCCATCAAATGCATCAACGTGGCAGCTATTGGCCGCAACGCATTGCCGTATTACTCATAATGTGCATCATAAACATTTTTATTGCATTCAGACTGTGCTGTGTCTTCTTCTTCTTGCCTTTGCTGTTGTTGCCTTTTCCATTATAGTGGCGTTTGATTTCATGCGTTCTTGTTGTTGCTTATCAGTTTATTTCATTTTGTTGTGCACTTGTTCACTGATTGCATTTTTTATTGCTTTACGACGGTATGTTGCATGTTTCTGCGCCAGCGCGTGTGTCCGTGTGTGTGCATTAGTGTTTTTGCTGATAAAGGGCTATATATATACTAAGTAAGCTCAAAAACAAGTGTATATGTGTGTGTGTTACTGCCATTCAATGCTGAAACTTTTCGTATGTAATTACGATTTCAAGTGCCGATTTATTGCTGAGATTGCGGTTATGTTGTAGAAATTCGAGTGCAGATGTTATGTTGAGAACACAGCGAGCCTGCAGGAACGCCTTTACCATTTGACAGTTTATCTTTCAAGGGAACACTATCCATATATTCTTGGGTTAAGTTAAGGGGGTGATGCTAACAGGTATCTCAATTAGACTGCTTAGAACGCCGGTTCGTTGCAGTCTCTGAATCTGCTATAATATAGATGCGAAGACCTGTTAAGACCAGTAATGTCAGTGTCAGCTTATCTCCTGGTTTGCCGAAGATCCACCTCACCCTCCTTCATATCACTTTGGTCACTTGCGTCTGACAAAATTTTTGGCTTCATCGTATGAATGTCTATTGGACAATGTCCATCAAGAACCCCTACGATAGGCGAAGATGAACTTTGTTAAGGGAAGTAGTTCAGTAGAGCTCCTGTGTTTCACTCTAGGCTAAACGAATCTTGCAGTCTCACAGAAGCTCTGCGTCGACCAGCGCCTAGTAAGCGTACGCGACGTCTGTTGATCTAGTGCTAGAACGCAAGATAATATTGGAAATTCAACTCCGTGCTATTCTGATGTAAACAGGGTAAGAATTGCCAATTTCCTTGGCTAGATCGACGGCTTAGCCGTAACTAACGATTCCGCTGTGACCAGACATCCAAACGAGTCTATTGAAGTAGCTTCAGACTATTTCTAGTAAGGACAGATACTGCTTGACTAGCCTTGAACGCACATTAAGCCAACTCATAATCGAGTAAACGGTCACCTCCTGAAAGAGTTTGCACTTCATAACGGTATTTACTGCCACCTTAATAGCAGCCATTTCTGCCGGAAAATCACAGAGGTCTGCTACCCAAAATCTAAGACTGATGGTGGGCTCCTTACAAAAAACTCTCCGTCCAACTTTCTCTCCTATATTCGACCCATCTGTGGAAAAGCTCACCGCTGAGAAAAAAAAAGCCTCCACGAATAGCTTCTGCAAGGTGGTGGCTGAAGTAGATAGGATTGCAGTTGAAAGAGGTAAGAATTTAGGTGTGGCTTTGTTCGAATCCCTTCATATACCCAGCTTCCTTGCGCTTTAGAGCGCATTTTGGCGATATCCACGGGTGATAGCGAAAAATGGTATTCAGTGCTATTGTTGTTGTAGTCTTTAGTGCACCGGAGAGGCTCTATTTGGACCCGTTCAAGCTTTTTAGCAAGTATATCTTCTCGAGCGCCATCCACCAAAGGAAAATGGAATATTATTGGCTTGAATATGGTTTCGTATCGCAAAAACACCATCTTTCGTAAGTTTTTCCAACTTTTTTCCTATAGCTCCTCTGCAGCACCGTATTCGTAATAAAAATGTCCCATTGGTATATTTTAAACTAGTTATGATTTATAAAATTATTTACAATTAAAAAAAAAAATAAAAAAAAACATTCTGTTGTCTGTACTTTTCATTTGTGCCAAAAGTAGTTACACTTTCTGAACGCCCTGCTTTCCCTACAGGGTCCGTGCAAGTGTCCATGTAGAAATAAATCTACACAGTTTCACATATTTATTATCGCTTGAAGTGGTTATATAATATTTATAATTGCTACATGTTACTTCATGTTGAGGGTCATTTGCTTTTCTATGCGTGAAATTTATTTAATAAATGTACAATTTTATGATCGAAATGAAGTGCTGAAACCTCAAAGTGCTGATATGAAAAATACGAGACAGCGTTTGTTTTTTAGTATTTAATTCCCTGAGGATTTATTTTGTGAAACATATTTTTTATTATTGTTGTTTTAAGTTAGATTAATTGTGAGTTTATTACATTAAATTCTAGCAGCTTTAACTGTGTACTGACGCCAACTCGGACCAGATTTAAACAGGGGAAGCAAGCTTAAGTCGCAGTCTCTGGCTTTTAAAAAGCGAAAGAGAAAAATTTTGTTTTAGTTATGGTTTAGTGGGAGAAATTAAAACTCATATCGTCAATAACTAGTTTTATTGGGGATATATGCTGGTTGAAAAATACCGATACTTACTAGTAACTCCAACTACTCATAAGATAATTGAAATTGTAAAAAAATTACTTTCGTAACCTCTTCAACACTTTAAAACTTGTTGCATGGCGAAACGAACAAACAGCTGGGTTAAGAAAGAATAAGCTATAATTGAAAAATATAGCTTTGTTGCTGCTTTTCCTAAAAGCAGACCTCGAACATAGCGAGCAAACAGATAGTATCGAAAAAATAAGCGTATTTTTCCTTGAAGAGAAAGCTCAGGAAGCTCATGAAGCTCATGATATTATAATTTTTCGTACCCCACTTGGCTCAATGTTTACTTTGGATGCCTACGATCAGGTTTTTAAGTATTACCTGAACTAGAGCACGTTACAAAACTAGAAAAGTGTACTTTGAAATGTTGCTCTACGTTGTTGACCTCAAGGTACATGTTTCTTATTAAGCGTATTCATTAGTCTTTCTTTCTACCCCGTTTTGCCTCTATAAATATTCATATTTATGGTGTATAGCAAATGGCAGCGAAGTTCGCTCTAACACTGAGGGTATTCTCTCTATTAGTTGACAGTAACCATTACCACGAATTTTCAAATTGCTAGAGTTGAATTTAAATTGCCTTTCTTTACAGAGATGAGGTGGAAGGCGCTAGGTGGACAAGGGCGCAGGGATAAGCATATATACTACTGCGATCAAATTGAAAGGGGAATTTTAATTTATACTTCGCGTGTTTTTCGAATCGGTACTGTTAGTGACATCAATGCTAAATTTCACGTCAAAATATTCTTTAGTATTTGAGATACGCATCGTTTTGTGAGGCTCTAAAAGTGAATTCTTCTATTTTTACTATGCCTTAATTTATTGAACAAAGAAGTGCGATATACTGCGTCGGTTATTCGTGATCATTTCGCCGCATTTTCAATTAATATTGTGCCGCCGCCACCGCTTTCACCTGATTTACTTTCGCGTGACTTCTGACTAGACTAACCATCAACGCCAATTTTTAAGTGGAACGCCTCAGCTTATAACACCTTTTTTGTGAACAGCTACCTAATCTAGACGGGCATCCCAACGCATATAGCCAGATGTAGCTCCCTGGACTTTTTTGTTTCCTTGCCTGAAAAGGCTGGTGAAAGTAAATCCAAGCACCTCGGCTTTCAAGGTTTTTAAGGAGAATATCTTCCATGACGCCTTGGAAATCGGGCTGGCAGCGCCGCATCGACGCAGAAGGAGCGTATTTTGAAAGTTTTTAAGGAATTGTTACGATCGGTTTTTTAAAAATTGCCAGGCGGCTTTGAACTCATTAAAGTCTCTTAGAGATTCGTCAAAGTAATGAAAGCAAAACTTGATACCTTAGCAGTTCAAACGTTCTTTTTCACGATAAACCTGCAATAGGTTCCAGTACATAGTAATATATTTGGAAACTTCGAAAGAGAGGAACTAAGCAGAACACACACTGCCAATTAGACTCCAGAAAAATAGAATTTATATGCCTGTGGCTACTTGCTGGTATTTAAATAAATCTGAGTCTTGGTGGAATCAATTCTTTACTTCTCAACAGGCACGCAAATGGCACACGAATGGAATATGGGCCGCACATGCTCACTATCCAAATTTAAAAAAAAAATATATATAAAAATTCTAGTAGGAGACCTACTAGAGTGAAATGCTCTATATAAGAAAATTATAGCAACTATCGGTCGAGGGTTTCTTGACCACGTCTCGTAGATTGCACTGTTGAAACCTTTCGTTCTAATAAATTTCATCAGAAGCCTGGGGGACTCGATAGAAAGACAATAGAGTGAGAGGTCTTTAGTCCCAGTGTTATCACAATGGGTCTTCTGTGCTAGATTGTCACTCTACCTACCTTTCATACCTAGTAGAAATTTTGCTTAAACGAATTTTGGATAGTTTGCCTTTCTTGAAATATAATGAGTCCTCGCTTATTGCATTGATTCTCTAACCTGATCCGGGTGATCACAACAAAGTCGCTAAGAACAAAAAAAAAAACTGCGTCACTTAAACTATGTCACTCATCAGTTCGAAATCCAGACTTCAAGTGGCATATAAAAAATGATATACATCCATAAATATGTAATACATAAGTAGGTACATATGTATATAAGCCAATATATACTTACAGAAACATGCACATAAATTTTAGATGCTTGAACATGAACATGAACAGGATTACCGCAGCAACTTCAAAGGACCTTTATCTCAACTCACAAACTTAAATGAAGGACTTGACGCAGCAATGAAGGAGGAACAACGAAAAATTACTCAACGCGTATCCTTAATTTATGTGTAAACATCCTGTCGCTGCCACTTTAGCTTTGACCTTTTTGATGGCACTGAAACTGCAACTAACCGCTAAGCAATGTTTATGCAACATATTTGAAACTGTATTTGTACAACAGATTTAAGCACACAGCGTTAGATAATGTAAGCAAATACACACACGCACACACAGGCACATATGTGCTGCTCGGAGTGGATGCGCTTTGAGACAATTTGTCAACGAGTGGACTCGGATATCAGCACATGGGGCACACACGCTGGCCGAGTAATTCGATATTTTTGCTGGCAAACACGAAAAGGGAGGACACTTGCAGACGGGGCTAAGGGACACGCAGACACACGTATGTCGCTTGTCAATGGACACGACGACGGATGGACGAAGGACAGCATGCAGTTCGAAGTGCGACACTTGACCGGCGCACAAAGGCGTTTTCCAATATGCGTGTAGTGTCTGTGTCTGTGAGGCAGGGCACTTGAGTGGGGACACAGGCGGGCAGTTGAGGACACACGGACGGCAGCACATGTCGCGTGCGTGCAATGCAAATTTGCAACAGCCTCGTAGACAAATAAGAGCAGGAAGCTGAAAGTGTGTCCGACAATGAGTTGCAACTACACAAAGTTGGCTGTGTGGCAGGACAGCGCATGCAGCAGTGCGGGGTTGGCGAAATATGATAGCACTGCGGCAAAGGACTGAGGAAAAAATCTTGCTGCTAAGCGCTATTGATGAGGCATGGTGTTTGTAGGTGCCTGTGTGTGTGTGTGTGCTGAAGACAAATTGTGCATGGAGAAGAAGAATGCTGCAGCACTTATTCACTCGCGCTCTATTTGCTCGCGCAGTCATTGCCGTGTTGCATGCTTCGTTGGCTGCTTCCGCTGC
Organism: Bactrocera correcta; assembly: GCA_027475135.1. Lineage (NCBI taxonomy): Eukaryota > Metazoa > Arthropoda > Insecta > Diptera > Tephritidae > Bactrocera > Bactrocera correcta. The sequence goes on from CM050323.1 coordinate 38,660,969, forward strand.
CACAGCCGGAACCGTTTAAATTGTAGCGCCATTTGCGGCAATTTCTTGCGCATTAAAAGCAGTTTTTTCTACTTTCTTGGGAAATTTCTCATGTTTATTTGTTTTTGTTGTAGCAAATCCATTAAAGGCGGCTGCCGCGCAGGATTGCAGTGGCTTGAGCATGAAAGCGTAAATGCGCGTAATCAGCACCCACTCCTACTGCTGCGAGTGAAGAATGAAGCAGCCGCTGCAGCAGCTGGTAGAAATGCAGTTTTTGTTGTTGTCATACAAGCGACTAACAACTATCTGTTTTGATCGGCAGCGCATGATCAAGCAAGTGATCCAACGCCACCGCCGCTTGGCCTAATGCGTTTATAATTGCTGCTTGTGGCATGTCCAACTGTCAAGCGTCCGTCCATCGGTCCGTCCGTCCGCGCACAGTGAAACGTCAAAGTTCCCAATGAATGCGATGGGATTGAATGGGAAAAAAGTGACGTGTGTAGAAGTCGCTGGACAGAGAATTTCATTGATGCACTCAGGCATTCGGCCGTTGCAGTCATTCAGCGAGCCATCGCAACCGTCGAGCAGCGAAACTCACACGGCAATTCCGCTAGAGGCCGGCGCACAAACGGAAGCTAAAGTAACGCCAACAATGAGTTGATAAAATGCAATAACAAAAGCAAAAACAAAAATGCACAAAAAGAAAAAAAAAGAAGATAGAAGAAGAAAAAAAGCGAATAACAACAAAGCGAAGTGGCAAAAAGCAGTGGCAGGCGGGCAATTATATTTTATAAATGGCAATGCTATGCGCTCGCTGCAACAACAATGAGACGAACATAAAGAAAAACTTAAACTACAAGCAAGTATACAAGCAATAAAAGGTAAATACAAATTAAAGTGCTTATAAAACAACATCACAACATCTGCACTCAGCGAAATGTGATAATTCGTTTTTAGTTGTTCGTTTTCTCTCGCATTTCATGCTGCCGTTATTTTCTGATATCTCAAATCAGCTTTGCAGGAAATGAAATTAAAAGTCAACAAACAAACGGCAATTGCTGAGCTTCGGGACCGTAGCGGAGTGCCTCGGAGAGTGACTGAAGACTAACAGTACAACGAAATTAAAAATTTAATTTATAAAAACATTCGAGAGCTAACGACGAGCTGCTGATGCACACGATAAAATGAAAGCTACTTCCGTTTAGTTCAAAATACATTTTTTGTTAAATTTTATCTTTTCCTATTTAATTATTATTGTTGTTATTTTCTTAATTAATGAACCCATGCTTTCTCACAAATGTAGCGTTATATAAATAATTGCTTATTCATTAATAAATAAGCATAGAATACTAAGTTCGTTTCAAAAGACACTCGTTAAAAGGCTTCGAAAACTCGTTGACAGGTCATAAGTGTAAAATTAAAGGCTTAAAGGCACTGACGTATACTGAAGATATTGACATCATCGTACAAAATATCCCAGTTGTTAAGCACGCTCCTTGGAGTAAATAAAAATGAAAGGTAAAGCGTGTTGTGGTGATCATAGCCATGCTGATATAATCAGCTCAATCGCATTGTAGCTCTCGAGTCAATAAGAGATTGATACTCCTATTCTCCAAATTTCAGACATATTGGTCCTTCTTGAAAATAGTTTAAGTACCTACGACAAAGCTCGTCTTGAAAAATATTACAGTATCACTATCACTAACATACTTTTGGTACTTTTGACTAAGAAGACCATTTAGTGTTCCATCTCAAGGAGTAAAACACCTGACTTAGCTATGAGTTAGCATTTAAAGCTATTCGTAACATACCTTTAGGCCTATGCTGCCGGCAATTGATAAATATTTGGTGTTTTTTCCTTTTCTAATGTCAGCAATCCTGCTCTAATAACCGTCTTACACCCAATCCCATTGTTGAAGTACTTGTATAAGCACTGTCAGTCCGCGTGCTGAACATTGCTCTCAGAGAGTGGAGGTGAATGTCGAGTACTTAATTTTTAGCTAGTTTGTTGTTCTTACAGCTGTCCCTACGTTTATTATGAAGCTTGTAATAAACCGCGAGAAGACGAAAGTATATCAACTCTACCTAGGTTGCCCTTTTAGGCCGCGAATAACGGACTAGGTCTTAGCTATAGTAAAACGGAACTGACGATTTTCAGAAATAAAACAAAAATACCTCAAATTGATCTTATCTCATTTGGTGGTACAACAATTTCTCTTTCCATCACATCTAAATATCTGGGTGTTCTAATCGATAATAAGCTGAATTGGAAGATTAACATTAAAAAAAAAGAGGACATAAAGCGCATATGACATACTTCACCTGCAAAATAATACTTAGCAGGTACTAGGGCCTTATATAAGTAGATATGGCCCAAGCTTGATAAGACTAGAACCAGGGACTCATTATATGGGTCCAAGAGTATTATTTTCAGGCTTACTCAACGTGGCATGGGCCGTTTAGAGAAAACCCGCGAAAAAACATCTGTCTCAGAATAAAAAAGAATAAGGAAACAGTTTTCTACTTTTTTTGTGAATTACCAGCTCTAGCACAAACCAAACATAAAATACTTGGAACACATCAGGAATCGAACCTTGAATGGCTGTCCACAAAAAGCATTGCATAAGTAATTTCATTGAAAGCACCAAATGATTTGAGCCCATAGATAAAGCAACTTTACAGAACTCCCACGATCGTACGTCAAAATGGCGCATTCAGCGTTAATTGAGCCCAAAGTGGCAGCACTCCTACCCACCTACCTACCTACATCTTAGTCTTACGTTTCTCGATCCACAGTTATACTAAAGTTATCTTGAATTAGGTTGATGTTGAAATCATGAAATATCATACAAGATATTTAAGTTTAAGAATAAAACTCCCCTTCCTCTTCCACAAAACCTTTCTCTCGAAAACTCGTAACGCCCATTCATCAGATGTTGTCTGCCTATGCCTCTGCACTTTATAGCAGGACGGCGATGATGAATAACTTCTAAAATTCCGTTTTAGCTTGTCGCGGGTTTTTTGATTGCCGATATCGGACCACTATAGCATATAGCTGCCATAAGAACTGATCAATCGGAATCTAGTGTCTGTATGGAGAACTTTTTCATTTGAGGATGTAATCTTCGAAGAGCGGATTACTATAACATACCTGAAGCTATCTTACAAACTAAATGATAAGAATCAAGTGTCAAGAGTATTATGGCTTCGAAGTTAACTTGATGTTGACTTCTAAGATGATACCATTTAAAATGAAGACTATTCATTAAAACCAATATTTGACATTATAGGATCGAATCGGTTAATCTTGTCCTATTATAAAGCATAACATTCTTCGCAATTTCTAAAATATCCAAATCCCCGATTATTGTCTCATATTACTAACATAGGCTCATACTTTGTTTGATTTAAATAAAAAAAATAGCTAGCGTACTTAGTACATTCAGTCTTCTTTAAGTATTAAGAAAGGTCTAAGCCATTAGCAGGCCACTAGACTACGTCGGTGATCTTATCAATTAAGCGATTAGCTCTAGTTCTAATTGATCTAAGCCAACATATTACGAACACATATGATGTGATGACGACTAACGAACTGACGGCAACATTTGAATGTACGGTAGTACTAATTGTAGTTACATAATTTGTCAGCTGACTGATTCCACCACTCGAAGTGCACTCAAGTGCGACTTACAACATATTGCCGGCAAGGGTAAGGAAAACATTGCGCCACTTCAGCGACACTTTAAGGCATAAGTGAAATTTTTAATTAATGACTGAGGAAAATGTTTAATTTTTTATACAAATATGTGAATATATATGTATGTGAACATTTCTGTGCCTTTCGCCATACATGTATAGATATGTAAATGGCTAACATGCGTACCAACTGTTGCAGTCAAAAATAGTAAAAAATGCAATTAACACTCAATTTAAATGAGTTTCGGATAGACAATGACAGCAGAAGAGCTAACCGAAATGTCGCTATAAATGCGTGTGAATGTGTGTGTGTGTGATTCTATAAATGACTGAATGGGTGTTAAATTTGGGAAACAAAATTAAAATATGCTTGCCACAAAGGAACCGAGAAATATATTCACAAGGGAAGACTCTAGCAAACAGCAGCAAACAACAACAAGACGCATACGTTGAGCGCAATGAAAACAGGAAGCGCATTAGGCCGCATTTTCTTACAATTAAAATACAACAAAAACGTTTTTTTTTTTCTTTCAGTAAAATCTTCCCCTTTTTATTTGCTTTTACGTTCAAATAATTTCATTTTACTTTAATTTTTTTTTTATCAAACCAACTAGCTGAGGGCGAGCGTCCACAATTAAAGCGCGTTGCTGATCGCGTCTCATATCCGAAACGCCGCCTTGAAATGATTTCCTTAATCGCCGTGCCGACGGCTGCGCATCCTTGGGAGGGACATAAATTTTCCAGCACCAATGCGTTGATATGAAAACAAGCCGCCTCTCCGCGGCTTCTGTGCGTAAGTGCCACCGACTACCGTTGGTTAGTAAGTGCATCGAAGATTGAGGTTAGGGCTCTTGCTTCCACCCTCGTCTGCAACCACTCTCCGCGCGCCGGCACTATTTTTACTTTGAGGCATTTGTTGCGGCAACACTTCAAGCGCAGCACTGGCGGCCGAGCGCTGTTATCTTTGCCGACTACTGCGCTTCAACGGCAATTTCAAGTGCTCGCGCACTCGTCGCCGTTATCGTAATAGGAGCCTTTAATGGAGCATTAAATTATGTAGTCGTGGACACTTCGGCTTGTGCTCGCGTGTGTGTGTGTACGTTGTGAGTTTTACCTATTGCCTGTTGCATTTTTGTCTCTAACGAACGTGCAACAGCAGCCGGCTGGCGTCAATCAAGTGGCCAATTTCGCTGCCACAGCAGCCGCAAGTGTTTTTCCTCTTGTTTTCTATCTAATCTTTGTCTACCGGCGACGAATACCGCTCCTGAGTACAGCCGAGTGTGGCAGTTGCAGCTGTAGTATACATCACTCACTCTCTCACTAGCATGCCGCATGATCACTTGCGGCTTCGTTGACGGCGGCGTTGCTGCAACGCGTTCATTAAGTTGTGTTTTTTTTGTGATCACGAACAATCGAACAGTGGCAGAGTTGTAGAGCGTCCAACGGTGTCTTTCTGACCGTTTGATTCTAATACCTAACTTTGTTGTCAACTCGTGTGGCGCCTCCCTGCTGGCAACCCTTTTGCTGCATTGTGGCATGTTGACATGTATGTATGTGACACATACACACACACAGGCATGCGATCCTTAGAGTAAGTCTGTCAATTAGACATGACATGAAGTCGGCGCTTTTGCTGTTGTTGTTGTAGATAACTAAAAGGACTCTCCTGACACATGTTCGCACCGTCGGGGCATGTAGCGCTAGTGCCGCCATTGCTGTTACACGCAAACTTGCTCGCTTCTCATCGTTGTTTTTGCTTTTTATCGTCGCTCTTCGCTTTGTCCCTCTAATTTTATCTGCGTTCAAATTATTTAGATATGTTTCGCTTTGTTGTTGTTCTTTGTCGGTCAATTGCATTTGGGCTTGTGCATTGTGCTACGTGCAACACTGTAACAGAAAGTTGCACACAAAAAATGCACATAACATTAGTTAGAATTGTTGTTGCAGTTGCTTTTTTTCTCACAATTCCAACACTGTCATTGGCATTCCCTTTTGTCTTAGAGTCTTCAGCGCTCGCGCGTCGCCCCAGTCGCTGCTGCTTCATGCATTCATTGATGCCATGCAACGTTGAAATATATGTACACATACACATACATGCCACACATATAAATATATATGAGTATTTTCGGGATTTGTGTGCAATTTCAGCATTAGTTGCGCTGTCTGGGTAGGTGTGGCACGCTGGTGCCATCAAAATGTAGTGCCACAATTGATTGCTTGTGGCAGTTGGCAAAGTCAAACAGCACATCAAAAGCAAGCTAGTGAAGTATTAAATCAATATATATGCATGTATATATGTAGAACACTCCCTCTGTACACACAGTTCTGTTATATTATCTATTTTTATAATCCTTCGTGAGGAAATTTTTTACTACAAAGTAGTTTACGAAGCAATTTGTTTCGGGAAGTGTATAAGAATAATCACATTCTTGCTTTGCAAATCACTATATAATTAAATATACATATGTACTCGTACTCATAACTAAGCGCCTTACAGGTGTAGGTGCCCTTTAACTGTAGCAAGTCCTTTAATAAGCAGTTACGAGGGTTATCGATAGGAGTGACAAGTGCTGATTGCTCTCTTCCCTATTTTTTGTATAAAAATATAGTTTCATATGTTTTGGATGGATAGCCTTGGCGTCTTGATACCACGGAAGGGCTTAGTGCTAAGCTCAATTATGCAAAACTCTGCAGGTGCGGTTTCGAAAGGACTTATAAATTTGTTACGCATTCGATTTAGGCTCACATTGGCTACATAGAATAAGATCTAGTCAGAAGGAATCTGTTACTGTTCAATAGATTGTTTTATTAATCTGCTATTTGGCGTAATATAAGAGATACTACTTAAACAGTTTCTTCATTGCTTTGGTCATCTTAGCGCGTATCAAAGTAAAAGCTAATTTTGGTAATGAAGGAGCAGGAACAGAAAATTGTACCAAAAGCCATTTGGAACCATTGAAATAATGTTGCATACAAAAGCAAGCTCGATACCCACGTGCCTCACGGATCGAATTTCCATGTGGAATAGCCAATCAATCAAATGGTTACTGGTCACTTATGACAATGTAAAGAGAAAATGATTAATAAGATTTTGTTTTGGAATTGGCAGGAATCCCTTGAAGAAAGCAATGCTCAATAAGCGGCCTGCCTTGGCCACTATAATTGGGAATGTGTTCCATCCGGTCAACACGCATAAACACAAATCGATAGTGACTCTCCAGCAGTTTCTGTATCTTAGTTGGGACGGTCGTATGCATCCACCTTACTGTCCGGATCTGGAACCAAGTGATTGCTACCTCTTGCAGTGTATAAATTTTTTTTTATAATTTTAAAATTCTTTACTTATTCTTCGAAATCTATGTCGTGCCCTTTAAAATAAACTCCCTTGGATCCAATACACTTACGAGTATGCATGCCAACGGTTTTTCCAATCCTCGAAAGAGTTGTTAAAGTCAATTTGTGTAATAACCCCAATCCGTGTAGCGATTCGCGTTTACTGTCTTCAACTGACTCAAAACGGTTTCCTCGGAGCGGTCATTTGAGTTTGCTGAATAATCAGAATTCACACCTGCGGTGAAAACAGTGGTTGCGACACGATATTGGTTGAAAATTTTGCGAAAAACTCACAAAGAATCTATGCAGTAAGCGGCGATGCTTTATCGAGTTGTCGGCTCATACTTTGTACCTCTTTTTACGAATAGCTTCGCGCAAACGACGCATAACACTCATAGAATTCTTTGTTGGCAGTTTGCCATTACCTTATTTTGTTGACGAGTTGTTCATCAATTGATGTTGATGGCCGTTGAGGACGTGGTACGTCTTTAATGCTCTCTCGACCCTCTTTGTATAATTTGTACCAATCATTATCACTGAAGCCTTTTGCAACATTCTGAATGTTTCTGTACCAGAATTTGCCTTCCGAAATATGCGAAGACTAAGACTTTAAAACGTAAAACGGGTTCTGGACGTCCCAAGAAGACTTTTACCAAGGTTAAGCGGATTGGTATTCAGAACAGATTTAAAACAGCTGAAGACATTAGAAGAGAAGTTCAGGAGTTAAATGGAACCAAAATCAGTATGCGAACAGTGCGATTGCGTCTCCAAGAAGCCGGACTAACTGCAGTCGACCTGCCAAAAAACCGCTATTGACGGTAAAAATGCGTCAAAAACGCCGTAAATGGGTGAAACTGCACAAAACCTGACCAAGGAAGATTGGAGAAAAGTCATTTTTTCGAATGAGTCCAAAATTAACATCTTCGGTTCTGACGGAGTGTCGTACGTTCGTAGAATAGTTGGTGCAAGTTTCAATAATGGGTGTGTCCAACGTACCGTCAGACAAGGGGAGTCGGATGATCTGGGGTGTTTTTCCTATAATCGTGTTGGACAATTAGCCTAGATTGATTGCAATGTTAACGCCATTAAATACCAACAGATCTTGCAGGAAAACTGAGTCCTTTCAATTGAAGAGTACTTCTCCTATATGGACAACATAATTTTTCAGGATGATTCTGCCCCATGCCATCGAGTTAAATCGGTAAGTAACAAGTTTTTAATTACATAAACTTATTAACATTTCATTTCTACAAAAACATGGTTAGTACACATTTCAATTTTTTTCAGATAAAAAATACTTAGCAGAATTGGGTGTTTTATCACGAGACTGGTTTGGAAACAGTCAAAATATAAATAAAGTTTCATGAAAATTTGTGTTATATAATTCCTTAATTTTCCTTCCTTATTTTCAAATAAAATCAAATTATCACACATTTCTAAGATGTCCTCTTTTTTTGTCCACAACTGTACGTGTATTATGTTCTGTATACTTGGAAGAGAATAGTAGGCTCTAAAGGCAATGTTCCTTCTTTTTGAATGGTACATCTTGATTTTACTCTAACAGAGATTAATCTATACGCAGCTCGATTCCGGACTGTCAGATCGATCTGCTTTAATGACCGAAGAAATACATACATATATGTTAAGAGATCCCTTACAAAGTTTGTTGAACTTTGGCCTTTTGGAATGTTACTCCCATAACAACATAAATTCTGCAAAAACTTTCTGACAAAATCTCCATAAATTTCTAAACATTTCTTTTTTTACTTAGTGCCTTGTTAGCGCATAAAACTCAGTCACCTGCGCTCAATTCAAAACATTGAAATTTTACGTGTCAACAAAAATTGCAAAAACAACAAAAGCCAAACACGACAATAAGCACAACAATTGGACAACAAAACCCGAAATGAATATGCAAAACGGAAGCGATTTGTTACCCGATTTCTTAGTTGTCCTAGTTGCGACTGAAGTCAAATATTTTTTATTACTCACGTTGCTACAACAACTCACACTAACATTGTTACACCTTGATGTTTGCGCTGTTGGCAACATACACTTGTATTTGCTGTTATTCCGTTTATTGTTGTTGTACTTTTTGCTCAATCGCATATTTTGGCATTTATTGCCACCTTTTCTTCGCTAACAACCGCTATTTTCACCTACAAATCAGCGCGCGGCGGGGTGAAGCTTCGTTGCAAGTAAGGCGCTACTCTTCTTACTTTTTGTTGCTTCCGCGTAGTTACCTCGCCCAACATTAACTTTGGCAACTTTTTAACGGCGCGCGATTGTCACTTTATTGCTTTTTCACTAAAACGAAGCAGCGCGCGGAAAACTGCAATAAAATATAACTAGAACAACAACAAGAACGATGGCAGCTAACAAAACATAACCATAAGGAAGCAGAAATAAAATCACAACTGTCATAAAAATTTCATGCCTGAATTATTCGCAAATTGATTTTCATAGTCTCGCATTGAATTTGCCACAACGCGCGGTGGCAAGGACGGCGCGGCAGGGTTGTGGCAACAAAAGGGTTTCCGCCGACCAGCGCAAGGTGATACAAGTTGGCGCAGGTGCCGGCGCAACTACCCGTGTAGTAGTTAGTATGCATATGCGGCAGGGCGGTGCAGCGGTGGCGGCGCGCTGAGCAAGCAAGCAGCTTGTACGTGGGCAGCAGTCGGCATCCAAGCACCGTTGGCGATACGGTTCAATGGCTCGGGGCTAACAAGCTAACTGGGTACGACGAGCTTTGCGCGCTGTGCACTGTGGTTGCAGGTTGCATGCCGTATTCGGTATGCGGCAAGTGGCATATATCACGCGCGCTCAAGAATAACAATTTTATTGCGAGCCGCTCATAAAATCACAAGTCACCGTGCGCGTCGCCACCGTTTGGCCTGCGTGCCGTGCCGTGTTTGATTTGCAGTAGCGTGGCGCGCTTTGCATTTGCTCGGCGCTGCCACAATTGTACCTGCCACCGTTTGCCGCCATTCAAATGCAAATGGTAATGACAATTCAACTCGCTCCGGTCGGTTTGGCGCGCTGCGCGCACTGCTTTGGCTCATAAAAGTTTTGTTTCGTTCGCTGCTGCTTTTTGCCGTTTGCAGTTATTTTTCCAATTCGTCTTGGTGGCAATTTGACAATTTGACTGCCAAAAGCTGGGGTTTTTAATGAACTTTTTACGGCATCGCAGTAACAACCGAATGTTGCCTGCCACATATGCTTTGCTAGTTTTATATTCGATGTCGACAATGTTGCGCTGAAAGTTCTAATAAAAAAGTATTTTATTTCGCTATTTTAATGCGCCTGCCACAGTAAGTGTTAGTGGCATGTATTTCTCTGTCGAAGATATTGTCATGCTACTGTAGCTATCTAACCTGTAATTTGTCGTTTGACGATTTTCTTGTATCAGCTTCATGCTCCAGCAATTTTCGTGTAAAGCAAATAAAATGAGTAGTCCGCAACTATAAATGACACTTGCTTTATTCATAGGTTGAACCTCGATTTTTTTGAGCTCTCAAAGGTGGACAACCCACAAAATGTCACATCACTTTTGACAACGCTCTAATTGCTTGCCGCAAGTACCGGTTACACCGCTTTCCATCTTTTTACTTTATTTCCAAAATAATCACCATCATCTTCAATTCTATTGTCCTGCTTAAGCTGAGTGGCGTTCACACGCTACGTTGCGGCAACAACCGAAAATGTTAATTTTCATAATTAAGTCAATGTCACTTCACATGGTCGTTTGTGGCTGAGAGGCTTGACAAAGTGTTTGCATTGAGAGTTAATTGCCGGTGGCTAGTTGAGCCAAGGTTCTAAAATTTTATATAGAGCTTAATATTCTGTGGTTTGTAATTATGTGTAATCTTAGAAGTAGAATGATTCATTAATGGGCAACATGAGGAAAAAGGAGGGGTTTATAGTAACCCACTTTACTTCGAGTAATTCAACAACAATCAATAGTTTTGTTTCTTTTTTATAATTCTACCAAAAAAACAAAAAATTGAGTAATATTTTTTTGTGTTTATTTCTATCTGTATCCTTATCTTTATCTTTATCTTTACCTTTGTCTTTGTTTTAACTCTATTTTTATCTTTATCTTTATCTTTATCTTTATCTTTATCTTTATCTTTATCTTTATCTTTATCTTTATCTTTATCTTTATCTTTATCTTTATCTTTATCTTTATCTTTATCTTTATCTTTATCTTTATCTTTATCTTTATCTTTATCTTTATCTTTATCTTTATCTTTATCTTTATCTTTATCTTTATCTTTATCTTTATCTTTATCATTATCTTTATCTTTATCTTTATCTTTATCTTTGTCTTTCTCTATATTTTAATCTTTATCTTTATCTTTAACTTTAAAATTTCCCTTTTCCCCAACTACCACTTAGGCCCTTAAAAATTTGGTCCACAGAATTTCAAGTGTGTTTTTCCCTCTTTTTTAATTCAGCCAACTCCTTGAGTGTCGTAGATATGTATTACTGAAAACGTGTACTGCGCATGCGCCCCCACCAGCAATCAAGAGCTCCACGGCAGCGCAGCTTTAGTCATCGGCGCCATATTTCGCGACTCATTGCAATTTTTTTTAATAGACATTAAATTGCAGATATGTGAAATACATTAATTTATATTGCGGCAAGAAAGCAATTTGCAACATCTGTTGCGGCAATCGAACAGCAAAGTGTAGAAAACACGAAAACAACGCTGAGGAGTGAATAAGCAAAAAATTAAGAAAGAACGCTTTGAATCTGCAACAATTCTTCACTGCTGCCACGGACTGCGGACGGAGAACGGGTAAAGAAGGCTCATGATGAAGAAAAAAAACGGTAAAATGTATGAATTTTTGGCAATGCGAGAATCAGCGGCATCGTAAATCAGCACGTTGTGGCAACTTGTCATCGGCAACAGATGCTCAACAGCTTGATACTGGTTATGATTTGCTTTCTTTTTTGTTACTTTAATATTTGGTGTTTTTATGCGCATTTATGGCGCTGATAAAAGCGAAATAAAGTAATTATAGTTTTTATGCAACACAGGCAACATTTGCAACACTTGCAGCAAATGCTTTTAATTTTATATGAGTAGCAAGAGGGAAGGATTGTAAATTAAAAAGACTTTTTTAATATAACATTCAAATTTCCTTACGGTGGAAGAGTGGCTTTTCAGTAAGAAATTAATACAAGTTTCTACTTCTTAACAAACATTGAGAGTACTAGTTAACCCTTTCAAGCCCCTACTTAACACGGAAGAAGAAATTGAATTTCCACAAAACCAAGCTGTGTATGTATATCAAGTCAGGTCTGAGGCATACTTAACTCTTCTCTCTGATCACTCACTGCCTGTTGGCGACACATGCTCGCAAGATGGGGCTGACAGATCAATAAGACTGCAGGAAATGCCTAGAATAAGGCACCAGGGAAACCATGAAGCATCTATTGTGCACTTTCCCGCATTGGCAAGACTACGGTGTAAGCAACTGGGGTCCCCACAGTATGATACACTGGCGGATGTATTGATCGTGAGGCCACAAATCTGTTAAAATTCGTGTAAAGAACAGGCAATTTTCATGCGCTTTAACCCTTATGTAGAAACATTCCGTTTAATATGACCCAATATCATTGTCGACAGGTTAATGGCACGGTCTAATTTTTAAAAATAAATTGGAAATTCCGGAAGATCATTTTATTCGTGCTTAATATCAGACACAAAAATCTATCAAACAGTCGGCAGCAATTTTCGACTACTTAGACTACCGGTTCCATGTATGATCCGAGTTAAATGTGTTCATTTAGGCTCACACCAAGATTACAGATTAAATAATTTTGTATTCCATTATCAGCTCGAAAAACATGTTGCTCGTTCAGCAACTGCATGTTGCAATGCGCGCGCGCAATGCGAAACTTGTTGCACCATTTATCGGTGGAGTATCAGTGGCTGCAACAGCGACGAGAAAATTAAAATTACGACTGACTAAGTTGCCAATCAGTGACAGCAGTGCCAACAACAAACGCTGCAAAGCTTAAGATTGTCGTATTTGCCACATCATCGTCAACGTCATCATCATTAGACTCATTTGGCAGCGGATCGACAAGTAAATATGCGCTGAATGTCGAATAACATGTTGCAACAACTACGCCAAGCTGCCGCAGCAACAACAAGCAGCGCATAAATGAATGTAAATATGCAGCAAGAAGCGCGTAAACTAATCTGCCACATCTTGTTTGGTGACTGCCACAACTGCTCAGCACAGCGGCAATGTTTGCTAAATAAATCGAAGCGGAGAACCGTTAACTCGGCGTCTGTCAGAGTTATAAAGCAGCTTATACATCAGTTGTGTGTGTGTCTATGTGTGTGTGTGTGTATGCCGCATGTTGCACTACAAAGCCAAACGCCACGCATTCATTTTAGCATTCCATCAAAGCACATCAACTCCGGTGCCGCTGGTGACGATTTAGCAACTTAGCAAACGAAGCGGTTAATCTGCAACATAAAGTTGGATTTTCTAAGCAAGTCAGTCAAGACTCCAACTCATCCGCAAATTATCTTCTTCAGCCACTGTGAAGTCGCGCCGTTTGTTGCCTGTGTAGCAGCGTTTCGCTACTTTCTTTCTAGGCTTGTCCAATTAACAAGTTGCTGTTGCGCTGACCGGCGGCATTAAGCGAACCATCATCCAAATCGTTTGCGCAAACAAATCTTTTAATAATGTCCAAGCTCAATGGCAACACCGTTGGCGTTGGCAACAAGTTGGTGAAATGTTTCTGCAGCAGTGCGATTTTGGTTGCTCTCTGAACAAGTTTACTGTTAAGCAATCAACGAGGGCAGTGGTCTTTGAGTTAGAGGGAGTTTTTCTCGTACAAGTAGAGTTTTCTGAAGCAGCCTCTTAACTTTTGGTAAATTTGCAGAGGGATGTATATTGTAAATTGTAAATTGCCTTGTCTGTGCTTTAATACCACTGCTCAAATGTAAGCAAAGGTTGTTAACTTGGCTAAATGTAAACAAAGGTTGTTGACTTAGCTGAATAAAGCGATAATTGACCTCGTAAATGTAACCCAAAGTGTTATTGACCTGATAAAAGGTAATCAAAGCGGTCATTGGACATAAAATGTAAACAAAAGTGACCTCAAATGAAAACAAAGGTTCTTGACTTGGCTGAATGTAAGAAAAGGTTGTGGACTTGGCGGAATGTATACTTTAAGGTCAATGTCTTCATAAAATTTAAGAAAAGGGGTCATTGACCGTGAATGAAAAAAGCTTACATTGATCACATAAAATGTAAACAAAGGCTCAGTGACCTAATGGACGCGGCCAAGACGGTCGGCTCCATTATGCTGGAACTTAGCGACGGTCTCTAGAGTTTTACGAGGAAGTCGAACACTGGTGAATTAGTGAAATGAATTATCACGAACTTCATCTAAACGAAATATACTGTTGGAATTTTCAAATGGTGTTTTATTCAGAGATAAAGAACAATAACTTAAAATCAGAGAAGATAATTGAATATAATCCAAACACTAAAGCAGATTTTTAAAGTTCCATTCAAAATAGATAGAATAGAGCTTCAGAGACGTCAACATCGGTTAACACACTATCGGGGTTATAACGGGTTTTCAATAAGGGCGCTATAAAGCACTTTATTCCTGTTAAAGTACATTCGATGCGAGTCCAGACGCTGAATCCAATTTTTGACGGAATTCAAGCATAACTCGGCTTGTTGACATAGACCTTAGATTTGACGTAGCCCCACAGGAAATAGTCTAACGGCGTCAAATCACACGACCGAGGCGGCCAACTTTCGTGAGATAACGAGTTCACCAACCTTGGTTTTCAATAAATCGATTGTGACATTCGCTGTATGGCTTGTGGCGCCGCCATGTGGAACCACATATTGCCCAAGTCTATATTATTTATTCAGTAGCGATTCCCATTCACAGTAAAGACCCGGTCTTGATCATCACGGAAGCTCAATGACGCCGGCAGCCCATAAATCGCACCAAACCGTAATTTTGGTGACTCCTGGATTAAATGCTATTCAGCCAGATATGAGTCTATCGCTGAAGATGATTTTTCGACGATTCTCGTGGTCAAGCGGCTTCAGTTCTTGCGTCCTTTCGCAAAGTGAAATATCTTTAGTGACTTGGACAAGCTCCTTCGTTGGTGTGATTTTAGCATTCAGTGATTATCAAAATCTTAACTGGGGTTCGCTGTGATCATTTGCAAACCAGTGATACACGTTCTATCAATATTCTAAAAAAAAACCCACAAAAGTAAACGAAAATCTCCCCTTTAAATAAGTCAATGGTGGCAACTTTGGATGTCCGTCAACAGGCACATTCACAGTCAACAACTTTAACTTGAAACCGCCTTATAAAATTACTGTATCATAGGCACTAAGCATTGAAGAGTAAGCATCAAGTGAGTTTGCTTAGTAAAGCGCACTATTTTAGTAACTCACTGCATGATTTTAGCACTAAAAGGTTTTCATCTACAAATATAATACGTGAATATTAAAGCACGGCGAGAGCCCATTTGTATTAATCTATGTACTGTGTGTATGTAAATGTGTGTGATTGTGCCACTTGTCAGCGCTTTGTATAAATATTATCACTTTACTGCAGCTGATGTGTGAATGAGCAATATAAATGAATATTTATGAATAGTACTTCATGCTTATTAGTACGATCAATATTTTTAAGTTTTATACGACCGACCGCTACCTCGCCGACGGCTACCGGATTGCTCATCAACGGCAAGGCACTAATGAAAGCTGCAGACTTGACACTTTATTGTTCCAACGCGGTCACACACACACACACGCACACATACCCGCGTCGTGCCATTATATCCTGAGTCACTTCGCATTCCTCCATTTTCACATCTCGCTTATTATTTAGACGTGTCTTTGGTCCGCTTGGCCTGGCGTGTTGGGTCCATGTTGACACAAAGTTGACACAAGTCGTGAGTTGTCACTTTGTGCGACATTTACCACTTTCGGATTTTAACAAATGCTTACGTGCCACTAATGTGCATGAGTGTGTATGTGTGTAAATACTTTGAGTTTGGTATTTTCTTATCTTTAAGTGCGAGTTGTTGCGTTGTATATAGATATTGCTTCTGTACTTGCATGTCTCTTTTACAGTTTCGCTTGTTCGTAAACATTAATTAATGGTGCATGGTATTTTTTAGGCAAACAGTTATTATCACGTATGTGCATATGTGTGAGTGCATGCACATGTGTGTTTAGGGGTATCAGTATCTAATGCCATAACCCAGTCAGCAGAAGATGCTGTACGGTTGGTTGTATGCTTGGTAAAAATGCTCGAAAAATACTAGAATATACGACCGGAGAAAAGCAGGTAATGATGGATCCGACATTAACACCAACGTCAGTCTCAAAATTCAACGCAAAATAATTCTTGCCAACATCTGCTACTTTGGTCAGTCAAAGGGTAAAGGCAAAGGCAATACGAACAGAGGCCAAGTCCCTCGTCAATCCCATCCTGCAATATGATGCGGTGGCATGAACACTGACATCATCTGATGAGTCGGCCTTCGGAGTGTTCAAAACAAAAGTGATCAGCAATGGAATTCAAACGTAATAGTGTGTGCCAAGCAAAGAACTAAAAATAACCGACCGCAGCATCCATTGTATATTGAAAAACGAACTCAAGGTCAAGCCTTACAAGTTCCAAAAGACCCGTGATCTCACACCGAAGGAGCAACAAGTAAGACTTAAGAGAGCGAAGCAGTTGCTTCGCTTGGTCGAAAGCGGTCAAATTCCGAACATTGTGTTTTCTGACGAAAGAATTTTTCCAATTGAGCAATTCGTAAACTCTCAAAACGAGTGTACTTGAAGGAACGTTCATACGCTAATCTAAGTCATCGGTTTGCCCCCAGGAGGCAGCACCCGCCACAAATAATGGTTTGGGTCGCTGTCACCGCGGATGGGCGCTCTTCAATTATTTTCATCGAGCCTGGTGTCAAAATAAATGCGACATATTATCGGAAAAGTGTTTTGGAGGCTGCTTTGAAGCCGTTGGACGTTTCAACAAGACTCAGCACCATCTCACAAAGCGCGAGTGAACCAGAATGGCTGAAAAACAACGTTCCAAACTTCTTTACGACCAAACAATGGTTCTCGAAATCACCAGATGCGAATCCAATGGATGATTCTCACTGGGCCATTTTGGAGAGCAAGGTCCGTAGTAAAAAATACACCAGTCTCGAGATGCTGAAGAAATCCATTGTCCATGAGTGGGCCAAAATACCGGCAAGTCACATTTGGGCAGCTTGCGATTCGTTTTTTGACCGTCTCAAGGCCATAGTTAAGGTAAAAGGTGGTCATATCGAACAAAAGTGAATTGGTCCTGAATTTATAATAATTTTCTCAAATTTTGTACTTTAAAATAAATAAAAATAGTTTTCCAAACCGAATTTATGGCTTTTTTAATTGGTTGCACTTCAAGTGGACCCTGTACGATGACAATAACATGTTGTCCGGATGGGGGAGAACACAGCAGCTTTGAAGGCTTTCGATTCAGTGCCAGTGGAAGCAGAGAAAGGGAGAAACCTCCACTGCGTTGGTTTGTGTTCGACTCTGATAGATTTGATTCATAATAAGTTTAAAGTTTTTCATGTTCCAGAACACGAAAATAAGTTTTCCTTTGAACTCGCAGAGAACATTAATATAACTAGAGTCATATTATATTACAAATTTTGTTGTTACCCTCAATTGCTCCTTCTTTTCTAGTTTTTTTATAAAACTAACGATGACATATTTATGCTAGGTTATACTGTCATGCCAAACAATGACTTGAAGGCCTTTTGTAATAAAAGATAGAGGTTCATTATTACTACTTGATATATAATTCTAAAACTTTATTCAGTTCTTTGAACTGCAAAGTTCCTCGATATTTAAGCCGAGTTTTCGATAAGGCCGATCATAAGAAGAGAATGTGTCCAACGCCTCACTCATGCACTATTTTTCTGCACGTTCTAGATGTGTCGTTAATAGAGCCCATACGCCTCCCGTTGATGTCAGTAATTTGTGACCTGTGACTAAACCAACAAGCGTCCTGCAGACCATTCGAAGCCGTGTGATTAGAAAGCTTACGTATTTTTACCTTTTGCCTCTAAGTCAATACATTTTACTCTGATCCGTCTGTTAGCCTTTTCGAAAATTTGGACAGTCTCCCTGCTTCTAAGGACCTTTGACCTTATCCTTGGAAATTTCTCCCCTAGCGACCACTTTTCTCCAAGAAATCTGCGTGCATTTTTCGAGAGAATTTTACAATTCTAGCATCCACTTTTATATTTGCCCAAAAACAAAATTACTAGAGAGTTTTCCAAAAACGTGGTCAAAATTCGCTATGTGGTCCCAAGTGCTCTTTAATTGCACAAAAGTTTTCATTTCGAAAGACCGAACCACCAGAAAGTTTTAAGCAAAAAGTTTTGATGTATGTATAGCTTGGTTTTTTCATGGTAGTAACGGGTGATTTTTTAAGAGCTTGATAACTTTTTTAAAAAAAAAAACGCATAAAATTTGCAAAATCTCATCGGTTCTTTATTTGAAACGTTAGATTGGTTCATGACATTTACTTTTTGAAGATAATTTCATTTAAATGTTGACCGCGGCTGCGTCTTAGGTGGTCCATTCGGAAAGTCCAATTTTGGGCAACTTTTTCGAGCATTTCGGCCGGAATAGCCCGAATTTCTTCGGAAATGTTGTCTTCCAAAGCTGGAATAGTTGCTGGCTTATTTCTGTAGACTTTAGACTTGACGTAGCCCCACAAAAAATAGTCTAAAGGCGTTAAATCGCATGATCTTGGTGGCCAACTTACGGGTCCATTTCTTGAGATGAATTGTTGTCCGAAGTTTTCCCTCAAAATGGCCATAGAATCGCGAGCTGTGTGGCATGTAGCGCCATCTTGTTGAAACCACATGTCAACCAAGTTCAGTTCTTCCATTTTTGGCAACAAAAAGTTTGTTAGCATCGAACGATAGCGATCGCCATTCACCGTAACGTTGCGTCCAACAGCATCTTTGAAAAAATACGGTCCAATGATTCCACCAGCGTACAAACCACACCAAACAGTGCATTTTTCGGGATGCATGGGCAGTTCTTGAACGGCTTCTGGTTGCTCTTCACCCCAAATGCGGCAATTTTGCTTATTTACGTAGCCATTCAACCAGAAATGAGCCTCATCGCTCATCGGACACGGACGCGAAACACATTTCGAACCGAACACTGATTTTGGTAATAAAATTCAATGATTTGCAAGCGTTGCTCGTTAGTAAGTCTATTCATGATGAAATGTCAAAGCATACTGAGCATCTTTCTCTTTGACACCATGTCTGACATCCCACGTGATCTGTCAAATACTACTGCATGAAAATCCTAACCTCAAAAAAATCACCCGTTATATTATATAGTATATAATTTTGTTGTTATGTGATATGTAAATAACCAATTAGCAAGTTCCAGGGCAAGCGAATACGCAAGATATAACTATATTATTTTTACTGTCGTCTTATTATTGTTTAACTTTTCTCTGTCTGATACGGTGTTGCCACATTTTTCTCAACGTTCGATTGGTGGAAACTTTGGCGTTTTGTGGGCGTGGGCACGCGAGGGGTAAAGTTTTGCTTTATTATGTGTGCACACTCTTCAACTCGTTTGTTTAAAGCACGCACAGTAAATGGTCCGATTCAACAGCCAGAAGGCCTGTTGTTTCTGTTAATGGCACATAATAACATGCTTCTTGGCATTCATATTTACTTTTGTTACGGCTATTTGTCGCAACGTTATTATAACTCTTTCATTGAGTTCGACTGTGTGTACCTGTCGCTCGCCGTGTGTGTGTGTTTGTGCGTCCGTTCGCTGAATTTCGCTGCGTCAGACAGCGCGAGATTACACTTCAAGCTCTCCACTTTTGTAATTTCAGTTGTTGTTTGGCTTACTGCTTCGGCTCCCACTCGTTCACTTGCTGCTGCGCCAGAAACCTGAAAGCACAAAGGCGGCGTGTCGGTACGCAAATGGAAGCGTGTTCGTACGCTAAAGCGCTGCCGCACATTTGTCATTCTCAGCTTCGTTATCAGACGTCAAGATGGCAGTATTATCGTGAATACAATTTTAAATTGCCATGTCGATGTCTTCATTTTGTGGCGAAATTAAGAACCCATTAAGTGCTACCGAAAGTGATGGTGGCGGTCTCGTGCTCCTTCTTTTTTATTGTAGCTAACTTAATGCTCTTGGAATTCTGTGGCGGATTCTTAAGAAGGAAAGAGTTGATTTGATAAAATTAAGGAGAAAAGTAAAGCGAAAGTTTTATTGCAATTTAAAGCATTTTGCGGATGCTGTGAGCGCGTTCTTGAAGTTCTTGAACGCGAATTTCTGTAAAGAAATTAGAAATTGTAGTAATAGCTTTATTTAAATGTCTTTTAGTAGATTCTCTTAGACCTTCGAGAGTAGTTTTTAAACCAAAATTTTTTGGAAAATCATTTTCTCATTTTAGGGTTCAGAAAATACCGGCGACTGTACTGTCAGCAGCTCCCTATCAACTCCTGTGTCAGACTTCCTGACTTTTACAGTGTCTTCCAAGCCAAGGTTGTAGCCATTAAGGTAGCAGTAAATCTGTGTTGCTCCGGAGTGCAGCCTCCTTTAGAGAAGAGACCATCTACTTCGATAGGACGGTGATACCAGCCTTGAACTCATTTACAGTGCGTTCAGGGTTGGCCAAGGAGTGCGTAACCTCGCTATCAATAACATCGAGTGCCTTTGTGACAAGACTGGTATGGGTGCCGTACCATAGCGGAATCGCAGGAAAGCAGATGAGCTAACCGGTAGAAAGGGAGTGGGTCGGTACCAGATAGCGGAAGCTTGGCTTTCAGTGGACCGCCATGTTGTTGTTGTAGCGGCAGAATTCTGTGGAACGCCATCGGTACCTGCGCTGTCGCAAAAGTCCTTTTACCCAAAATTGATCTCAGGAGATCCAAGGAGATCTAGTGATCTCTTTGGCCTAGTAAGGCTAGCCTCTCTGTTTAAAAGAAGATGAGGTGGAAGCAACTCAACACTTTCTTCTTGACTGTCCCACATTTGGGAGGTCAAGACTTAACCTCTTGGGACAGCATAGCTTCAGTAATCCCACCGAACTGGCGGGAGTTTAAATTAAGCGCCATCTAACCCAACCTAACTATTACAATTGCCGATAAATTGCGATAAAATGAACCTTGTCGCAAAGGTATAGTAAAATGGATCTTCTCCATTTTACTTTAGACCTGAAGGGTTTTGTAGCTATACTAGATATAATTGATGACCAAAGCTCACCGAGTTATGCTAATCACAGCCGTCTAGAATTACACAATGACGAGCTCGAACACGTTCCAAGTCAATTAATAATAAAAAGAGATCATACGCTTGAAAGACGCTACATTCAAGCCGGAAACCAAAGTTTTTGAACAGCTTCCGGCAGAAAACTGATCCAACCTTCCTAAAGAGCTTCATTACATAGATGAAAATCACATTGCGCGACGTCTCGCGGTAAAAAAAATCCGTTTATATAACTACTTCTCGCGGATATGAGGGTAGAAAAGAGTCCACCAGGTGCTGACTCTTCGGCGCTGAAATTCTCATTTAATAAATGAGTATATGTTTCATGCTCAGTTGCGTACCACCAGACCAAACGGCCAAGCAGCTCATTACGCTTGCAAAAATTATTTAATTTCTTCCTAATTTGACTGCTTTGGCAGCTGCGGCATTCATTGCTTCGTTAATTAGCGAACTATGCGACGCGATTAAATTGCGGCACCCAAGCGGTGGCGCGGCGGTCATCTCCGGCATACAAATTCATGGTCATTGCCGACAATTAACATAAGCGCACACCATGGCCACTCCGCTTTATCGCGATCGTGAGCAGCACTGCCATAGGAACGCACAGAAATTATACGCACGCGCATAAACAACGGCGCTGCTGCAGAGAGCCGTAGCCGTGGAAATCGCAGCCTTGGAAAGCTGTCATTGCACGCAGATAAACAGCGCGCATGCGTGCCAGTGCAAATATATGTGTAGAGGTGCGACCAAACGTATGTATCGGTGCAACGAGCTGTGGCGAATGCAACATTCTTGCTTGATTCCGGAGGCTATCACAATTACTCACTCATTTCAAACGAGTAATTGAGACTTAAAATCTAATGATATTCTATTAATTACTTCCATTGACTTCTTTTCTCCAATTTCAAATTACTTAAGTCTATAATAAAGGTTCTATATTCTATATATTTCATCACATCCGTTTTTTCTCTTTTCACCATACCGCTTTCGTTCCTTTTCTTCTTTTTTCATTCCTGGAAACTATTGCGCTTTCATTCAAGCCTACACACGCCGCATCTTTCGCCATCTTTATTATTGCGCTTAATAGGTCCGCCGCTTCGGTATGCATTAGTAATTATCAGTGGCACTTGTCTGGCCTTATTATCTCGCACACGCACGCTTTGCGTGTCATTCGCGATAAGATTGAGGCAGCGCTGTCAAGGCAAAGATTTCGCAACAATCGGCGGCTCCCAGGGATGCATGGCGCTGCCACTGTGCCACAAACCGCTCAATTGTCTAATTACGGCAGTTTTTCGGTCCAACGCACAGAAGCACTGCCCGCGTTCCATAACACTTATCGACGACCTGTCCGGCAACTACTTGCAACATTTGCATTTTGCTAATTTAATTAGTAAATTACATTACCGCGAACCTCAGTAATGACTGCAAGCGGCCGCTTCAAGTCTCTGCCACTTGCCATGCTAATGCCACAAGCACTCAGGTGCACTGCTTCGCACCAGATTCGCTTATTTACCCACGTATGCTATCTACTTATTGAAATGTCCGCAGTGCTATCAAATTAGTGCTGACACTTTGCATTGGCGTCGTTATCAAATAATGGGCGATTGCCTCGCATTCATTGGTGGCGGTGGCAGGTGTTCTAGAATGCCAGATATTGCGGAGAATGAAAAAATATACTTTAATTTACTATGACTACAGCTTATTAAAATTGGTTCATATGATTTAGCAGCTTTGGCTGCAATTGTTGCATTTAGCCACGAATTGCGGTAAGATTTGAAATTTTTGAACATTATGTAAATGATTATCAGAAGAGGGCGAGGCAATATTCCATCAGTTTAGTTATTCCGCATTCGCCAGATTTGGCCACTAGTGATAACTGACTTTTCCTCATATTCAAAAAGTGTCTCGCAGTAGAGGATTTCACTCAAATGAGATCATCAAGACTGCGACAAATCAAACATTTATGGTACTTCTACAAAAGCTCATTATTCCAAGTGGATATCATGTCGAATTTCTTAAATCAATAAACGTTAACTTCGGCTGTCTATATATTATATATATGTTTATTAGCTACGGTAACTATGGTTTTGGCGACCGGGTGAAGCATTCCGCTGAATGTTGCCTTGGAGCTCTTTGAGCGTTACTTGTTGATAGGCATAAGGCTTTGATCTACTGAGTCAGGATAAATCTATTCTTTTTCTAATGTTATCATTAGAAAAGGAACCAACCCTTCAGAACAACAATGGTTCGATTAATTCCAGTAGACCTCAACACTGCCGTCAACGTTTCCTTCACTAAGGCTTTTCTTCGCCGGGAAGGTGGCACTCGTTGGTATCGTGGAGTTTACAATCATTTCCAAATTTCGTATTTTGCGCAAAGAGCTCTTGCGGTAGCCATCGGAGAACGTGAATTTGCGTAATACTCCTGGACATGAAGAAATGATAAACCCTAATGAAGACACATACATAATTTGGCATGAATACGTAAACAAACTAGGCCATCCTGTCAAAGTTACGTCATCCCTGCTGGTAGTCGGTGTTAAACTAATTATGACAACGTAACCGGCCTATCTAAAAAAAATTTTTGGATGTTAAAGGCATCTTGTTAAATAAAAACTTTAGTCTGAAGCCTACTGCTATGAACAAACAATCCCGTTTCAAACTAACCCTCGTGGCCCTAACACATTTGTGCCAACGTTTGTTAAAATATTAGAAACAGTTGTTAAGGGGTCAGTAGGGTAGTCTTTTTTTTAATTTTTTTTCCTTTTCTGTTCCTTTATACCCTTAGAATTAATGTAGAAACTCACTTTACCATTGGAAGGTTTCGAAAAAGTCCAAAAATAATAATACCGCTCGACGTTCGGAGCGCTCGGAGTGCACACCTCAAACTTTAAAGGCTTTTTTAAACTGGCAGACATGATTCCGGTGGAACTACTCAACCGATTTGCTTATTTTTTTTTTTAATGTTCACAAAACAAAGGGCTATCGTCCCTTTAAAATTTATAATTTATTGAAAATATTATGACAAAATGTATGTAAAAAACATGGGGAAAAATCAGTTTCCGGAATAGCCTTCAATGCGCTTAGCGATTACCGTTTATTGTATTCAATTGACTTAAAAAGGTCTCCATGGAAGGATGGTTTAAGTTTCCTGGATAACCAGAAGTCATGCCAGCTAAATCAGGCAAATACGGTGGTTGATTTACGATATTAGTTGAAAATTTGGCGAAAAACGCACGAAGAAAAAATGCAGTATGCAACGGTGCATTATCGTGGTGCGAAAACTTAGAGTTGTGTGCCCATAGTTCTGACCTCTTTCTACGAACAGCTTCGCGATGCATTACAAAAATAGCATTTTTTGTTAACATTTTGTCTGATATTAAGGAATTCGGAGCACATCACACCTCGATAATCGAATAAAACTGTGTACATAACGTTGGTTTTTGACTTGCTTTGACGGGGCTTTTTCGGCTTTGGCTCACATTTGCTACGCTGTTCAGTCGACTGTCTGTTTCCGGGTGGTAAACATCGAACAAAGAAAGAGACTCATTTCATAAACATTTTCGAAAAAAATTATAAAAATCGAGCTGTTACTTTTCTCTGGCACAAGTGACCTTTCAAAATGGGTTTCCCTGATCCTTCCGATACTTCAGCGATGTCAGTAAGATCTTTGAGTGCTAATCATCGATTTTCAAGTACTAGTTCGTTTCTTTTCTTTACGTGTTGATCAGCAGTTAATGTTGATGGCCTAGACGTGGTTCGTCGTCAAATTTATATAAAAAATTCCTATTATACCCTGAGTAGGGTATATTATGTTAGCCACAATGTTTGTAAGACCCAGTAGAAAGCGTCGGAGACGCTATAAAGCATATATTCAAATGATCAGTATGTTGAGCATATCATATATGTATGTATACTCTGTTCAGGATATACAAAAAACATTATTTCCTTATATGGCTGAATAATTTTCTGTACAAGTAATATAATTTAGCCCTGTCAATTCCATAAACTCGTCGAAGAAGACCTTTCTTTTAACTATTTTACATTGCCACATATTATTAAAGTGATATTTTAACTAACTTGGGAAAGATAATTTGCAATATGAAACGAAAGCCAATATTCGGCCTTATGACATAGTATCATTCTGATATTGGTGATGAAACATCATCTTATCTCCTCGAAGAACAGGAAAAAAGTTATAGTCGCCAGGAAAACACATAGCCTCAATTGCACTTGGGTAAAAATGGATCGCTTTAGCTCCGAGAGAATATTATCTCAATCATGTTCTTTTACCCAAAGTAAAGAAGCAATATCTATACGGCCTGCTGAAGAACTACGGAGGAGCAGTAAGGAGAGCTAGGAGGAATTCTGATTATGAGCACTGATACCTAGATCCAGAAAGCTTTAAATTTTTCTGAATTACTGATACTTCTCAACGGACTGCCCAATCTTTACTATTACTTAATCTCTGGATTATTTGAGTTGCATTAGTGGTAAAATACAAAGGCTTTGAAAAAGTTGCAATCATTTTATGGATGATCCATACGAACTATTTCAAAGCTGAAGAAATTCTTGACGGAATTCAAAATATTTGAGCTTCGATTTGAACATACTCAATACTAATTTCTGCTCAGGAGAACAAATACAGCGCCATGGGTATGTCATCACATAAAATCACAATGTGTCAATTGAGTTTTGGAGCACTAAAATGTTAAATTAAACGTGATAACGAACAAAAGCGGGAAATGAAAAATGAGACAGGCTAATGAAAATCAAAAATACAACACAATGCAACAAGGCAAACACATGGCAGCACTGTTGGCAAAGGTGACGCCGACACCAACGCTGACGACGGCGACGATGACGATGACAAAGGACAGGACCACAACGAACGTGCAACATACAAAGCGAAAAGTGAGCTGTGCGTTAAAATTTGCTTTTTTTATGTTCTTCTTCTGCATTTACTTAATTGTAATTGTTGTTGCTTACTGGTCAGCAGCATCCGGCAGTCGCTGATGAGCGGCAATGTGGCGCGACTGACCAAACAAGCGAACGAACGAGGCAAAACAGCACAAAAGGAACGCAACATCAACAATCGGCGCTGATGAGGCAACAAATGTTGCAGACAGATGCGCGAACGCAAATACATTTGCATTGTCGTACACATGTACATGTCTGCGTATGTGGCAAGAGCGCGCAACAACAATAACATGTGCAAATGAAATTGTGAAAGCGGCTGTTGGGGCATGCAAACGGCGAATTTGACTCATTTCAAGTGCGGAGGCAGTTGTTGCGAACAACGGTTGCCTGCGCGGCGCGAACGGTGCGTGTCTGCGTTCGTGCAACACACAGACGCGCCGGGAAGCGCGCACAATTACCGCGACAAATGAACCCTGCAAAGCAAGGCTTGCTATACAACAACAACCACAACAAAGTGTACACAGTTTTTGTTGCTGCTGCCACTGCTAATGCTGTGCGCCGCCAGCAACACCGCCGCAACCGTGCAACATTCAAAATTTTCACTGCCAGTTGTTAATTCAATCATCACCTGTCGTCGCTGTTGCGGAGATTGTGTCTGGCGGCAACGCTGGTCAGCGGCAACACAACGTGCACACAGTGCTACTGCTTGCCTCCGCCTGCTTTCGCAATCGTGGTTGTTGCTGTTGTGACTCTGCTGAAATTCATTAATTTTTTTTGTGTGCGCCTAGGTGTTTGTGCAACATGTGTTCATGCAACAGCCGACCGAAACAACACTGCGGCGGTGGATGGTGCAACAGCAACATGTGCGCCACCCCTCGCCCACTTGCGGCACAAAAGTTAATGAAGGAAGTTCGTTCTTCAAGCACATACAACAAAATCGACTACAACAACAAACGAAAACACACATAAAAGCACAAAGTGCAAATTGTAAAGGATCCTTTGTTGTTGCTTTTTACAGCATAGCTGCCACAATTGCTGCTGTCACATTGATACACCGTTGATTAGGCAACAAATAACACTGGCTGTCAAAACAAGCATGCGACGCGTCGCGGCGATAAGCCAACAGCGATGCGCGGCTACAAAAATCTTCGCATAAACACAAGTAAATTAAGATCCGTAATGAAAACAAAAACAACAAAAATGTTGCAAGTAAGCAAACAATATTTAAATTTGATACCCTCAACCCCACCTTACTTGCCACTTGCGGACCGCGGTCGCCAACGGTCTACCGTTATACGAATGCTGCGCTCTTTGTTGTTTGCTGTTTTAATTCCGCCAATAAAACACCGACTGTGGATTCGCTGTTATGCTTGACTTGTTGCAATTAGACGCTATAATCAGCGGCTCCGCGGTTCGTCGCGATCGTGTTTCTCATTTAACAGTAGCTTTAATTTTCCTATGACCAGTTCTCCCTGTGAGAAATGCCGCTTTTGCTGCCAGCAATCGAAGCGCTGATTGTTGCACGATTGCTTTTTCTTTCGCCTTGCACCGCGCAGTCAATTAATTCGCCGAAATTAGTTGTGTGAAATTCGCAAGTAATTGGAAAACTCGAAGCGAAGTTCGAATGAACTCGAATTTAGTCTAAATCATACGATTGCCCAGCCACTTCAATTCGCTAAATAATAGAACTAGTAATTAGCAGTTCCCAGTTTTATTTTTATGTGGTAATACCGCGACGAAAGTTTTAGAACTCCATTATAAATGCCGTTACAGTTGCAGAGTGGAGTTAGCATGATATTTACCCTCGAGTAAGTGGGGAATAAATAATTTAAGAAAACCATTTCAAAATTAGTGGGATTTTATTAATGCGAGCTAGCAGTTTAGTGTTTTAGTTAGATTTGAACGGTGATCAAGGTCTTAACAATTTAGGAGTAATTTCTATTCCAAATACAACACAAAGAAGAGAAATAAATTGTCAATATTTTTAGGTTAATGCGCGATTTGTATGATATTTAATGTTTGAACAGAATTTCGCGGATATTTTAATCACGACTGTGTCTCATGAAGGCTATCCTTTGATCGAGTTTCTAATGCAGCATGCAGCAGAGCAGGTTTGGTGTCGCTATTAACGCATTTATTGTTCTTTTCCGGCTGATAAATAGAAGTTGTATCATCGAGAAAGCTTAAGGTATCTCTTCAGAAGTGTTTGCATTACAAATACGAAGTTGTATCAAAATATCAATTATTTTTTTTTATTATCATAACCGTTGGACATGTGCTCTAGGAAAATAATAGCAAAATTTTAAAACCTGAGCTTGTAATTTATGCAAGCAATGCCAATTTAAGCCGGCCGACTTCTAAACTCAAACTTTAAAAGACGTTTTTTCAAAACAATGTTTTTTAAATTTAAACCAAAAGAGCACCCGTGGACATAGCCGGAAAACACATTGCTGCAAAGGTTGCTATTAGCAAGACACATTAAGCTCCCAGAGTGTGATATTTCGCCCTGATAACTTAGACCACTGCATCGCGGAGCCCATCTTAACGGCATCTTTTCCGCACACAAGCTCTCGATGAAAATGTGGGTGGGGCGGAGTCGATGGAGAAGAGGCACAGTAAGCTTTTCCACGGATGGATCGAAGCTCAAAGGAAAGGTTGGTGGGGGAGTCACATGTAGGGAGCTCTCAATTAACTCTCGTTTCATAATTTCCGAACACTACAGTATCTTTCAAGCAGAAGTGGAAGCTATTGCGGTGGCCACAGATGTACTTCAACAAAGTGCACAGAGATATGGATCCACTCCTATAGCAAATCTGCTATACATGGCTTGAACTCTGGACAGTGAGCTCAAAGCTTGTCAGGGAGTGCATGAACTCACTAGCCGTGGCATCTAGCTAACCTTATTAAATTTATCTGGGTGTCTGGACACAGCGGAATCATTGGAAACTGATGAGTTCGATAGAAAGTACACCCTCATTTAAATCCCGTTAGGTTAGGAACGATTACCTGTTTTTCTCCTATCCTGATGCACTCGGGCGCTGCAACTTGTGGGTTCCGACTTCTGGCCCAGAGTAGAACGCAAAAGGTACAAGGTCTGTCGCAAAAGAAACAGGAGTGTTAAAAAAAAAAACAAAAAATTAATATTTTTCAAAAGTTATATTTTTTTATTCAAAGTAGTTTCCTTATACTTTGATACAGCGTTTAGCCTGGTCAATTTGCATTTCAATTTAGTGTTTAAGGTCATTTTTCGGAATGCCTTTGAGAATCTCGGTCGTCGCCTTTTGGACAGCTGACATGTCCTGAAACCAGTGTGCTTTCATGGGCAAATGAAGTTTTCCAAATATGTAAAAATCACAGGGTGCCAGATCAGGTGAGTAGGGTGAGTGATTAATGGTTAATATGGAGTGTTTTGTCAAAAAATCAGTGACAAGCGTCGAGCGATGACACGGCGCATTATCGTGCAACAAGCACCAGGGTCCTGCCTCACGGTATTGTGGTCGAGCACCTCGAATGCGTGACAAAAGACGCTTCATAACACCAAGGTAAAACACAGCAATAACCGCTTGGCCAGGTAGGACGAACTCTCAGTGTACAATACCCTCGGAATCGTAAAAACAAATTAGCATTGTCTTTATTTTTAACTTCTGAAGACGACTTTTTTTCGGTGACTTCTGATCTTCACAGAGGTCCTCACTCATGCACTTACTACGGGTTAGGCACTGATCACCATAAACTTCTTTCATCATTTGAACTGTTTCAGTAAACGTTTTCTCAAGTTTAAAACAAAATTAAATATTTGCTGTTTGCATTTTACGACCGATGATCAAAAGCTGCTGTCACTTTTTGATCGATAACATCGATTGTAGTCATCCAGTTGTCTTTAAATTTTTACGAAATGTCAACATGAGATCAAAATTTTTATCTCATATACCCACCAGAAACAGTTATATTTAAAAAGTTCTGTTTCTTTGCGACAGACCTTGTAAATGCAACTACTAGCTCCTAGCATGTTCACATGGCCGCAATGAGAGTTGTCCTAACAGGACATTGTCCTGTTGACACCACACGATGAAGCTAAAGTTTGTGGAAGAAGTTCTTTTCAAAGCTGCAAATGGGAGGGTGAAGTGCAAGCACTTAGACACTTTTTACTTTACGGTCTAGCTTTCGCAAGACAAAGGTTGAAGCATCTTGATTACCATACTTCTACGAACCTGACGAATTGGCTGACGTGGATATTAGCAAGCTCAAAATTTTGTGACTGACTTTAGGCGTTTCTAAGATATAACTGATCCGTATTAAGAAGTTGTAGACGTCACAACAAACAATCGTCGCTAGCAGTTCAAGTGGCATTACTCATGGTCCTAGGAATATCAGCCTATTTATCTAACTTAAACTATATATACGAGTACTATTGTGTATCAACTAGCTTGAGCCTTGGACGAGCAAGGGCATTATTCTCCTTTTTATTTAATAGAATCAATTGGTAGAGTGAATAATTGAAAGTGTTTCCATCTATTATATTAGGAAAGGTTCTAAAGTATTAAAAAAATTGGGTTTTTGTTGATTGTACATGAATAAATAACAGAAATTATTGAAGAAATTTTATCAGATTTTACCTCGAAAAATCTGTAATGAACCTACGGGTCTACTTTGTATTCAATAGAATCAAGGCGGTGCAATGCTAATCTATCTATGAGTCTAGTTGAATAAGTATCTTTGAATCATCTGCGGCTAGTTCATGTTGGTTCATAGCCTTGCTGAGACAAATTTAACAAAATGTTGTCTCTTAATGAAAACTAAATTCTTGCATGAAAATAATTTTCATTAGACAATCGACGATGGAAGCGTCTTGGATCTCCATTTCCTGGGAAAGCAATGACAGCAAATAAAACTAAAAACGATTAAGTTGGATAGACAAAATAGTATTTATGTCATAGTGAAATATGTGTCAAAGCATCAGAGAAATTTATTTATTTTATATGGTGTGATAAACCCTTTCGAATATATTACTCGACATCGAAGAATTCGTCAAAGTTAGTGCAATGGCAGATAGTATTTTAGACAACATAATTAATATATGTAAATGTCATCATTTTAAAGATAGCCTTATAGATTTACATTCAATCCAAGCAAGCGAAACTATAAAGCGACGGAAAAAAAATATTTCAGACCAACGAAACGTCGAAGACTTTCTGTTCTCTCACGTCCTAAGGAAACACTAAGGAGCTTTAAAAGAGATTTTTTGCTCCAACAAAATCGCTCTGCTGACTTCGACAAATTAATCTTATATTGAGGAAGTAGAACTCATAAAAAATTGTAGTCAACATCATAAAATAAT
>CM050323.1:38693566-39226387 GCA_027475135.1 Bactrocera correcta
GCGTTCGTTGCAGCACTTAGTGCAGAGCTTGCCAGCGAAATAATGGAACTAGTCAGACCAAGAGGCAGTCACATTGATCATGCGGTCCAAGGTTTCTGAGCTCTCGTAAAGAGCACAAAAAAACGAAGAACTAGAAACAACACAACTTAAGTATAAAAAAACAACAATCTATAACAACAAGGCGTAGTGATGCCAGCAATATGTTATAATCGGCAGTATGGACGCATTTATTATTTGACAAGTCATGCTGACGCAGCGTTATTGCGCTAGTGAAGTACAAAACAACAAACAGAGGAAATAGCTGTAAGTGGCCGGCGAGTGCACAGGCGCGTTAACAAGCGTGAATTGACCAACAATTCTTCGTGTTGCCATTTAATTGTCACGGCCATTATTCCGTAGGTTTGTAGCCCTTTTTCACGCAGCTCATTGTTTGTTGTTGTCCGAGCTCAATTGTTGCGGTCGGATGACTTTGTTTACTCAAAGGCTTTTGTAGGGCCATATTTCGGAGCGCTGCGTAGGTCTGTGTGTATTTCACATAGTTCAGCCGCCAGCGTACAATGGTTCTTTAATTGTAATTAGTCCGGATCAATGATTGAGCAAATAGTCAGCTCCGTCAGTGGCCCATCATCAGTCAACAGTGTTCGTTGGCCATATACATATCTGTCACTGTTAGCCACTCAGCGCTCTATAATTGAACAGCCCGTTTATGCGACGTCTACACTCAAGAGTTCTTCGGTTTCACTTTACTACCTTCATCCCGTTTTACCTTTCATATAACGTGGGAGTCGTTCTTGACCACCTAAAAGTCTTTTTCTGCGATTGTAACTTATGAAACTACTCTTTTCTATTACGCATGCATTTTTCACAAAATTTCCCAGCGTGACAATTTTTTCAGCTCAATATTTCTTAGCGTTTGAGAATGAGGTGGCTGATTTGATCACCTGTTTTCTTTACTCTTTAGTATCTACAAAGTCGGAAGTGCAGCTGTTGAAAAATAACCCTTTCCATTTATAAGTAGACACACATTATTATATGTCATTCACATATGGATGTACTTTCATTGTTATACTTGGAAAAAGTAGCCACTTCCGGTTTGTTCAAGTACTGAAAATATAAACAAATAAAACTAGAGCGATACTAATTTTTCTAACAAACGTTTCGAAAGGGTTTAAGGATTACGCAAATGATTTTACACTTTCTTACACAGTTTCTAGTTTTGTGAGTATACACAGAGTTTACAAGGCGTTGTACAGAGTAGTTCATATTCTTTTAATTTATAAATTTTACGACCACAATATTAATAATATTAGAGTATTCAGTCAAGTTTAATGTTGACAAGTATGTACATAGCGAGGGGCTCCGTCCAACGTATCGTTTTCAATTTTTTACATATGTATATCTCTCACATCTCTTTCCTTGCCAATCCTTTTTAAAGGCTTGAATATTGTTTCCAACAGAAAATTTCGAAGAATATACTATTGTGATCAAATTGTAAGGTGAATTTTGTCCATTTCATCTTCTTCAAAGTAACCGCCAACCGCGGAAATACACTTTTATTAACGAATTCAGTCATCATAACACTTGGAAAAATCCTTCGTTGTCATGGCCATCAGAACCTTCTTCGATTCAGCTTTTATATCCTCAATTGAGTCAAAACGGTGTTCTCGGAGTGGTCCATTATCGCATTTTTTTGCTAAATACATTAAGCCGACGCGTATCTCAAACATTAATGAATATTTTGACGTTAAATTTAGCGTAGATGTCACTAGCAGTACTACCAACTTACAGAAAGAAAATTTACCGATTCGAAAAACACGCGAAATATAAACTAAAAATTCACCTTTCAATTTGATCAAAGTATCAAAGTATCTCAAAACTTTTAAATATTTTTTAATATAAGTTAATCCGGGTTTTCCAATAGGTATGATATGATTTCTAAGCGTGGTTTCGGATATATTCAATGTGTTATGACGTTCTCAAAAATTGGGACTGTATCAAACCAAAACCAGGTAGGTTTTGAGAAATGATTTGGGTTGTTTCTGTATTAAATTGTTCTCACTCAAGAACTGAACCCGTAAACATTGTGAATTTGTTGATTTTCCCTTGGAACAATTGTAAAATGATAACGATTTTTTACGAAAATCATCTTATCCGAACCTCTTCATCATCTTCTCAAGATCCATGACTCGTTACCTGTGATTACGTTGTTCAAAAATTTGGGGACCTTCACAAACGTTTTCTTAGCACACTTCCACTCGCCGCAATTTTTGGTCGTCAGTGACCACCCTCGGGACCATCTTCGCGCAAACTTTGCGCATGCTCAACGCACGCAGCACATGCAACTGTATTATTGCGAGAACAGTTTGGAGATTCGATTATTTCAAGAAATTGTAACATTGAATGACCTCCAAGCTTTAGTGAGTTGACACCATCTTTTTGTGGGGTTATTTAAATTCCTTGGTCTTTAGCAATTGGGTCTTGAAGCTTTAGAAGTCAAAATGGAAATTCCTATTCATGATATATGACTTGATTTAGTAAAAAAGTACTCAAAAATCGGGTTAATTGAATTTGTTCCTGTAAAAGAAGTTGTGAAGGCCATTTGAATGATGTTAAGAACTTAATTGTATCGATTCTAGTTGTGTTCTTTGCTTTGAAAGGAAATCATATTACTTTTACTGGAAACCTCTGTATTTTCATAGTTTCAAGAATTTTTCTACAAGAGGATTTTCAAATTATTTTCGGAGATAACTTTTTGACCCGGAATACAGGTACAAACAGATTTGGTTGAAACTGAAACTTAAAACGCATTTTTTACAAAACTGCTCTTTTCAAAACGATATCTCTGGTTTTACTGGACCCATTTAACTGAAAATTTTGAGAGTGGTCTTTTTAGAGTGCTCTATATTTGGAACTAGCAACTTTTATAGACACCCGCTTCATCAGTTGCTAAGTTTCCTCTTTATTTGATCTGTTCCTATATTCTTGTAATATTAGTAAATCGTTAATAGAAAAATTGTTACTAAAACTATTAATTGCCTTCAATAAGACATGACCCGAAATTCATGCCGCTAGACCATAGTAGTACATAATATTTATGTTTATATAATTATTTGTGAATTGAAGTTTTTTAGTAGTTTAGTTATACTCCACGTCAAAATAATGACATCTTGAAATTGCCTTCATCTGAAACATTGTTTTCGTTGCTGCTGAAATATAACATCGAAGCTGTACTATTGTCAATTTAATGCGCTCAAATTTTACATAATGAATCCCGACCATGCATGAGATGAATACAATAAATATACTGAAATAATCGTCAAACATTTAAACATAGAAAAAGTATGTTTTGAAAGATATATCGACTCCAGAGCCATCTGCCGAAACTTTGTGGCAGAAATATTTGGCTCTTTGTGATTAATTTCTAAATATAATCGGTGAAATATGATTTCTGAAAGTATTTTGAACACAGTATCTCCTATCAATAAATTACAAATGTGATACTCAAATATCAATTCAAACAAACCAAACTACGAATAGCTTGAGCATTTGCAATATATGAATCCTTTGTTATAATAATATTATAAGATAGAAACATTTTACATGTAACATTACTTATAACAACTAAAAACGAACTTTCATGCTGCACATAAGCCATATTTATTGCGTTAAAATATTCGTGAGAAAATGACATTTCTCCTCATAGGAAGTTGTTCTCCACCCCTCATAACCACGTGCTAAACACAAAGCGTCACTCACCCGTAAATTAATAGAGTGCCTGAGTGTGAAGCAAGTGACCCATGATCTCATGCAAGTACTGGCATCCCTTCCTAAGATCTTGAGAGCGAAGTTGCTGCCCGCATTGTTGAAGATTTTCAATTAAACTTTGCGAATATTTGCCATTGTAAATTTAAAGTCAATATTGATGGTTAATTTTCGTGTCGCAGTAAGGCGACCAACATGCGCCATGCAAAGAAAAAGGAGTGAAGAGCAAACGGTAAGATGTGAAAAGTGTCGACTGTGTGTGGCAACGCAGCTGACATTAGAAGGACACTTGTGTCCTAGATTGCTGCGCTATTGGCAAATACACACACACACACATACATACACACTCGCAGTGGAATGTACTATTTTCTTAGTTATCTAAGGTGACTTGGTTGCTTTTTGTGAACCTGCCACTTTGCTTCTAGCGACAGTTTACAAGCGCCTCTTATTTGTTGTTGCTGCTTGCTGCTGTCTTACATTATTTTCATGGCGCAAAAATATAAACAAAATTAAAAGTTTCGCATCTTAAACTCTTGCCAAGACATCTTTGTAGCTCGTTATCTATAATGAGATCCATTTGCGCAAACACACACACACCTATAAGTGCCCGCTCATATCACTTAGATCGGGGTTGTCGGCATAGAGGGATACATGCCACATATTTGCCGTGGCGCATCTGGTGTTGCCACCAGCGGCGCATCCTTCAAGACTTCGAGCAACTGCTGTCACCTTTTTGTGCGCGACTTTTTCTTCTCATTCAGCTTTGTACTTTCGTTTTCAGTCGGTTCGTTCGCCTCCTTTCGTTTTCTTCAAGTTTTTCGAGCAACTTTTATAATTTTCTGTTTAATTTTTGCTTCTTGATTTTTGTTTTTCTTTTTTGGTTTGTGCGATCTCAGGCAGTGCTGCCTGTCCAATTGCTTTGCTGCTGCCTGCCGTTTCACCTGAGAATCCTCGCAAAATGTGCCTAACAGCGTTGAGAAAATTGAAAGTGATTCGTCTTCTTGTGTAAGTCGTTGCTGCCGAGCTGAAAATCTTTTTTCTGTTGCTTTGCTTTCTTTTGCAACATCATCTAAGATAACTTGACGTTTGATTGCAGAGCGTAAGAGCAGCGCGTACAGGCTGCGAACATATTTATATACACGAATCTTTCACTTAAGTATTTGTGTGTGTGTGGAGATATGCAAGTATTTGCGTTAGTGAACAGCATACCTGTCTGTACGATGTCCTAGTTGTGTATAACGGTTGTTTTTTTTTATTTAGCTCTACTACTTGACTGAAAAAAGTCTTTGCTCTTATTATTGTCCTTGTAGACGCATGTACAACTTTATTGTTCTCAGCAATTCAGCGGGCTTATAGCACCTGCTTCAGCATGTTCGCTAGAGTGCTGCAACGATTTGAGAGAGCAAGAAATGGTTTCTGACTCTAATGAAATTGTAACATATTGATTAGTGTATGTAGCCGCCTGTAGGAAAATGTTAGAAGAAAAGAAGTAGAGAAAAAGAGTAAATTATATAGGAATAATCTTGTGAGAAGTCTTCAAGCATCATTTCTGAATCAAATCCGTCATTATTTTATTTCTAATTTATCGAAATTCACAACTGACACCCGACAAACATCAGTTTCATGCAATTGAAATGAACCCCTGACAGCTTTCGTCAGAAGAATTGGAAGCATTTCTGTCATTACACAATCTACAGATTAAAAAGAGAGAGGTTATATCATTCTCAAGGACGTGAGAGTGAAGCTAAATATTTTTTGTTTCGCTTGAACACCATTTGGATCGATAGAGTGTACTATAGAACAGAAGCTTGAAGAGCGATATCGAATTGAATCGACGAACATTGCCCTCAGCTGGAATCGCGGTCCACGATACAGAGATCGTATTCCTTTTGGATTGTAAGTTTGGTGATCGCGTTACTAGACGTGAGGGCCAAGTTTCTTTGTATTGATTATTTTTGCAGCCAACCAAATTCTCATTTTATGTTAGCATGTTGGTAGGTACTCATTCTTAGGGTTGAGGGCCTACATAACAACCCTTCTTAAACATTAGATCTATCGGGACTACAAATACTTAGAACCACAATTTCTTGAAAATAGCAGAAATAAGCGTTTAAATCCTTTAATTTATATTCGAAGTCTATTTTATTTCCAATTAAAAAGAGGCTCTTTGACAATATGAATGAATAATGCATCATGGTTCTTATAGTTTCAGCACCACTTAACATTGGTGTAGTTCTTTCCTTAACATGAACCAAACAACTTCAACCTCTCACCATTCGATTACCTTAAATTAATGCACACCGGAATTGAATTCGCCCCACTCGTTTGCGGCTCCTCCTACAAAACATACCTATGTACATATGTGTATATAAAATATATTTGAAACTATATGCTTCTGTACACAGTGCAACCATACCCCTTCAAGTGAAGTACGTAGCCAAAGTACTCGAGAAATTTCTCTTTCAATTCTTATCTACAATGAGCCATCAACCTGAGCAAAGAAGCCCGTCGCTCAAGTCAGCAAGGTAGCAAAGCAATAGGGCAATGTGGCAGTTAGACATTAAAACCCTCTATGGTTGTAGACCTCAATTATTGTGTTTGTCGTGGGGCATATACTATACATATGTGCGTGCGTGCGGGTGTATGAGCAGCAGTCGATATTAAGACAAAAAGCCATTACTAACCTACTAACTCCCTTTTTGTCCACACAAAAGCTCAGTCAGCTGATGGAATTTTTGACGAGGGGCACTCCATAATAGATTTCCATTATCATTCAAATTATCGGTGAGGCAGCGACAGCCGCAAGGTATCCTTAACGTGTGTGTTTGTATGTAGTAAAGGTGCAACATTTACATAAGTATATGGCAAAGAGGCTAGATTACACAAAGGGTGTAATAACCGTAAGTGGAAATCGGTGAAATTATATGGAATAATGTATGTGCTTCTAAAATTGGATAGACGAAATGTCATTTATAATTTAATTTTATTAATATGAACTATATTTGCAGGTTATGTAGAAGCGAGTTAACATAAACTCGAGTTTATTAGACATTTTAGTGTTTGGAGGTAAACTTCAATATCAAAATTTTACTACTCAAAACGGATTGTGGCCCAATCAAAGGTTATTGACTCATTTTAAACTTCATTTGCTTAGTGTTTATGGAATTGCAACCCTGGCTTATGTCTATCGGATATCTGATGATCATGATGTTGCACAGAAATTAATCCAATTATGCTACCGAACTTCCAGAGCGCTCAAATGGGAACATCATTCAGGTTTTTTGATAAATAGCTAAGCTAAAATTCGGAAACCTTCAGAAAGTAAAACCAAGCTTCAAGAAGATCTATTTTGGTCCGAAAACTAGTAGTTGCTACTAGACTACTTACACTTTCAGTCATCTAATGACTGTCTAGATTGGGTTTTCCGCTCTCATCTAGAGCTACTTAAGCGAAGCACTTACTACCTCATTCTAGCGCCACTATTCTCTCTACTGCGGCGAACTGGCCTCCTTTGATGCTTAAAGACACTTATCCGGCCTTTTAATCGCAATTTTAATGTGTTTGCTCTTTAAGAGGAACCGGTAGCGGCAATAACAACACTAACAACAGGGTTGACACAGTATAGCGGTAACAACTACAACAACAGCACAAAAAGCAGTGATAATAGAAATGCTTGTTGCATATATCTGTATGTAGGTGCCGAAATAATGGAAATGCTTTCACCTACATAACCATAAAATGCCTCACGACGAAGTAAAATTAATAGAAGTTCTCCCACTAAAAGCGGCACACCCTTCCACAACGCCGTCTGCTTGAGTTCGGAAGGTGCCCAAGACCTTCAACACAAATATATTTTAGGTGAAATTTGTGACAGAGCAAAATGTATGCCACAAACCGAAGCTCTCTTCTGCACAACCGCTGCCTCTGCACCGAAGCTTTTTGGTTTTCGGCAGTCGTAGCACCTGTAGCCGCATTTGTAGACAAGCCGCTTAATGGCAAATGGAAGGCCTGCGTACGAAATTCTCCAGCTGGTAAAGGAAACATACATATATTCTATGAGTGCAAGAGTGTGTATGTGTGTGTGCGAAATTAAAAGAATATTGCGTTAGCTCGAGAAGAAAAATGCGAACAATGAAATTTGCATTAAAATTCCATATTCCCTTGCTCGGGCAATTTGCGTGCCATTTGGTGTTGGTGGTGGCAAAATTGCAATTTATAGTCGGCACTCTTTGCTCTCTGCTATTGAGTAGGCAGTTCTTTGTGCAGTTGAGCATACGCTTGGTCGGAAAGTTGCTAAAGTGAGTTGGTGAATAAATTGTATGCCAAGGTACGGGACATTGTATCCAGATTGTAGGCCTATAGTAGGTGCAAAGTCGTTTTTCCCAGTTATTTTAAATTCAACAGAATAGCAGCCTCCATTCTTGCTGATAGCATTCAAGTGAATCATGCATATAATAGTACTGGTACATAATGTTCTGCAAATGCAATGATTTTTGATTCAGTTGAGGTTAGGTCATGTTTTTTTTTACATTTTACTGCATAAACTGTATTATATGATATTTGTATAGGTTAGGTTAGGTTAGATGGCTGATCAAAGACCGCAAGTGGACTATGCTTATTGTCCTTGTGATGCCATAGAACATAGCACTCCCGTGTTCGGACTTAGAGATCGGCAAAACGCTTGGTAGCCAATACAAATTTGCAAAGGCGCTTAAAAATATAGAAGGATGAGATAATTTCAGACAGAACCAAGTACCAAATAGTATTGCTAAACATTTTTTATAATCTAGATTCTAGAATGTCACTTTGCTGTAGCTCACGTTTGTGAAAAATGGAACTTCCTACCGTAAATAGTCGATAGAGACCAAGGATATTAAAAGACTGAAATAAAACACTTATCTCTAACCTAACGCATGTTTCTTACCCAATCACTGGTTTTACAATAATATTTTTAGGGCAAGAACTCAAGCAAGACCTTTGCATATTAAGTTTATACCGCTGTAGATCTTACTTCCTTACCAAAAAAGCTGGAAACTTCGGAAAAAATTTGTTTGAAGTCAATAAAACGACTACAGTGGCCTTACAACATCTAAATACTGATTTTGTAGTACGATTAATCTTTCACTTGAAAATAGGCCTAAAAATGTTCCATACGCATTCCAAAAAATAGTCCCCAAACCTTTGAGGTCTGATTGTTTTTTCTTGGTTTTCTAATTTTCGGGTGTAGTTTACTCGCTGCTGCAGTGAAATATCTAGGGCTCATCCTAGATAGAAAGCTTCCATGGAAGCCGAATATCGAAGACAGAACAAAGAAGGCATCGACTGCCTTATACTGCTATAGAGGAGCCATTGTCAAAAGACAATAGTTAGGTCAATTATGTTCCATAAAGTATTTATGTGGTGAAGAGCTCTAGAAGAGACCACTAGCAAAAAAATCTAAAGCGTTCATGGTGTGGCGCTCATCAGCGTGTATGCTGCACTAAGGTTCATTCCAATAATGAAAATTAACGCCATCTGGCACATAGTCTTCGTAGACATCGTCGAAAGGTGTTTGTCAGCAATAGTTGCCTCCAAACTCAGAGAACCTGGATTCTTAAAAGAACACATGTCTGAACACTCGGAAATCCTTACACACTTTGCTTTCATACCGTATCATTTGGATCATGGAGTCGGCAAATCGAACTCTGGCGGCTCCTTCGCTGCTCATACATGTATCAGTGAGGGAGTTTTGGGTGTGAAGAGGCGGTTATTTACGAATGGAACAAACTTTAAGGGGTTAGGGGCAGTTAGAATTTTCAAAAAATATTTTTATTTTTTTTTGCATTTTCGTTAAGTGTAATATCTTGAAAATATTCCCTTAAAATTTCACGTTGATCCGACACTTAGTTTTTGATTTATTCGAGAAATAAGAAAGAGAGCTCAGGCGCTTCAAAGCGCTAGTATGAAACTTTAAACGCGTTTTTCTCAAAACTATGTTTTT
Source organism: Bactrocera correcta (assembly GCA_027475135.1). Lineage (NCBI taxonomy): Eukaryota > Metazoa > Arthropoda > Insecta > Diptera > Tephritidae > Bactrocera > Bactrocera correcta. The sequence continues at coordinate 38,703,309 of CM050323.1, forward strand.
GGAATCGGTGACAACTGTAACTCGAAAACCATTCAGTAGATTTTAATGAAATTTATACAGCTTTTAGAATACATAATATACTCTGGTCTGATCGAAGGATTTTTATTTTTTCGAAAATTTCGATTTTTTAAGACCAATTAACTGTTGATTTTTTCGCAAAAATTAAAAAAAAAAAATTCTGAGGCCACCAGTTTGTTAATTTTGGAAACAAAATAAAATCCTTCGATCAGGCCCGAGATTATCTATTTATAAAACTATTTTTTGTTATCCGATTGTGTTTAGATGGATCTCGAAGGACTTATGCTTGTCACCGCAAGTACTTTTTTTTGGAACAGGGTGAACACAAACAACTATAACTTCGGAAATTAAACAACACATCCTTTAATAATGCCGTATTACTGCTTTTGTAAAATAACATGATTTAGTAGCAAAGAAAAAAAAACAATACTGAACACTCTCATTTTTTCGTGCCTCTGAATACTCCTAACCCCTTAAGGAAGAAGGTTGGTCATTAAGGTAGCAGTTCTTAGTGCAGCTTCCTGCAGAGAACTGACCATTCACTTAGACAGAAAGGTGATGATATTAACCTTGTACTAAATAACAGTTCGTTAAGGGTTGGTCAGGGAGGGGCTTACCTCCCGTATCCTTTTGTGCTCTACTAGTAGGTAGCTGGGCTTGCCAGGAGCTAAGCCAGCGCTGGGCCGCCATCGGTACATGTGCCGTCGCAAGATCCTTTTGGGCCAAAATCAATCGTAAAAGATGTGATGAACTATTTTTGTCGCTTTTGATGTAAGGCGGGAAATCTTACCTGCAGAAGCTGTATGAAAGAAGACGAAGTGGAGACAGCTCAACACTTCCTTCTTTACTGCCCCGCATTTGGAATGTAAAGGTTTAAACACTTGGAGGTGCATACCTTCAGACATCCCACCAAACTGGCGGGAATGGTCTAAATATAATGCACCTTAGTACAATACTTACTACTGAAAAGTTGTATATTTTTCTCCTAGGTAATAACTGCTGCAGTGCCCTTCTGTACAGTGATGCTCTTAATAAAAGCACTATAATTAAAATAACGTGAGAATTTATACCCGCCCATAAAATAGCCTTCAAACGTTGCGAAGTGAAACATTACATTTTACATTAAAAATTATTGCATTTCATTTACAGCTTCGGCAAATATTTTCACGCTTCGCAACGAACTTCGCTTCGTTTATTTATTTATTTCGCGCAAACAATTTTAATGAGCTGCCATGCCAAAGAGCAAAGATGGTTGCGACTCCTTATTTGTACATTTGCAGGCATACATATTTACATTTCTTACAATGTTCTGTTGTTTTGCTGTTGTTGTTCGCGCCTTTTAGCGAATTAAATTTTAATTTTGTTTACAAATCATTAAAATGATTTAAATCCGCGCGCACGAAGACACGACATCGCGCCTGGTGGCATGCGCTCTCCGGCATACAGAGATGCTCACACTGTGTAAATGTGTGTGTGTGTGTTTGCGCGGCGCAAGTGGCTGGTTAAGCGACTGCTGCGGCGGACATGCAACACGTTCCCATGGACCTAAGAGCTAAGGCTGCTACCGCACCATTCATCTCGCTGGGCAAACACCTATCTCTGTGCTGCATGCGTATGTGTGTGTGTGTGTGTAGGCGGGTGTGAAATCGTTGATTGCTTAAATCGCCACTTCAGCAACCAAAACTCCACTTTGCGGAGGAAGTGTCCACGTCAGCAGCAGTCGCGGCTTTCAAGGTACTGCTTACCTTCAAACGCACATACACCCATCTACATACATATTTATATTACATGTATGTATGTACTATATGTACATAATCGTCTGCATATATTTATTTAAAGTGAGCGGCGTCCTACTCATCCAGCCAATTGAGATTCGCGCGGGTGTTAATTAAACGCTCTCGATTTGCATCTTCACAATGCCTGCCACAGCACGCAACTGTGCACTTCACAACACACACACACACCGACGCATGTTTGTGCCGGTGTGCATACATGTCGGCATTAATTTAAATGCAAATATGTCTGTGTGCAGGTATTTGCATATTCTCGAACATGTCACTTGCAAGCTGCAGTTGCCACAAAGACGCAGCCATTGTTATGTGGCGGCGCGGCAAGCAAATGAGTAATGCAAGTAAGCATTGTAATAGCCAAAACAACCGCCAATTGGTGAGTGTATAAAACGGACTACGCGGGTCCTTGCTTAATTCATCAGACGACTCGGTAACGCCAACAGTTTTTCACATACGAAAGTCCCTCATTAAAGGTGTGAAAATGCGGTGTTAAGTGCCTGGCTGCTCACGCTAATAAACCTCTGTATATTTCGGAATCTGCAAATATGGTTGTGGCGCATAAAATGGAGGATTATGAGGACTTACTGGCTGGGCTTGGATTTGCAGGTTATGATCGTCCATTAAAGCTTTAAACCTTACGGTATCGGTAGTGGCTAAATGAGTCTCAGCCCCCCCTCACAACATTACACTTCTACACCACACACATTACATTCACCACATCATCATTCTACACCACATCTTCATTTCATTTCACATCATCATCACATTTCACATCACACGCACACAATATCAACATCACGAATTTAACACACATGAGGACACCGCACAAAAAGAAACAAAAGGGACCGACAGACAAGGCACCAGCCTTTTTTTGATTTCGACCGCGAACTCAGACAGTCACCTTGCGTTCCTTCGTGCTTTTTCAGCGTTTTTCGTTTGTGCATCTGAACTCTACATTGCGAGGTAAGTGCCGCGAGTTTTTTGGTACAATTATCTATGGTCCTTCGAAGCCGTACTGGACGGCACCAGTGGTCAAAGTAAAGAAACATAAAAAAGTGAACACATTGTAAAAAAAAAAAAAAAAAAAAAAAAAAAACCAATACATATATATTAAACATAAAATTACAGTGGTAAAAAGAAACAGAAAAAAGTGAACACATTGGAAAGAAAAAAATTAAAAGTGAGCACATATGTAATACAATACACAAAAGTGCACTTAACAAAAAAAAAAAAAACCAAAAAAAATTCGTGAAATGCGAGGTGACAAAACTATGGAAAACACCACAAAGTATATATGTATATATTTATAAATACAGTGGAGTGAAAATTTAAGTGCAATAAACGCAGTGCAGTGACCACAAAACCAAACAAAAAAGAGTGGTGAGCTTAAAAGAAACAAAAAAAAAAAAAAAAAAAACAAAGAGTGGAGTTGTGAAACTAAAAAATACATATGTACGTTCAGCAACCAACAAACGGGCGCGATAAAACAAAAAAAAAAAAAACTAAGAACACACAACTAAACGGATAAACGGAGAACGGGCGCGAAATTAAACCAACGAAGTTAAACAACACAAGTATCAACACGGAGGGCTGGAACGCGATCACAACACCAACAAAGGAGACTGGCACAGAGGAACAGAGAAAGAGAAGGAAAAAAGGAGCAGCTGGCCGCTACAAGGAAAGGAGGCCACTGACCGCAAAACAGATCATAAGGAGACATACACCGACTTGTCCCCCCTATATGAAAATCAAAAATACCCTTGATGCGAGTCAATGTAAGTGTATCGTTTCCATTTTTTAAACCATATATGTATGTTTGTACTAGTAAACCCCGTTTAAACAGTTTCAAAAAACGGGTACCATAACGTTAACAAAACGCAAAAACAAAAAAAAAATAATATCGGTATTCTCATTTCTCCTATATCTTAACGGAGAAAACGGAAAAAAAAACCGATATTCAAAAAAAAAGTACAAACACAATACAAATTTAACTAAGTACTGGCACTATTTTCCGCAATACCCCTTCTGCTTCGTAAAGCAGTAAGCAGGATTGCCTAAACCGTAAGCGAAGGCAGATTTATAAAAAACAAAAAGTACACCCTAAAGCGAAAAACAGAAGAAGAATAAAAGATAAAAATACAAACATACATACATATATTCTATTTTTGCATTTACTTATATATACCTACATATTTATTACATGCATATACATATATTTACAAAATATTTTTTACACCATATATGTATGTTTGTACTCATATACCCCGTTTAAACAGGTTCAAAAAACGGGTATCATAACGTCAGCGCAACGCAAACATAAAAACTATCGGTATTTTCATTTCTCCTACATCTCAACGGAGAAAACGAAATAGGAAAAAAAAAACCGATATTCAGAAGAAAATACAAACATACATATATTATATTCCAATTGCATTGCATTTACTTATATACACGTATATATTTCTTACATATATATATTAACAAAAACAATATATATATATCTATATATTTATATATGTATATATGTATATATGTATATGTATATACATATATATATATGCGCTTTCTTTTGATCTCACGTTAGGAATATTGCGAACACGCATATTCATATATACATACGTACATATGTACATATGTACATACATACGGCACGCGATCAGTCTATGTCATTCCAGAGAAGCGGGTAAATTACTGATAAAGCAAAACGGCCAAAAATTACGCGGTTTAATACATTAATTCACCACACTTACGATACATAAATTTAAAAGTCCGCATTGGTATACATCTCGCAATACCCCTTGTTCTTTGGCCGACAAGAACAAGCAGGATTGTATATAAAAAAAAAAAAAAAAAAGTTATACATACATACATATATGTATGTACAAAGTGCAGTGATCTCTAAACGAGCTCTCATTAGCACATAAGGCAATCACAAAAGTCCCGCTTATAGGTATACCCTATAAGAATTACGGACACAAATCATATATACAAAATAAAATATTTATATACATATCTATATATATATATATATAAAATCCGCTGAGGAATATACCGGCATATACATATATATACATCAGGTACAACTTGAATATAACATAAAATATATTTTTTTTTTTTTTTTTAACATACTTAAATATTCTTACATACATACGTGTATTGTCACATATGTAGATACGCTCATTGCTTCAAAGTCCACATTGGCATATATTCCGCGATACCCCTTGGGTTTTGGCTAACAAAACCAAGCAGGATTGCGTACAAAATATATTCAAAGTCCACATTGGCATATTTCCCGCAATACCCCTTGATTTTTGATTAACAAAAACAAGCAGGATTGTGTAAAAAACCAAAGCGTAATACATATGTACATACATGCATATGTACAAAGTGCAGTGACCTCTAATACGAGCGCTCATTAGCACATAATAAAGTATCCACCTATAGGTATACCCTATAGGACATTTGGGCATAAAGAAAAAAAAAAAAAGAGGAATATACTCAGGAAAATAAAATACTAAAAATAATTTCCGGTCATAAAAAAAAAAAAAAAATAATTAAATCCAATCTAAGCGATTAATTATGGATTCCACTTTAAAACTCTTATTAACTTAAAAGAGTTCGCGATCGCGCATATTATAAAATACGTTAAGCGTTATCTTATATTTCAATTTCGTTCAAAACTCTTATTTATCTAAAAGAGTTCTCGTCTAATCAAATACATATATAAACGAAAATATTTTTTGAAATCTCGCTTTATCCAAAAGCCATTGGTTTTATTGATTTTTTTTGAAACTCTTGCATACAAAAGAGTCCTCTATTGAACAATTTATACGAAACTTTTCTAAACATCTACGAGTCTAGTTTTCACTAAGACGTTTTGATTAATTCTATATCATTATAAATGAGCTCAGACTCAAAGGAATCTAAAACAACTCAGTTGCTAAAAGTTCCAAAAATGATTTCAGACGAAAAAAGTCCGTGTACACCGGCTGAAGCTACACGCTCAAAGCAAGGTGGTACAAAACTAAAGAGGGGTAAAGACATTACTTATACAAAATTCATTGCTGAGAGTGACAGTTTGATACGATACTACACTCGATTTTCATCTTCACCGATTCAAGACAATTCTGAATCGGTCTTAGAAATTAAAAAGGACAATTTAGACAATTTTTGGTCACGTCTCCAAGCGGCATATGACGCAATCGTAGAATCTGACGACTCAGATCTACCCGAAAATTTTAAATCATCAGCTTACACCAAGTATGAACACTGCCTAGACCAGTTCGAAGACACAAAAGCAATGATTTCTGATCAACTAAAGCTATTAAGAGCAATTGCACCTACTCCACAACCGAGAGTAGAGCTGCCACAAAGACAAGCCCAAGAGGCAAGTTCAGGTATTCACCTTAAAGTGCCAGTATGCGACACAGATATATTTCATGGTGGTTATGAACAGTGGCCGTCCTTCCGGGACATGTTTACAGCTGTGTACATAAACCATCCTAAATTATCACAAGCACAGAAATTGTATCATCTCAGATACAAAACCAAAGGTCAGGCAGGCGTAATAGTCAAACAGTTCGCTTTGAATGACGAAAATTTTAATTTTGCTTGGGAAGCTCTAAAAGCACGTTATGAAAACGAGAGAATATTGGTCGACAAGCAAGTGACGATACTAATGAATTTACCAAAAATTCAGAAAGAAACCAGTGAAGAGTTCATAAAGCTTCAATCCACGGTTTCAAATTGTTTGTCGATTTTATCGACACAGAATATTCCCACAGATAATTGGGACCCCATTCTGGTAAATATATGCACAGCTGCATTACCAGAAAAATCGTTACTTTTATGGGAGCAATCGCTCTCATCGCGAAGAAAGTGCCCAACGTGACAGCAAATGAAAGAATTTCTTACTACCCAATACGAAATTGCAGAAAGGGTAGATAAAAAACTAGTAAGAACGAAAAACGTTCAAAACGACCTCAATAGAAGCTTCAATAGACCCCAAGCAAGTAGCCACAATAATTCAAATAGAAACTTTTTCAAAAATTCAAAAAAATGAATGTTAGCGATCGAAACAATTTCGTAAGATCGAAAAAATTATGTACCAACTGTATGTCACATGCGCATACGCTTAAAGATTGCGAAAGCAAATTTAATTGCGTTTATTGCCATAAAAGACATCATTCTATGTTACATATAACAAATTTTTCCAGCTCACCCCCAAACAATGCAAACGTAAAACGAGCAACAGGATTAGTTGCCATAACAAATCCTGAAAACTGCCAAGAAGCACCATGCTGCTCAAAGGCGATGAAAACCCAAACGCTACATAGCGAAAACCACAGTAGGGTACTATTACCCACAGCAGTTGTCTCCATCGAGCACCGAGGAGAACTGTTTAAACTCAGAGCCTTAATAGACCAAGGATCACAACGATCCTTTATAGCGTCTAGGGCACAAAACAGGCTGCAGTTACCAACAAAACTGGCCAACTTTGAAATCACGGGAATGGGCGGAAGAGTTGTTCAAAACTCAAATAAAATCTGCCCCATTACCCTCTTTTCCCCCAAAGCGGATAAGCGCATACAAGCAGAAGCTATTGTCTTACCGCAATTAACCAATATGTTACCTAGCTATCACATAAATAGCCAACATTGGCAAAAGGTTTCACACCTAAAGCTAGCAGACCCCAACTGCAACACCCCCGCTCAAATAGATCTACTATTAGGCAGCGATCTAATACCACAAATTATTCTCGAAGGTATTGAGAAAATTACCGAAACACTTCTGGCGCAAAATACCATTTTCGGATGGGTCCTAAGCGGACTAGTTGCGGAACCAGTTACAACATTAACAACTCAAGTTGAGGAAGTCTCAAACGAGTACCTCAATTCACAATTGAGAAAATTTTGGGAACTAGAAGAACTCCCCCCCATATCAGTCACAACCCCTGAAGATCAGTATTGTGAGGATTTTTACAAAGCCACAACTACTAGATCAGAAAATGGTCGGTACGTCGTACGACTACCACTTAAGCAACAATTTCCTAACACACTCGCCTTAGGTCACTCTCGCACCTCTGCAATTCAGCAGTTTCTAAGTATGGAAAGAAACCTACTTAAAAAAGGCGAACTCAAATCTGAATATGATGGTGTGTTAGAAGAATACCTCCATTTAGATCACATGGAGGAAATAAGCCCAGGGGAGAAAATCGTCAACGGCAAATACTACTCCTTTTATCTGCCACATCACGCAGTAGTGAAGCCAGACAAAAAAACAACAAAAGTAAGAGTTGTTTTTAATGCCTCGAAAACCACTAGTTCAGGGAATTCCCTAAATGATATCCTATTTACGGGACCCACTCTACAACCAGATTTAATGCTTCTGATATTAAATTGGCGTATATACAAATACGTATTCAATGGGGACGTTGGAAAAATGTATCGGCAAATAGGCGTACATAAAGACGACCAAGATTTTCAACGTATTATGTTCCGAAGATCCCCCACCAGTCCTTTACGCGACTTCAAATTAAAAACAGTTACATTTGGCGTTAACTGTGCACCATATTTAGCCATTCGAACTCTCCACGAATTGGCAGACAACACAAAGTCAGAATTTCCTCTGGCAACTGAAGTGTTGAAAACTCAAACGTATGTGGACGATATTCTGTCTGGAAGTCACACCCTTCCACAAGCATACGAGGCCTTATCACAGGTAATAAAAGCCCTCAAATCCGCAGGGTTTCCTTTAAAAAAGATTACGGCAAATCACCCGAATATACTCAAAAATATTCCAAACGAAAATTTGTTGGACACTAATTTCCTTATATTCGAAAAGGAAAGTACAACAAAAACGCTAGGCATCCAATGGAATGCGATATCGGACCAGTTCTCATACACGACAGAGTCCATATCCGCATTATCAGCCATAACGAAAAGACAGATTTTATCCTCGGTGGCAAAACTTTTCGACCCCGCAGGATGGCTTTCGCCAATTATGATCCAAGCGAAAATCTTAATACAAGAATTATGGCTAGATGGAACCGACTGGGACGAACAAGTGAAACCTCTTCGCTTAGAAAAATGGTCCCAGTTCGCAAAAAATCTGAATGACATTTCTCAGATACAAATTCCACGATGGGTAAACTACTCCCCCGAACACAAAGTCGAATTACATGGCTTTTGTGACGCCTCAGAAAAGGCATATTGCGCTACTATCTATGTGCGCACGCAAAGTGATGCCACGACCACAAGCCACTTATTAGTAGCAAAAGCAAAGGTGGCCCCTTTAAAAACTATAAGTCTCCCACGACATGAGTTATGTGGCGCACTACTACTTTCAAAATTAGTAGCCATGGTGCAAATGCATTTAAATATGACAAAATGCAAACTATATATGTGGTCCGATTCAGAAATTGTACTAGCCTGGTTGGAAAAACCACCACATGCATGGAAGACGTATATTTCTAACCGAACGTCTCAAATTCTTGACCTAGTGGGATCAGCCACTTGGCGGCACGTAGCCAGTGCTGACAATCCTGCCGATCTAGGTACAAGAGGGTGCAAGCCACTGCACCTTGCCACTACCACCCTCTGGTGGAATGGCCCCCGATGGTTGATAGAATCTCCTGATTCTTGGCCACAATCCCCCATGCGTAACATTATCGCCCCAGAAGGTCGAAAAATCGCCACCTTTCACACACTATTGGATGATACCGACATCCTTGAACGATTTTCATCGTTTCCAAGAGCTCTCAGAGTAGTTGCTTACATGTTCAAATTTATAGAACAACTCAAAGGCAAAGTTAAGGGATCACATAATTTCCCATGCAACACAGTAACGCACCTAGAGTTACAAAAGGCAAAGGTCGCACTAATAGCATATACACAAGCGCGCTACTTCAGCCGCGATATATCAGTACTAAGAGAATCGAAGCCGATTGATAAAAAGAGCTCACTCTTAGTTCTCAACCCATTTCTGGACACGAAAGGTCTGCTTCGTGCCAATGGTCGGCTCGCTAATTCGAGCCTAACATACAATGAACGCCACCCCATAATAATCCCAGAGAGGTCACCATTTGCCACATTATTCCTCCACTACATCCACACCTTAATGCTACACGCCGAACATCGTCTCATGCAACAGATGGTACGCCAGGAGTATTATATCCCCCGTCTTAAGCCGCAAATCAAGAAGTGCATCTTCACATGCAAGATTTGCACTATGCACAAACAGAAGATGCGAACGCAGATTATGGCAGCACTTCCACCGGAACGCTGCAATTTCGCTCTGCCTTTCACCACAACAGGTGTTGATTTTGCTGGGCCTTTCCAAGTAAAGGCGTCCATGTTAAGGTCTCCCACTCTCATGAAAGGCTATGTGGCTGTCTTTGTATGTTTCACGACAAAGGCAGTACATCTTGAGCTATGTAGTAATCTGACGACGGATGCTTTTCTCGCGGCATTTGCTCGCTTCGTCGCTCGACGTGGCTACCCATCAAAGATCATGAGCGACAATGGCAAAACGTTCATTGGAGCTCAACGAGCCACCGAAAAGCAATTTGTGGATTTCCTAAAACAAGTGTCACCCGACATCGTACAAAAGTACGCCCCTCAAGGTATCAACTGGCAATTTATACCCCCAAGCGCTCCTCATATGGGCGGTTTATGGGAATCAGCTGTGAAAAGCTTCAAATCCCATTTCAAACGGGTAGCTGGAAATTATAAATTCAATTACGAAGAGTTCACGACGTTATTAAACCGAATTGAAGCCGTTCTCAATTCACGGCCACTTACAGTACTATCGCAAGACCCCTCCGATTTCACCGCCTTAACTCCAGGGCATTTTCTAAAAGGAGCACCCATCCTGGCCATTCCTGAGCCAGGCGTGGAGTCGCTATCCCTATTAAATCGATGGGAACGAATTAAAATTCTCCATCATGATTTCAGCCGCCGCTGGAAGGACGAGTACATAAAGGATCTCCACAAAAGATACCGCTGGAAGACTCCTGAACAAGCGCCTAAACTTGGAGACTGTGTCCTCATTCACGATGATTGTCTACCCCCCACCGAGTGGCGGCTTGGCCGCATAGAAAAGCTACATTACGGCTCCGACGGTCACATACGAGTCGTTGATCTCCGTACGCAAAACGGAACGCTGACCAGACCTCTCGTGAAGCTATGCTTTTTGCCAACTTCCGATGATCGCGAATCTGAAAAACCGCAAAAACAAACCGATATTATCGTGTCACAATACGCTAATCAAATGAAAACGAGAAATCCGCCAATACCAACCGTTAAAAAATACCAACCGTCAGAAAATAACAAACCGTAAATAAAAATAACAAACCGCAAATAAAAATAACAAACCGTACATAAAAATAACAAACCGTAAAGAAAACTAACAAATCATGGTCGATCCATACGACGGCCCATTCATGCCACATATCGTGGCACGATTGCCAAGATCTAATTGTATGACAGATTTCTAATTAACAATCTCCTTTATACATAGATTATCATGGACGTAGATACGCCAGTACTAGCCGCGCCATCCGTTCGTTCGGCTACCAGCGTGCAACGCACCGGGCCAACCCCAGCGCCCCGAGCTGCCGTTGCAACAGCGCCGATAACAGCACCGGCAACAACACCGGCAACAGCACCGGCAGCAGCACCGGCAACAGCCGGCAACCGCACCTGCAACCAGCAACCGCTCAACACGGGTCCCGGACGGGCATCGCATAAGATGCCCCCTATGTCGACGCCCCCATCGCTTGCATCACTGTGGGATTTTTAGAGGTATGCGACCGTTACAACGGCAGCAAGTTGCCCAGGCACACGGGCACTGTGTGAACTGCCTATCGCAGACGCATAGGTTGCAAGAGTGTGAGTCGAGGGGTCTGTGCCAAATCTGCAACCGGCCGCATCACACGCTGCTGCATCGCACCGCGATGCGCGACGATCATAGGCCAGCTACACCTCGCAGCCACGTAACAAGACATCAACCCGTAACGCGAGTGCATCAGTGGGTTGGAATGTCTACTCGGCGTCGTCAGCCTCGACCCCAACCACGGCGATCCACGGGTCTGAGCAGCGTCGTGGCAACGCTGCAACAGCTGCAGCGACTCCTAGGCTAATCAGTTGCCTAGGGGGGCCGGGATGGCTAAATGAGTCTCAGCCCCCCCTCACAACATTACACTTCTACACCACACACATTACATTCACCACATCATCATTCTACACCACATCTTCATTTCATTTCACATCATCATCACATTTCACATCACACGCACACAATATCAACATCACGAATTTAACACACATGAGGACACCGCACAAAAAGAAACAAAAGGGACCGACAGACAAGGCACCAGCCTTTTTTTGATTTCGACCGCGAACTCAGACAGTCACCTTGCGTTCCTTCGTGCTTTTTCAGCGTTTTTCGTTTGTGCATCTGAACTCTACATTGCGAGGTAAGTGCCGCGAGTTTTTTGGTACAATTATCTAGGTAGGATTATTTTTTCTGTGAAACGAAGCCTTATAAGTTTTACTAGAATGTCCTAAAAGTTCAAATTCTAATTATATTAATTTCTACACTTCCACCGAACCCAAATTTTTTTCAATATGAGTAGTTTCCATTATAACGCTTTACCTTCACCTGAAAACTTATGAAAAGTTATGTTACGTTATTTTGCATTTTAGGTGAAGATATGTATCTCTTTGTGAATATTATAATCTCGTAGCTTCAGCTGCAGGAAGCTATTTTCAGTTGGACTCTGTTGTCAGTTGTTGTACACCTCGTCAAAAAAGTATCGGGAATTCTTCATTTAAATATCTCGCTTATATGGAAGACAGGTACATTTTTTTTCTAGGTTGGTACAACCAAAAAATAGCGCGATCTGTCAACCAGTGTGTTTACCGCAACGGTTTATGTCAGTGGACCTCAGTAGTGTTTGTCGAATTTTACAATGACCGAAAATATTGATCAACATATTTATGTTAAATTTTGTGTTGCGGACGAATTTTCGTGCGCCGATACATTGAAAATATTGCTGAAAGCTTTTGGTGAATCTGCTTTATCAAAAACGCGCACTTACGAGTGATACAGAACATTCAAGGAGGGTCGGGAGACTGTCGGAGGCATGCCTCGTTCTGGACGGCCTTCAATGGGTGTGACCGATGACAACGTTGAAAAAGTGAAGGAAATTGTTGCCGAAAATAACCACGTGAACTTAAGAGACATTGACAATAAATTGGAGATGCCACACGAGAGTGTACGAACGATTATGCTGAAAAATTGAGCATGCAACGCGTTGCTGAAAGACTTGTTCCGATAAAACTGAATTTCCTTCAAAAAAGGTATCGAGATCAGTTAGCTGCAGACATGCTGGTTCGAGCCAATTCGGATCCCACCCTCATGGAACGCACAATTACTGGTGACGAGACATGGGTCTACGAATATATCACACTTACGACCCAGCAATCATCCGAATGGTGCCAAAACCGATCGAAAGTAAAAGTATTGCTCATTGTTTTCTTCGATATTCGTGGTGTCGTCTACGATGAATACGTTCCAACTGATCAAACCGCCAACACAGAGTATAATCTTGGTGTTATGAGGCGTTAACGAGACGCTATCCCTCGTAAACGTCCGGGTTTGTGGGCCAACAATTCGTTGATTCTTCATCATGATAACATATCATTGCACAAAGTCATCATTGTGAATGAATTTTTGGCCAAACACTCAACAAATAACATTGAGCAAGCACCGGATTCACCTGATATGGTCCCCTGTGACTTTTTCTTATTCTCCACCCTGAAATATTTACTTCGGGCAACACGCTTCGACTGAATTGAAGACATCAAAACAAATTCGATGCGAGAGCTGAAGGCCATTCCGGTAAGTACCTATAAAAAATGTTGCTTCAAATGGATGTTACTTTAAAGGCAATAAAATAAATTTGGATTATGACTGAAAATTTTTCGTTTTGTTTATAAATTCCCGAAACTTTCTTTACAGGGCGTATGTATAGTAGAACATATTGAATGACTACCCTGCCGGGTGTAGAACGTGATTGGGGATTTCAGTCTAAAGCAAAAAAACTCTGCTGCTCCTAAGTTTGGATATCTGCAAGCAAAGTAAAGCCTCTAAACATGAAGACATGCAAAGTGTTCCTTGGAAAACATCGGATGGTACCGAAAGGTTAGAGCAGAAGTTTGTTCAATCAACAACTTTTCTCTTCTCTCGGCAGACACGTTGTGCTATACTGCAGGGCTTGTTCCTTCTCCGCAAGAGAGTTGCTAAGGTCTTAAGCAATGATTGTCGATTCCCTGTATTAACTGATTAACAGTAATTCAAGTAAGAGAAAGACTTCTGGTTATGGAGTCTGAGTATTAGAGAGCACGGTCGCAACCACTTTTCAAAGTAAAAAAAAACACACATAAGCTCCTTCTTTATGTGACTTCTCTCGTCAGATTTGATTTTTGTAATTAGATTAGCTGATTGCATGAAATACGCTATCCTAACTTGTCAGATATGGTTTTAGGAAGTCTTGAAACTAATGTTTCTCATGCCTTTAAAGGAAATCATCCTAGCAAAACGTTAAGAGACAGTTTACTAAATACCTTGAAGGCCGTCCTTGGAAGATGTACACCAAGTCCTCTCATAATGAACAAATAATTCAGTAGTTATCCTATATACCATATATCCTCTTTTGGTACTAACCAGCAGTAAATTCCAGGCGAAATAAAGTCGAACTATTAGATTTATCACACATCAGTATCATATTTTATAAACGCCTTACTACAACAGCTTCACAAAGTCTTAATTCAAAATATTACCAACCTTTTATTTTTTTTGCATACAGGGTTATGTAATTAGTGAATAGTTTACCATTGCTTCCGCTACATGCAGCATGTGTAAATTAATTTGTATCCATGCCTCGAAATGAGAGAGCAGCGCACACAGGCGGAGGCATGCATTTATTAAAATTTCCAGCTAAGCAATCATTAAAATTGTACAGCCCAAAACGCGACATATTTCTGCCCAAAGCTGATGTCCTGCCCATGTCCATAGCCGTGACAGCTCATCATCCGTCCTCAACGTGTCCGCAACTCTGTCAAACGCTTGTAAATTTCACTTTGTTTACCGGTGCAACACGCGCGGGCGCGGAGACGAGTTGAGCGCAGTAATAATTTGCTTATATCCAACTGGCCAATATAGCAACAACAACAACAAATGCAATAACTGCAATAAGGCAATGAAGTGAGCTTTGAAATTCACGTATAATGTCAGCTTATTGATAGGTCCAATAATGAAACGAGGTGGACAGTTCGGTTGGTACCGCCAATGCGGACGCTTCATAGCCAGAGGTACTTCAGTTACTTCTTTCACTTCATTTTGCGTTGGTCAAACGCACTGGCACGTCCTTTCATTGATTGCTGACAATACCTGGCCCCCGACCCCCACTCTCACATGCCGCGCTAAGCGACTGACAGCTGAGCAGTCTGTTGTCCGCTGTCCGCCGAGCGACTTTTATGGTAATTAGCTGAAATTTGCGTTTATGCCCTGAAAAGTCGCTCCTGTCACCAATGTCACAGCCGCACACATACCCACGTACATTATGTGGATGCCTGTGTGCAAGTGGGCGTGTTCGCATTGTCAACATGCATTGACGACGGCACGGCCAATAAAGTGTTGCCCGCAAACAGGCCGCGGCAGCGAATGTCATTGGAGGGCACGCGGACGGCTGCCGGATGATTTTCTGCATTAATTAGAAATTAATGTAAATTGCTGCAATAAAATTTCACTGAAATGGCAACGCCGGTCCAAGGTTCCAGCTGCTCTGGTCAACTATGCTCTGCTAGCGGTACATGCATACACGCGTGCTGTTGGCGTGGCGCGCTGCAGAAGTCGCCAACAACTCAATAATTATGCAAAGGAAATGGGTGTGGCTGTCCTATCTATTTGCATTGGCTATTAATGTTACAAGCGATAACAACAACAACTACAGCAAGGCTGAATAGTGTTCGTAATTGGCCTCGAGTATCTGTGTCACTGTTTATTTTCTCGACGCGCGCTTATAGCATGCGCCTCGTGATGCCCGCGCCCGCTTCGCTATTAAAATCCGCTGTCAAAATGCAAATCAGTGCCGTTACGCTGTCATTCAATTTTCCGAATGCAAATAGAAGTGTCGGAATTTTGCTAGAATTACAACAAATTGTTATGAAGGTCATCTTATTTCAGCAAATTTTCTTGGAACACGTTTCTGCTAAAAAAGTGGGCACAAAATTCTTTGAGATAATGCAAGGAGGCTTTAAAAAATAATTAACTAATTATGTTATTTTGCATCAATTTTCCAGTAAATATAGTTGTTCGCAAATAATAATGAGAAATATAGCCGAGTAGACAGCTCTTGCGCGCATCTCGTAGACTCAGCTCCGCACCGGTTGCGTAGACGCGAAATCGCGATATTTTTGGCCTTCTCCGGGTAGTCGAAATAGATCACGTCTTGTACTTGTAAGTCCAAAAAACTGGTGGCGTATGACAACTGTCGCCTTCTTCGGACCATGTGCGCCGGGTGAAACCCACTGTTTCGTCAACTCCTCGATTTCTGGCATGTACCATTAGACGGTTAAGTAACTACTATGTTTGAATACAAAGTATTGCGAATTTTGAATTTTCGTGAGCTAATCGATTTTCGATTGTTGTGTAAGTTATGTTGCTATTCATGTCCCTTCCTTATGCTGACAAAGCCAGACATTTTGAATTCTTGACATTTGTTTTGTTTGGACGCGTTTTATCACTTTTGCTCAAAAACAGCGTCGAATTGCCATTGCTCAAGAGATGTTGGACTCAGTCCGCGATTACCCAGCTCTGCTGAAGAGGGTCATAACTGGTGACAAATCATGATGATGTAGATACCGAAGCTCAGTCATTTCAATGGAAGCTGCCTTATGAGCCACCACCGAAAAAAGCGTGCCAAGTTAGATCGAATGTGAAGGTTTTGCTAATAGTGCTCTGCGATCGGCGCGTCATGCATCATGAGCTGTTGTCATAGGGTCATACGGTCAATAAAGAATATTACCTGCAAGTTATGCGAAAATGGCTCGCAGCAATTCGTAGAATTTCCATTATTTGTGGAGGAACAAAAGTTGGCTTCTGCACCCCAGCTTACTTATCGTTGCTTGTGAGCCAGTGTTACGCCAAAAACAATACATTTGTGGTAGCTCAGCCACCGTACTCCCAGATTCCCCAGCGTCTTTTTTGTCCCAAAACTAAAGAGGCGCAAGGAGGGATGACGCGTAGATATTCATGAATAAAAAACACCTTCTTAAGGAAGAAAATTAAATGGAATATAAAGAGCAGCATTTGCAGGTGTTACTGCTGCAATCAAGTCATGTCCGACTGATGTGCTTTATGTGATTCTGCATCAACTACCCATAGAAATCTATATTAACAAAATAGCAGATTGTTCTGCAATAAGAATATAATAATGAGGTAGTTGGAATCAGAAGAACTTTGGACATAGTGATATCCTAAATCAACTCAGAGAAAACGTCAATAAACCAGACTACATTCTCCTAAAGTTGGATTTCAATAGTTACATCCAGGTGAGGATACCCTCTGGACAAGAATGGAGAAGGGGTATAATAGGGGAGGAAGATACTGTCTCAGTGTACCGACTGCGGAGTAGGCACGGAAGTATATTTCGATGATCTGGAATTTCTCCCTCTATCCATCTATCAAATTCGGCTAACATCTTCCAACCGGAAGTACTGTGCATAGAGAAGGTCTGTGAAGCTTTGTTGAATAACTACAAGAGGATACATAAAGCAACAATATACACAAATAGGCAGGAGGCCCTCCTGGTCAAGTCGTCGCCCATGACTAATGCCAGGATAGTGTTTAACTGCAAGAAGGCACTGAGCTCACCAGAAGACAAGCTCCATACAGACTTGATCTGGGTTCCCGGCAACGACGAGTTGGAGCTTTTCTAAACGAATCCGAGGCAGAGTTAATACCAAGCCGCTAGGCTTAATCAGCAGAGAGCTCAATATACAATTTCAACAATTAGCAAATAACAGATGGAAAAGTACAACGAAATGCAATATAACTAAACAGATATGATCGATATATGACAAGAAAGGAACTAACGACTTATTGAATAGGTACAGGAAAAGTATATTCAGACTAGTTGCTACCATAACAGGGCATTGGCCATTCGAAGAACATGCGTTCGCAATGGATATGCCCTACAATAACACCTACCGAGGCTGTGAACTAATAGAGAATAAGGAAACAATTTTCCACTTTCTCTGTGAATGTCCAGCCCTATTGCAGATCCGACACAGAACACTTAAAATCCATCAAGTATCAAACCTTGAATGAATGTCTACAAAATCATGTCGGACTTTAGCGGCTTCAACGAAACCACAAAATGGTTTGAACAAGACGATCAAACGTGATAACAATAATAAAAAGCTCTACCACTAGTGCATCAAAATGGCACAGCTAGTTCTAATAGAGCCCAAAATATAATAGGGCTGCACTCCTACCTATTTACCTAAGGAAGCCAAAAATCGCAATACTTTTTGAACAAACTTCGTAAGTCAAAGTTTAGGTGAAACAGCTTAAAAATATGAAAATTAGTGGTATCAGCATTTCCTTTGCTCTGGATTGAGCAAAGGCGACACCTTTTGCGCACTCAAAGTCTTTTGAGATTCTTACCATCTCAAGAGAGATCCTATGAGATCGTAAACTGATCCATTGTGTTACCTATATTGATATCCATATACAGCATTAATTGATCTTTCACTTCGCGGAATGATTCCTCCTTCAAAATAAATAATCCAATCATCGATTGATATTGCAGACTTTCCTTCTTCTATATACTGTCAAAACGTGACCGAATCGGCTTACATAGACGGTCGAAAGGAATATTTAGACGAGAGTAAATTGCTCTTACGATAGCAGCACCGCCAAAGTAAGTTCTTGTCGAAAAGAATTTCGTCTAGGTTTTTAGAATCTTCTATACGCCTTGAAAACTGTATTTCATCTTATGCTTCTCAACACTTTTCAAATGCTAAATTTTTATTATTTTGGAAATGTTGAAAAGTTTTTAACGACCTCACGCAATTAATGTTTTCCCCTTACGATTATTTTACACATTTTCCTAAATCGTTCATACACAAATACATTCGTACTCCAGCTTGAAATACTACATATTCGACAAAAGTACAAACACTTTCAATTCAACTCATAACTGTAATTAATTTCCGAGGAGCAACTTGAAACACACAAAAATAGTTTAATGTTGCCTAATTCAGAAAATCTTTATCAAGAGCACTTGAAACCGTTAATGAGAATTCAAAAAATAGAAGTAAAAATTTGGCCAAGCGGTGAGGCGCGATGAATATCGCTGCGTGAGTGGAGCACCTATTTTTCGTGACTTTTAGATTTTCGTTCGCAGCAAGCGCAACATGTCAGTCAACGGGCTGAGCGTGAGTGCGAGGGTCACGGGTATGCCTGTGTGTGTGTGTGTGTGCGGTGCGTTTAAGAGGGCACTTTAATCTATTAAAATTGTCGATGAGTACGCACTTCTTGTCCAACTTGTTGTCACTTATTACTGTCAAATTTGACTGAAAAGTTCAAGCCCCCTGCCACACCATAAGAGGATTACCGCTGAGACAACACAGCGCAAATGCCTAGAAGTACCATGTCTACGCATAGCGAACCATGCTTCCATGCTTCCATGTGTGTTTGTGTGTGCGCATACGTATGCATAGTGTTAAGCTTACAGTCGCGTATGTGTAGCGGAATTAGACCAAGCAGGCGCGTGTTGGCAACATTCCAAGCCACGCTTTAACCCAACCGATACATCGTACGTCTGCTCCCTTCTCCCTTTGACACAAACTGTGTTCAGCGCCTTTGTTGTTTGTTTTTTAATTGAATTTTTTTTTAATCTTTCCCCACATCTTGAGTAGTTAACAGAATGCCCTCGACGTTCTGCTCATGCCGTTGTGTATTGACATTACAAGTGTTGTTGTTTGTTGTATACTTATTGTTGTTGCTTTAAGCCGACTGTCATTTGTGCCGTTGTGCTTTTGTTATTTTAACTGGCTTTTCTTTCTGGGTTAAGTCAAAATAATTTGATTGCAATAAAATGAAATTTCAAGACCGGAAGCCATGTCGGGCATTAATTTCTGCCCTTTGTCGTTCGTGTTTTTCTTATTGCATTATTATATTTTGTTTTTCTTGGATATTTTCAATTTTTTCTCTGTGGCAATTGACTTTTTGCCGTTAATTGAAAATTGGGTGTGATAGCCGGAGACATTAAAAACGCTGTGACTTTGGCGATAAGCCAACTCAGTTTCGAAAATAAAATCTCGTCAAATGTCTCACGGGCATAAGATGGAATTGGTGAGCTGCAGTACAACACACATACGTATGTATGGGTTACACGCATGCACATATGTGTATGTACAAATATTTCTTTTTTCTAAGAAAGGGGTCGGTAGTGTAGGGTGGAGTTTTGATGGGAATTAATAACCTTTTCATTGGATTGAGATTAAGAAAATAACACGGACGTTGTTCGTGTGCATTGGTGTTGATTTGATCCGATTTAGCTTTAATATTTCTTATTAGTTCATAAATACAGCACATACCGAAGATTAGACTTTTGTGTAACAGGCATTCGTTTGATATAGAGCACTCAGTTGGTTTTGAGTTTGTGAAAATATGTGAGCGAGGTTTCATGAGATTTATTGGATTTCTATGAACTTTAAGTTCACATTGAAAGGCATACAAAGATTTGACCAGAAGCGGACAGTATTTTGAGATTCCAATAAGGCAGTTTTGAATATTATAAAAATACGTTGATACGTAATTCTCAGTATTCCAGAGTTGTGTGAATGCTGTCGTATAAAAAACTTCTCAAAATTTTACATACATAGATAGTTAAAATAAATATCATTGTTACGTTTTCCAGTACTTAAATTTCGACACACATATAAAGGGTATTTTTCAGGTATGTAATTTGCAAGAAGAAATAGAACTCATAGTCTTTTATATACTCTGTATACGTCGGACAGTTCCGAAATGTCATTGTGGAATCCATAAATATAGCTTTTAAATAACCCTTGTCTTATAAGTTTTTTTCATATGGAAATCCAGGTTCTCATGTCCTCTGTCTATCCACGAGTGAATGTCCGGAATAAATCTGTGAGTTCAGCGATCTTTGGATTTGGATTGCTCTGCTGCCACATTTTGGTGCTCTTGTTCAACTCCTCTGCCTTTGCCGATACTATTTAAAGCGCCGATAGCTGATACAATTAATTATTGAAATTTGTTATGAAGATAAAATTTAACCACCGATTAAGTATTCCTTCGTGGGAGAGGCAGGATATTTAAGTCTCCTCTATTGTACGGACTGACGGATGCCTAATCTGTTGAAAAAGTCTCAGTTTTGTCAGTATCAAAGCTTCTCTATTAGCTTTCCATTTCTCAGTCGACGGATACATGAAATGAGTGTCATTCAATTATCGACCGTAAAACTACCACCGAATGTGCTTTTAAATCTTTCCTTTGTATTTGCGAGGGCAATAAAATAATACATTTTCTTAGTCTTTTATATACTCTGTACACATCGGACAGTTCCGAAATGTCATTGTGGAATCCATAAATATAGCTTTTAAATCACCCTTGTCTAATAAGTTTGGATCATATGGAAATCCAGGTTCTCATGTCCTCTGTCTATCCACGAGTGGATGTCCGGAAAAAATCTATGAGCCCAGCGGCCTTTGGATGATGATCGCCACCGCTGCTGCCACACTTTGCTGCTCTTGTTCAACTCCTCTGTCTTTGCCGATACTACTTACTTCGATGCCAATGGGTGTCATACTGGCTAACGGCTTACGGAACTCATTGTTTTCGCTATTAAAAACGCCGGCTGGAATATACGCAGCCTCCATTAGTCAACATTCTCGATAGAGGAACTGTGGCTGTGAGCTAAGATGGGGTCAATTGTACCAGGCTTGTGTGGGTAGGCAAGCGAATTTACATAACTTTACAAAAAATAGTTCAGAGGTAGCAGTGTATGACGCGAGATAATGCGCTCAGCAAAATTTTCCTTCTGAAATTGATTGGTTCG
Source organism: Bactrocera correcta (assembly GCA_027475135.1). Lineage (NCBI taxonomy): Eukaryota > Metazoa > Arthropoda > Insecta > Diptera > Tephritidae > Bactrocera > Bactrocera correcta. The sequence continues at coordinate 38,725,272 of CM050323.1, forward strand.
TTGAATGCATGGCAAGTAGTTGAAACCAAAGATCGTCCACATCAAGTTCCTTCAATTCAAGTACGATAAAAAGTACTAATCATTGTTTTAACGGGTTCCACATTGACTGTAGCAGTATGACCGGCTTCATTTTAGAATAATGTGAACCACTGATTCGCTCTACCAAAAAACTACACCAAACATTGCATATATAAGGATCTATCGGCGTCTCGACAATGGCTTGTGGCTTATAATCACTTCAGATGCGATAATTTTGTTTATTAACGCACTTACCAAACCAACTAAAAGTGAAATTTATGACTGAAACAAATTTTCTTGTTAAAATTGGGGTCTATGGCCATTTCATTTTGGGCCCATAGATCATGCGATGCGCTTAATGTTTGCTTGGCTTTAATTCTGGCACGATTAGTATTTTATAAGTTTGTTAACTAAAATCTTTCCTCAACATCTTTTATAAAGGGTAAGCTCTGATCCTCTACAGCAAAAGCGAAAAACAAGGAGCATCACCTTGACTTTTGAGTGGCTCCAGTATGGTGTTTTTGGTTTTGGTTCCAGTCCGATAATAGTTGACCTGTTTTCATGCCATACTCATAAAACCATGTCTCATCGGCAAGATCCTAGCAAGTCCAAATAGGTCTATTTACGGTTTTCTTTTGAAAAACAAATCATCTTTATCGGGGCGAGTCAAGAACGAACGCGATTCATGCCCAAATTACCCATCAAAATCCTTCGAACGAACTTGCAAGAGAAAGCGAGCTATTTTACCATCTCTTTAACACTTGCCTGACGATTTGGAAGCGCCAAATCCTTCACTTTTTAATCTTTTCATAAGGTCGAAGGTCGTCCAGAACTGGGTATGTCTTCAACGATCTCTCGATCGTCTTTGAAAGCTTTGTACCACTCGTAGGAAATACGAAATTTGAGACAAATTCTTTGTTCGATATTATTATCCATTGTAAAAATCTCAACGCACTAGTGAGGTGCATCGACTTGAGAAGCTACCATAAACAAACTGGTTGACATATCACGCTCATATTTGGCATAGTAATTAAGGAGGGTCCTACAATCTTCACAAAATACATTTTCGTGAAAGATCATTTACCCGGGCAATATAAATTGCAATTACCGGGTACTTTCTTGTCACAACATTTAACTCTTTTTTTAGGTCGATTGGTTTTAATAGTTTAATTGGTCGAACAATACTATTATACTCCGTGTAACAAAGAAATTTTGTGTAAAAGAATATTAATTTTCAGTTAGCAAAAAAATAAAAAACTGTAATTGAAAAGAAAAATGCATTAAATATTCACTTCCTCATAGCCTTAAATGCTTCCACATATTTATATACTTAGTGAGACTTAATTTTTTCGCAGTTAAAAGCACTTAACGGTATTTTGACTGCACATACTTACAAATTAATAATTTTTATCTCCATATTGTTTTTTGTTTTGTTGTTGCACTGCACATTTGACCCGAAGTGCTGGCGACGATTATTGTGCGTCAATTGCATTGGCATTACAAAAGAGTTCACAATATAATTTGCACAATTCAGCGATTTTAATTGCTTCCGTGCGAATGATTTCACTCAATGGCACATTTCACTGTGCTTTTTACACCGTTGCGCTTTCTGTTGCCTTTCGTGCACAAACAACATTTTTGTAGACTCACTTTTACTTATATACACATTTCTATATATATGTGTGTTTATTTGTGCAATAAATAATATATATATATTCGTATATAGCTTAACTCCTCCGCTTATATACTCTTCTGCAATGCGCTTTGCTCGTTAATTTTATTTTCATTCCATCTTTCAATTGCTCAGGGCATTTATTTATTTATTTTCCTTTTTCATAGCTCACACTTCCTTTATCGGTATTTGTTGTTGTTGTTGTCCCATTTACTGGGCCAGTGCGTTTGTGGAGAAAGTCAATTGATGCATTGCAGCGAGCAAAAAGTTAAGTGAAATCGGGTTATATAAGAGAGATTTGCTATAATTATATACATATAAAGCGAAGATTACTCGCGCTGCATTTACGCTCATGAGCTACTTCAAGGCATAACTCTTTTTGTGAGTGACTAAGTAGTTTATGAAATAAATATTTAAATTATAAATTATTATCTCATTGAACCATTGTATTGCGCACTCAGTTTTGTAAAGAAAAGAGCCAGTGAATAGACGAAGGCTGCGATAGAATTATACTCTTTAGAGTAGCAAATTTACCTCTACGTAAATACCCTCACAATAACAAAAAATTTTGTACGAGGCTTTAAGCTAAACTTTGGTTAATTTTGACTTTGCAAAAAACATATTATTGACTTCTTTAATGTTGAACCTCTTAAGAACTTTCAATTACTTTAAAATTTAATTCGATGCCTGATATATTTGATTCACTTTATGCATCATCCTCTTCGTTATCACTTAAGGGGGTATTCTACTCTAGATTTTGAAAAATTCGATTTTTTTTCTTATATTTAATGTTAAAGACTTTCAAAAATATTACCTTGGAAGGATTTTTCAAAATTCAACTTATTTTCGGAGATATTTTTTTTCAGACCACCAGCAGAGTCAGGATCAATGTCACAAAGATGCGCCATTTTTTTTTTTTACACCTGTCTCTCCCACTCTAATTATTTTAATTTTTAATAGTTTTTTATAATTTTTTTTTGTATTCTTAAGATATCAATAAAAACACCATAAAAAAATGGATGATAAAAATATTTCTTGATTTTCTTTAAATAAAATTTAAAAAACTGCCCAAAATTTGATTTCTAGAGTAGAGTAGTTGTTTTGTGTGAAAGCTCTATTAATTGGAATATATTTAATTTTTATGCCCTGAAGAGGGTATATTAAGTTTGTACAAAGTTTTAATTCTATAAATATTTATACATATAATTAGGATGACGAGCTGAGTCCAATTATCCTTGTACGTTCGTCCCTCTGTGAGTATATGTGTACACGTCCTTTTCTCCTCGAATGAGATTTAAAGGAATCGCCGATATCGGCACAATACATCATAAAGCTGCCATAGAAATCGACCGATGAAAATCGAGTTATTGTCAGGAATCTTTTGGGTGTGTGAAGGCTATTAGAGCTTCACAACAACGTACTTGGCATATCAGTTACAAGTTACAAAGTTACAAATCGAATACGGCGCCACCTTATGGGTAAACATGTTGCACCTATGGCACCTCTTATTCTGAAAATGTATAACGCTTTTCTTCAATAGGGACGCTACACAAGTAGACCGATAGAGTCAGCAAATGACGCCACATTTTTTCCCGCTCTTTTGACATTTCTCTTTAGTAAAGTTTGCCATTTCATCAAGGAAAGATTTAGGATCCAAAAACGAGTCGAAATTATTAAAATTTTCTAACGAAGAAGAGCGCTACGTCCATTTTATGGTTGTAACAATCGTCCTGTCCAATCAACAATTAAGTTTCTAGTGGAAAATTTCCACAGGCAAAGTTCCTATGCCAGTAGGAAAATAGATGCCCATAATGTTGAGAATATTGTGTGGCTAGCATCTTGAGGAAGACCCATATCAGGCTCTCATACAACTATGTCATTCTCAAGCGGTGGGCATCTCTGTGACGACGTTGTATCAAACTTTAGCGAAAAGATCTTGGCCCACGTCCTTACAAGATTAAATTGACGCAAAAACTGAAACCGCTTGACCACCAGAATCGTACTTGTATTAAATTCGTGAATCAGGCTGAGCAACAGCATGAAAATGATCCGGATTTGCATCGAAAAATCATCTTGAGCGATGAAACTAATTTCTGGATGAATGGCATCGTCAATAAGCAAAATATGCAATGTGGGTCAGGTAGCAATCCACATGTACTCCAGGAGTCATCATCCCGAGAAAGTGACGGTTTGGTGCGGTTCATGGGTCGCTCTTTTTCCGTGATGATCAACACCGCCACGTTACTGTGAAAGGGAATCGCTACCTCTTATCATTAGCCGAATATTTTTGACCCGAGTTGGATGATATGGGCTTGGACTTGATATCACGAACCGTTTTATCTAAAAGAACTATTGTTATTGAAAAAACCGTTATACACCATGAAAGCTATAAAATGAAATTAGATTATTTTCGAGTCAGGCATATCAACATCTAAATCTTATCTCGAAAATTTTATAGACAAATCTGTATATATAAGATCACTAACTTAAACTGCTTTAATTTATCATGCCGAGGCATTTTCGCTCTCGATCTTACTGCAATCATCTGCGGATACCTTTATTAAATCAAAATGACGGCACGAGAAGAAAAGCATATGAGAATTTTCAAGAGCAACAAAAGAATAACAGATGTCAGATATTCTTTCCGCAAACAAACAAAAACAAAAAAAGCCGCCATAACTCAATTAATTTCAGCAAGAATAATTACGCCATTCACGAGAACAGCAACAAGTGTTGCCACACTTTGCCGCAGACAAAAAGAAGAATGACGCGGCAATTTCGTTGATGCACTTTTCGCTGCAAGATTGCGCGGTTTATTGCAACATTTTTGCTGTCGTTAAGAGGCGAAATAACTGTCATTTAAAATTAATAACATTTACGTTGCAACAATAACAAAATGTGGACTGAGCGCGGATGATAAGGAAGAAAGTAGCTGACGAGTCAATGAGCTGAGCAAATGGGAGAAAACGTCAATGCGTGTTGAACTCTTGGCATTTAACTTGTCTGTGCTGTGCATGTGTGACCTTACTCTCCATAAAGAACGCGAAGTGTGCGAAAATCGAACAATGAGAATTATAATTAATGGCTCGAGAAGTTGCTGTGTGGGGCTGTGCGCAAAAGAAATATGTCAGCGTTCCTTAATGCACATGTTTGCGTATTTAAAATATGGTATACATACAGGCGCTTGTGCTGTCAGTGGGTATGACAGGGCGTATGAGCATTTAAACATATTTTAATTGCATGTGAAAGCCGCCGCAGAGTAAAGTGGCAAAGTGATTCGCGAAACAGCGAGCATATACTTATTGCAATGATCGCCGCATAAGAAGAATGGAAATGTGGATAATGCAGGAGGGTAGAGGATGAGTAAGATGTGAAGATAAGTATCGAGTCAAGTGCAATTAAGAGTTTCATATATTGCCATTGGCATGAAAAATTGCCTAGAAAAACTGAAAGCAATCATTTAACACAAGCGACATAAGAAAAAATAATAACTTAATTTAACCGAATGAAAAGAATTTGTTGCAAATAATAATCTAATTGCATTAATAACGTATAACAATTAGTATTTCGCTTGTTGATCCTAAACTTGATTTGATTTCGTGCAAAATGTTGCAAACAAAAGCTTCGTTTACTAAATGTAATTAAATGCTTTTTTATAAAACATTTAGCAATATTTACTTGTTTCCAAGTCAAACACTTTGTATGCAAAAACATTTTCCACATACCTGAATTCAACCTGAAAATCATTTTTAACCGCGAGCAAAGAGTTTATTTAAATATAATTTCGTGTTTTTTTTTTCTTTTCCGCTGCAAAAAATTTCATTATCATTAAAGCATTAAACGAGATTTAATTAAAAATACACGCTTAAGCGGTGGGAAGATTTTAATATTTGCACAATTTTTTCACTTTTGTATTTCAATGTGCGCATTAGGGTGGTAGCAAAATTTGAGGTAGTTTGTTTGCTAAATTCTTAACTTCAAAAATCTTTACATAATCTTATATTATTGACAACTACTAGTTTCTACCGATAAAATATATACATTAGGGTGGTTTAAAAAAAAAATTTCGGTTGGTACTCTACAAAATACTTGTAGGTTCTTAGACAGCTCTAAAATGTCGCACCTAGCGTGAGGTCTTAATTGCAATGAGATGGTCCTGCGTTTGGAGAACTCTTTTTTCTTTTAATATGATAGCTGAGAAAAATTTTCAAGTATCGCTTCCTACTATTTAAAGAAATATACCGTTTAATATCTTGTGTAAGGAATTGATTGCTCTAAAAAAGTTTTGCTGAAATTAATTGAGTTATGGCGGCGTTTTTGTTCTGGATTGGTTAAGAAAAGAATATCTGACATCCGGTTTTCTTTTATTACTCTTAAAAATTCTCTTTTGTTTTCCTTATAGCGCCGTAATTTTGATTTAATAAAGGTATCCGAAGATTATTCCTGTTTTAAAAAAGTTTTGATTAATTAAAGGCAATTTTTTTTTCTTAAGAATTTTATAAATCATTGGAAAAATTCTTCCAAATAGGAAAACTCATATGTTTGTATTACTGTTTTCATCACAATTTATTAAGTATTTAAAAATCAAAATTAAATTTAGTGCCACCCTAGTGCTTAAGTGCCCATATAGGTTAAGTTAAAGTAGTCGTGAAATATAACGGTTGATTTCAAAACCGAGTACTGAGTAATACATATAAATGAGAATATTTATGTTGATAGCTCGTAAAACTTAATCAGTTTTTAGCTTATGTGGCATAGATATATTTTTTACTACGATATTTTCAACCATTGTTATGAGAACAAACCCCTTCTAAATCTTCAGAAATATTAGATTCCACAATCGTACTTCATTCAGAATGACAGAAAGGCTTCAAGCTATCAATGCCACTAGTTTCTAGTTTGCGTAGTAACTTACGAGACAGAAATTTTATATTGTTTTCTGCGGTATTATCAGTTTGTCTTTGGATCGTTTTGGAGATCAGCCATTAAACCCAACTGATAAAACGTCACGAGTACACAAAAACTTTAAAAGTAGATGCAAACTTATATTTTCCAAAATTTTACCAATTTTTAAATTAAAAACTCAGTGTGTTTTGACGTTTTAATAATCCAAACTGAAATGTATGAAATACATAAATATCTGAAAATTGTGTCTGAATAAACTGAGAATCTACGAATAAACATAATCATTCTGGCCTACATTGATTACTAGAAATATGCGCAGAGTAAATACACACAAAATATTTTTAAGCTCTACTACTTACTTCAATATAACTTCCTTATGGATGCTTAAAAATCAAGCAAGTAAGATCACAGTGTAACGGCGCATATTCGCTACCAAAAACTCTATGGAATACCAAATACTTTAATGGAATCACATTAGTAAAGTATTATAATCAGTTCTGTTCAACACTAGTGCTCGCTGTTTGGGTAAAAGCACATTCCCTATAGGAAATGTTTCAGTAATAACAAATAATATTTGATACGTAGCTTCTTTATAAGTTTTTAGATAAAATAATTTTCTTAAAAAACTCTTTGTAGGTTTCAAGAGGTTTCATGGATTTCCTCGTGTAAAAAAACAACATTTTTTATACAATTTTTTCCCTTATAAAAATTAAATATTATATTAGAATTTTTTATTGTTACAAACATACATTATTACCAAGAAATTCTGAAAATTTCGGAAAAAAAATATTTTAAAACCGGCAATTGCGACGACATTCCCAGTGACCCCTCAAAAAAACGATGCGCTCGCGTTGGGGGGACTGCTTACAGGATCATCATTAAAAAAAATATGTTGCAATTAAAACCTTAACTTAGAACTTGGGCGAATGAAAAAAAAGCTGAAAATTGGATTTTTGGCAGACATTATTACAAAAAACAAAGAAAATTTCACAATTTTTTTTTAAATACTAAAAAAATCCTACGTCCAAGTTTTTAAGAATTGTGTCTCAAAAACCTGTGTCAAATTTCATGAAGATCGGTTGAGTAGTTCATGAGAAATCTTGACCACATACTTCAAAAACACAATTTTTAGAAAAAACGCGAGCGCACACGTTCTCAAGGCTGTATCTCAGAAACTCTTATTCGGATCAACCTGAAAATTTATAACGTTATTCTGGAGGTATTGTAGAACTTAATAAAGGAATAAAAATCGAGTTTGTCCAAACCCGTACACCCATGTTACCTCTTAAATTAATGCTTTGTAGCGCGTTAAGGGCCTTACCTAGTTAGACAGCCTCAAAAAACGTAGATTTTTGGGAATTAAAAAAAATTATTATCGAATATTTGTAATTTTCAGGGTTTAATTATACATATATGTTTCAAAAATATATAGTAAAACTTTTGAAAATTATTTCATATTTTTTGAGTTATAGAAGATTATTATTCCGGCTTTCGGCCCTGGATAAAACTTAAAAATAAAAAATTCTTGTTAAAGAATACATTCTGTCAAATAAGAGCGTGGTCGTGTTAATTTAGAAAAAAAAAATTTATAAAACTTTCATATATATATATATGTACATTGTACATATTACAAACAATGATGGAATTTGGTCAATAATATGACCAGTAATCACCGGCGTCGATAATTGCCTGGCATCTCCGAGGCATGCTTTCTACTAATTTGACGGTGAATTCTAGTGGCAAGGATCTCCAGATCCGACAAATTTCGTAAGACAAAAAAATCGAAGTATATGTCCGTCTTCCACGAAGCTTCCGTTTGATATTTGCCCACACATTTTCAATTTGCATCGGGCGACCAATCCAATGTAACGATGCCAGATTGAGTTTTTCGCTGAGTACAGAGCTTGCTGCGGTATTAAGGATCATTGTCCTCCTGCAGAATTCAATCTTCATTTTTTTCTGATGAGTCATCGTTTAGCAGATAGCAGTAAAGCTTTTTTGTAGATTTTTATCATTTGCTCGGTATTTAGGTTGTCAGTAAAGAGGTACAAAGTGCCGAATCCCTGCATTGAGAAGCAGCTCCAAAGATACACTTTTATTTCATGTTTTACGGTCCTCTGAACAAGCCTATTGGTGGAAGTTGACCAAGCTCGCGTGAGGACAGAACGTGCCCATATAGAATATTCATCAAAAAAACTGACATTTTCAAAACCTCCATCAATATTCTCATGCGCCCAAGCGAGTCGCTTTGTCACAATTTTTTCAGTCAACAGAGGCTTTTTTATTGTATTGCGCCATTTCAGATCATGAGTATGAAAAAGGGTTCGGATAATATCGTAGGATATATCTAAACGTTTTGCATTAATTCTGCTTGTCCTTGCCGCAGTGTTAAAGCAGATTTCCCGAAAACAGATTCACTATTATTTTTTCATCTTTTTTGTTCACTTTTCCTATCGAACCACGTTCTGGTAAATCATCGACATTTTTAGCCACTATACGAGTATATCGCTGTATCCACTTCTGTATTAATGCCTTCGACTTTCTTATATATTTAGCAGTGCTGATTGCGACGTTTTGCGACCTTTCGGGTGGAACACAGCTTCGTATCGTGACGCGTACTTAGCACTCATGGCGTTTAACGTGATTCTCTATCAAGGAAATTGCTGTTTCGATAAAAACTCAATTCTTAATAAACCAGTTAAACTGATTGAACTGAGTGTGTACGCTTTAAGAGACTCTAACTTAAAAGCTGTTTATCGATTTAAGATTTTAGTATGATATTTTTAGAGGTATAAGATATCGAAAAAAATAAATTTTTTTCAAAATGTTGCCCAAGGTGTACCCTTTAATAGCTTAGAGAACTTCGGTTGGATTTTCCTCCGAGGTACGCACTTCTGCCCTCACATACAATGTGTGCCTTTGTAGTCATGATACGCATATGCAAATACAAAGTAAATTCCGTTAATACAAAAAATGTGTATCACACAATTCCTGCTAAGCCAAGTTGCCGCACATGCAACACACACAGGAACGCACACACATAATTTGCGCGCAGGTGGGTGTATGTCGAACGAAATTAAATGTGCAAAGCAAATATGAGTGAGCTTTTTTAAGGCACGCACACATTTTTTCCTCGGTTGTTAAACAATTTAAAAACTTTACGAAATATTTGCACAACTTTTGTTGCGTGACTTTTTTCAATTTTCTAGCTTTTAATTGTATTTGTATGCGCTGTGAGGCAGCGGCAGCGCGCGCGCGGCATTTAACGGCATTCGCGCTAGCTGCGGCTCATGTGATAATTATTGCTGTTGTTGTTGTTGCTGCTGCTGCTGGCGGATGCATTGCCATTTTGATGTCAAACAAACAAAATTAAAATTCCGCAAATAGTTTGCATGCCTTCGCTGCGCTTTGCAACATCCGCTTTTTAATATCCTCGCCGCGAAAAGGCAACAAATAGCGCTGGCGAAAATTATTTGCTGTGCGACCTCATTTAAAGGTAGGCCGGTGCACAGTTTCGCAGCAGAGTGGGAGTGTGTGCGTAGGTGTGTGCGTGAGTGTGTATAAAAGCATCGCATATACTGATTTGTGCAACATGTTGCCTGTGGCACTTTTTTGCCGCAACATCTGCACTCATGCTGTTGCACGCTGCAATATATGTGAAGATAAACACACACACATACATATGTAGATACATATGTACATATGTGTCATGTGGCAAGTTTGCAATGGCTTTGACGTTTATTTGTTGCTAACGGTGAAATAAATTTCATTAAAGAATTCATGCGAATGCGTCGCATTTGCCGCAGCGACTGTGTTTATATTTTAGCGGATATGCCAAAATCGCCATAAATTCGCCACTCACTCGACCATGTGGCAATATGAAAATCCGTCTGCGTGTGTGTGCTTGTATGTGTATGCGTTTGTATGTTCAATTGTGTTTTGCGCTTTTAATTAAAATTTTTAGCGAATTTCCGAATGTTGCAAACATCAAATTAAAACGAAATATCCCATGTGAATTGGCTCTGCGAAATATTATTATGTATTTGTTTAGATGCGCGGCATTTTGTTGCATGCAATTTATTCGCTTAGGCCTTTTTCATTTTTGATCTGCTAATAATGGTAATATCGACAAATTCGATTTGATTCTCTGCGCAATGATCACGCGGAATTTTTTGTTGTTGTTGCAATTAATCCATATTTGCCCAAAAGCATGATAGGCGGTCGAATTTAAGCCAAGTGCGTTTGGTCGGTTGAAAAAATGTGTGAAATGTGAAATTTGCATTTTCCGAAAAAATATTAGTAAATTTGACTTCAGCTTATTCCAAGCAAAAATTTATAGGAGCATATACATAAAAATGAAAGCGAACAATATTCGAAACAAGAAAACCTTAAGCTCGGTTCCAGTGGCACGGTTCCAGCCGCATTACAAAGAAAAGATAAATAGTTTGATTGGCCACTTTGTATGGCAGCGATGATTCTGACAAATGAGCAGTATTTTGGTGAAGAAAGAAAGTGTAAAGAAGTGGATCGCTTTCTCAAAAAACTGGGACTCTATTTCACGTTTACGCCGACAAACGAGCAGAACTAACGGTTGAATACGCAGCCTCTGACTACATAGACCTTAAAATTGCAGTCTGGTAATTTATGCCTATTTTCATGACTTCTTTGGTCGTTGAAAAAAAGCCCTTTTAATTTAGCAAAGAAAGGGTTGTAAAATAAAAAGTTAGTGGTAAAAAATTCTCGCTAGTTCCAATGAGAACTATAAGTGTGAAGAACTGCCTGTTAAAATTTGAAAGCAATCGGTTCTGTAGAAAAAAAGTTAGGTTCTGTAGAAAAAAAGTTAGAACCCGGGCCGACTAGAAAAACATTTCAAAAACTCCGAGAGAGAGAAGACTCCGAGGAGCTCTAGGAATCTCTTTATAACTTCCAAAATATTTCGAATTTCTGTCTGAAATTTTCACAGTACATTTTCAAGACTTTGTACTTTCAATTTAAGCACAAAAAAAAATTTCGGTTTTTTGAACCCAAGTTACCAGACTACTATTTTAAGTGAAACTTGTTTGGTATTGAAGACTTGCCATCCTAAATATACATAATAAATTCTGTTTCGGGGAAGCCTAAACGATTAAGGTTTCATTCAGTTTTTATACTTTTGTAACCTGTTGCAATAGAGTATAATAATTTGGTCACCTAATGTTTGTATATACATTAGGGTGATTCAAAAAAATCTTTTTTTTTCGATTGGTTACTGGGAAAAATAGGTTCCTAGACACCTCTAAGAAATCCTCTCCAAATATGAGTTTTTAGTTGTAACGGGAAGATCCTCCTACATACAGTTTTCTATTTTTCTTATAGAAAAAATTTATATCTCGATTCCAACTATGTGAAAAAATATTTTGTTCCTTAGATTTTGTAGGAAATTGAATGCCCTAAAAAAAGGTCTTTTATAATTTTTTCGTTAACCCAACCGTTTAAAAGATATTAACGGTTGAAGTTTGATTATTTTTGAGAATTTTTTTTTATTTTTTATGGATTTTATAACTCAATGAAAAAAATCATTATGAATGATGAAACTCATAGGTTTTTGGAGAGGCTTTCTTAGAGGTTCTTATTTTTCAGAGTACCAATCGAAAAAAAATTTTTTTTTTTTTTAATCACCCTAATATAGTTACATATGTACCACCTAAAACAAATCGAGTTCTGCCATGTATATATAAATGATCACCACAACATCGATTTGAACCAAATTCGGTAGATGAATTCTTTTAATATTCCTATGCAATATTGTGAAAAAATCCGAACTCGGACTATAACCACGCCTACCTCCAATATAACACAATTTTAAATTTCATTGGATTCCTTCACTTTCCAATACATGAATGAATAAGTAATTAATACGAGTAAAATGAGAGAAGCCTCCACATGTATAGTGTCTTCGAAATATGCCAAAAGTCGTGCGAATCAAACCAAAACTGATCTAGCTACTAGGAAGCGAATATGTGGATTGCTTTTAGTTGACTTTTAAAGAAAAATTGCTTAAAGTGTGTAATATTATATATACAGGGTAGGCCATTTAAAGTTGACCCATTTGTTTCTAAAAAAAAAGAACAAAAGAAAACAATGTTTTTTGTTCATTTCAAAAATAATATATTTTGGTCCAAGGGGATTTGTTTCAGCTAATATTTAAAAATTAGATCGCGTAAATGGGCACCTTTAGCTTTGACAGCTAAATGCACTCTTTTTTCGACATTTTCCATGACTTTGGCCAATGTTTCGGATGATATGGCGGCTGTTTCACGTCGAATGTTGGCTTTCAGTTGAGCTAAGGTCTTTGGCTTATTAGCGTATACCTTGGGTTTCAAATAACCCCACAAATAAAAGTCTGGTGGCGTCAAATCTGGTGATCTCGGTGGCCAGTCAACATCACCATTTTTCGATATCAATCGCCCGGGGAAAAATGGTCCCAATAAATTGATTGTTGGTCGAGCTGTATGGCATGTAGCCCCGTCCTGTTGAAACCAGAAGTTATCCATGTCATTTTCGCGAATAATGGGTATCACAAAATCCGTTATCATGGCTCGATAACGCTCACCATTGACTGTTGTCGTGGCTCCATCATCGTCTTCGAAAAAATACGGTCCGATGATCATATTCGCGCAAACACCGCACCAAACTGTTACTTTTTGGTCGTAAAGAGGCTGTTCTTCAATTAATTGAGGATTTTCGGTGGCATAAAATCGGCAATTTTGCTTGTTTACGGCTCCATTCAACGAGAAATGTGCCTCGTCTGACATGATGAGTTTTCGCCAAAAGTCAAGTTCGTTTTCAGCCATTTCGATAGCCCATTTGCCAAAATTAAGGCGTCGCGGATAATCAGCTGGGTTTAGTTTTTGTGCCATTTGAATTTTATATGGAAATATCTTCAAATCTTTATGAATTATGCGTCGGAGAGTGGTGCGAGAGATGTCTAATTCCTGAGAGCGGCGATAACTCGATGTCGATGGAGTCTCCTCAATACTGGCTCGTACAGCTTCGATATTTTCATCAGAACGTCTTGTGCGTTGTCTGGATGCATGACTGGCATTACTGAGATTACCGGTGTTCACAAATTTTGCGTATAAAGACTTAATTGTGTTCTTAACTGGAGCACTTTTCACTTTATTTTTTTTGCGAAACGCACGTTGAGTTAACACAATTGAAAAGTTATTTTGAATATAAAGCTGAACAATTTCAGCGCGTTCTTTTGGAGTGTACTGTTCCATGGTATAAATTGTCTTCGAATGACGCTTCTAACGCGGTATGACATTAGCCGATTTGTCAGCGCTGTTAAAAGTTACAGCGTTGCCAGATGGGTCAACTTTAAATGGCCTACCCTGTACCTGGAATGCAGAAAAATATTTTCCTGATAGCAATACGTCTATTTATCAAAATTGCGCTGAATTTGACCAATACCTAATAAAAGATTTTTGAATTTCCCGGTGACTTTATAACACATGTATCGGACATTACTTGAGTTATCTCAATGAAAATTACAGAGCCTATTTTACTCATAACAGTGTATCTTTATGCTTAAAATGGATAAAATTGGGCGGAAACTTAACTTAATAGATATGACTTTTTATTTAAAGTTTCCCAAAATATGTCAGTGAGTCATTGCAGGTGCGACATAGTTCCCATTTTGCTGAAACACTATTCGAACTCACTAACGTTGGAACAAAGAAGTGCCATTTCTCAAAGGTTAGTTCGTAAGTTGCTTTTTAGATTTAGAGATTTGACAACCAAAGTATCGCAATCTAGCAAGTCACAACTTTGTTGTAAAATTCGACATATCTGATTTTATACATACTCAGAACAGTTTAACATACGCCCGCTATATGTGTTATTTACAGTTACCTAAAATATTCATCTCTGCAAAAAAATTAAAATAAATCACGAACATTTTCGCGAGATTAACTCAGCAACAATGCATCTATGGACTTAATTACATTTTTTGGCCATGAAACTCCATTAGGGACAAGTGTTTATTGATGGTAAGATGAATTCAATTGAGGTCGTAGATCACTTCACTGAAAATTTCGTGAAAGTCGTCTTAAATCATTCTAGTTCCCGAAACTATTGATGCTCTGCGCAATCTGCTCGTCATGTGACCTATCATGGGATGGATACAACTATAAGCATTAGTGGGACCAGGATACATTCAACAGTGCTTGAACATTTGATTTCAATAGAATTTTATGATGTTGTGGATCCGCTAAAAATGGCTCGTGACTATATAAATACTATATAGATAAAAATAATTATCCTCCTCATCAATAAATTGAAATATAAAGGAATAATCAGCCGATATCAACGAAGTGTCAGTATCATGCAGCTGCTTCAAATCCAAAGTGGTGAGTTTTAGAAAAATGGTTGTTAATTTCATAGAGAGTGAAAATATTTCATTGGTCGAAAAAATGTTCAAAAAATCCTTCGAAACACGGCTATGACGACTGTTTCGGTATTTCAAGATGAGCCGAATCCAACAAAAATATTTCGCACATGAAGCACTTCTAGGCAAACGGTGGCCAGTTTTTATGGAAACCCCGTACCCCCAGAACCACGTTAAACAGTAAATTCTGCTTGGAATAAATCAGGGAAACCAACCGAAGAAGACAGATCAATGCGACCTCTCACACATCGATTGAAACAACTGCATTTTTGAGCACTTAAAACATCGAGTTGATGAGTCATTCACCGTATGGTCCTGACTTGGGACCGAAAGTTTTATTTTTATTTCCGTTGGTAAAAAATAAACTAAAAGGTCAAGGTCTATATAAGGAGGCGATTGATGCGTTCAGTTCAGTTGACAAAACGCATGCAAAAGTTTGGAGATCTTTGTGGTAATTTGAAGAAAATTTAAATAATAATAAACCTATTTTTGATGTAAGTACTTATTTGTGTTCTCTAATCCTGAAATACTATATAAGACAACTTTCGTATTATCGTTTCATTCCGTGAAAAAGATTATGAAATGTGATATCTCAGCTAGAAAAGCTCATCTAATAAAAATCGATGGCGAAACTCGTCGTCTATTTTAAGAGTTTATGAAAGCCATAACTTTAAAAACTAAGTCTTTAGAGCATGTTCCTACTAATTCTTTTTTTAGGAGATATGAAATTTGTATTTGTTTTTTACTCTATTAACATCACATAATAATACAATGATCCGATGGTATTCGAACACCCATTTGAATTTTGCATTACAGTCGGCTGGGGTCTTTTCGACTTTTTTCTTCTTTGTTAAATCAATTATGTCTCCTAATTAATATAACAAGATTTTTCAGTGAGCTTTTTAACCCTTCGGGCCTTTACAAGGAGAAAGCTTTGAGTTATATGCTTGTATTTAGCTCCCTGTTGCATGGTTCGATAAAAAGCTCCAGAAAACTAAATATTTTACCCTTCCACATTGTTGAAAGGAAATAAGCCCTTACAAGAAAGCGTGATGAAGCCATAATTTTCCGTGAAGCAAAAAACAAAAAAAAAAAAAAATCCGACATTTTCGCATTAAACAAAAGATCTCAAGAATACAAATAAATCAGGAGTTTAAGTGTAGTAAATCCCCCACTTTTTCACTTGAAATTTAAAAAAAACTTGTAAATATATAAGGTGCAAGTGTAAACATACATTTTGCATTTCTGATCGCAATTCAAGTGTTTTGCAAACAAAAGACTGTAACAAAAACTCCTGGAACATGTTGCACGATCACTTACCACAACAGCAAACAGATGACATGAGTCTAGCGGGCACTGGCAGAATGCTAGGAATATTAAAATAAATGCATGCATTTGGGCCTGATTACATGATCTCAAGAGCATGGCGGTCGGTAGAGATGCCAAGGTTTTTTAAACTTTAGAAAATTTTTAGACAATTTTTGTTGTGTTTCTTAAGGAGAGTAGTCAAGTTGTTGGTCGAGATTGCGTGTAAAAATTTATTTTACAGAATTTAAGTTTTTATTAAAAGAAGCTTGGAATCATTAAATTTTTCCAGCAAAAAAATATTCGAGTATTTATTCGCCTTACAAAATATTTGGCAACACTGATTGTAGCATCCATTTGCGCGCATCTTCCAACTAATCCGACATGAATCAAGTGCACTTTGGTGGCTCTTCTTCTTCACTTTGCTCGCTGGTGCTTGTCGCGGTGTAGGATGATTTTCAATTTTTACACCAAGCACTTTTGCACATTCAGGGCATTGCGGGCCGAGTGATGGTTGAAGGGAGCGCATTGGATGCTGCTTCGCCGGCGTGGCTACAATAGCGATTTCGTTTTCTTATAGACATAAGTATATTATTTACTTACAACACAGGCGGCAGGTACTCAAGGCTCGTATGTAGGTGCGTACGAATGCGTTCGTGAAGTGTTGGGCAAACATGACACTCACTGACGCCACTGAAATGTCAGTTTTGACATTTCAAATGAGTTGCGCCGCCCGCACGCCTGCACTGCATCACCACCACCATCGCCTAAGTGATATTCACATGTGTGCTCTTCACTTGAGAAGAAACAAGCAACCAGTAAAATGTCTATGCGTCCAGTATGATTGAGGAATGCAGCGCGAAGTGTTAAGTAGTTTGAAGCTGCCACAGATCATGTGCATCTACGATCAGTCAAAATGTGATATGGCGAGCATTTGAGCTGTGGCTATTAGTGTTGCCTTGGTGCTGCTTCTAAAAGGTGTTGGCGATCAATATCACTAGAGACTAATTTGTTCCAGTTTGTCCAAGTGAATGCGGTAGGCTCGTCGTTTTCAAAATAAATGAGCAGTTCTTTTGAATATTGAGTGGCGCAAGATCGTGAAGTATGAATAAATATTTCGTAGTGTGTTTGCAATGGTTCTTTACTCCACTTGTAATTCTATACAATTCAGAAAGAAAGTTTTTTATAGGAGTTTTAGACGGAATTATTCTATCAGCGAATAAAAGGGGAGAGCTGTTTCTTTGGCACTTACTTTTCGAAGATTATCTCTTTCAAATGTTGAGCGCCGAAATTCGCGCTATCTTAAAGTTTTCCTTCGTTAAAGGCAAATCCGCTAGAGAAACGTTCCGTGAGGTTAATGGTGTTTTGGGGAATAGATAGAGTACCACTTCGAACTGCGAAGGAATTGTTTCGACGATTCAGAGCGGGTTAAAACGACACCATGGATAAGCCAGCCGGCGGAAGACCTGTGACGACGACTACCGATTAAATCAGGAAAAGCATCGAGTTAGACCGGCATGTGACATCTTATGATATCGACCAGAAGATGAGAGTTAGTCACGAAACCATCTGCAGAAGGCTGAACACACAAAAAAGCTTGATGTTGGGGTGCCGCATGATTTGACGTAAAAAAAAAACATTCTAGACCGATTCAACCCCAGCAATATGCTCGTAAAACGGGACAAACTCGACCCATTTTTGAAGAGTATGGTGACTGGCGACGAAAAATGGATCATATACGACAATATCAAGCGAAAATGGTCGTGGTCGAAGGTCGATGAATCGTCCCGCATAGTGGCTAAGCCGGAATTGACGGCCAGGAAGGCTGTGTGATTGGTGGGATTGGAAGGGAATCATCCTCTATAAGCTGCTCCCATATGGCCAGACGCTTAATTCTACCATCTACTGCGAACTACTGGACCGCTTGAAGCAGGCAATCGACCAGAAGCATCCAGAATTGGTCAACAGGAAGAGTGTAGTGTTCTACTAGGACAACGCCAGACCACACACTTCGTTGATCACTCGTCAAAAGCTGGCCGTGGAGAACGCCCTTGTTTGTGTAAAGTTGAAAAGAAGCTTGTGAAAAGTGGCTGTCTGAGTTCTTCGCAAATAAGAAGGGGTGCTTCTGCGAGGGGGGTATTATGAAGATTCCGTCTAGATGGAAACAGATTATCGAACAAAATGGCGCATATTTGAACCAAATTCGATCACTGCAACACTTTATATAAACAAAAAAGCAAAAGGGTGATATTTGACAGAAACCTGAGAGATTTGTAATTCACCTTCCTGTGAAGTTGCCTAAATTTCTGGCTATTGATGAACATCTATACGAAAGAGGAAGCCTAGAAAAAAACTTAACTGACAGACCATACATTTGTGTGAATATATGTAGGGTATAGCTTTACCTTGAGTAACTCACTTGCTTACCCAGCACTCACAAATATCTGAAGAATTCGCAAAATATTTTAATTTTGCTTAATTTTTCCGCGAATCACTTTATTTCGCTGCTGCAACGGTGCTTCGACGACATCGCTTTATTTGCGCCGCCTTTTCTGGCGCTTCGCTGCCGCTTAAGCATTCTTCGAACTGCGTAAATCTTTTTCGGAAATCTACTCGAAGTGCAAGTGTAAGCCAAGGAAGTCAGGCACAATTTAGAGTGTACAACAATTCGCGAAGCGCTTGGCTGCTTTGCAAGCGATCGTATCGGTGGTGCAACATGTGCTGCCACATGCCGCCTATTCACAAAGCCACTACCACTTTCCATTTGCAGTTTTATTATTTCATTACGAATGCAAATGTAGATATGTGTTGCTATAAAGGCGTGTATGGCCATATTTGTTCCCACTTTGGAGGCGGAATCGTCGCCGTCGGTGGGTCGGTCGTCGGCTGGTTGCATGTTGTTGATGAAATGCATTTTTCTTGTTAGAGCATTTTTACGAGTCGCTGTGACATTTTGCGCCATTAGAACTATGTGTTTCTACTTTTGCGGATTTGGTGGCAAATGTGGCATGCACATAAATATATATGTGCAATGCTATTGTATGTGTGCAAAATCACTTTTTAACATTAAATTCATGTGATGTGCGACCGAAAATTGTTGGTTGTCAAAATATTTGCGCTTCAAATTTCACAAAAGCAAAACAAAGTGGAAACAAACTGTGCGGTACATACTTAGATGGCATGAAGAGAGTGCCACGGCAGTTAACAAGCCATAAATGATGGCGAATAGTGAGAAGCACGAACCTTGGAGGAAATTGAGGGGTGATGTTCCATAGGATAGCGGTTCTAAATGGAAGGAAACAAATTTTGCGGTATATACTTCTCTTGTATTAATGCGAAATAGCCTTGAAAAGCCGAGGTTTTTGGGGCCCTGGGTCCCGGGAGGCCACATATTGGCTTTAGAGTGGCTGCGGAAGCTTTGGGATTGCCGATTTTGGGTTTAAAGGTAGCTGTTAAACAAGAAAGGCGGTGTGAGCCGGGCGTTGTCGAGGTGAAAACTTCCAATCGACTGCGACTTGGCTTCGTCGACGGTTTGAGTTCGAAACTTTGCACGCTCGAGTCACATTTGTCGAAGTAGCAGGTCTCCCAGCACGGTCTTCATCAGCGACCTCTTCCCGGCCTGGCCTGGTGTCACCGAAACACACCACTACTTGCTAAAGCAAGATCTGCGTACGGGCCCGCTTGACATGTTTTTTCAGACTTTTCCAAGTTCCACACAGAATTTAATCGCGAACCTCTGCTCTAACGAACGAAGCGTTTTCGCCTTGCACCACTCACAGAAACATGTCCTGTTTGTCCTAACTCTCGAGGTACTCAAAGACCCAATGCCAGTTTTCATAGCTGGCATTTTCCCCTTCGGAAGAAAAAAGTCGCGGCGGAAGAAAATCAATCCTTTTTCTTTCCGGACAAACCCTATAATTGAAGAAGTTGGCGTTTAATTCCGCAGCCTGATAGAGATTCTTTCCAAGGAATTATGCGGAGTAGATCCACTAGTATGAATATGCATCATATGTGGTCTTCTCTTCAAAGTTTAAAATTTTATCAATTTCTCTAAAATTTTGATTTTTTCTAGTAAGTAAGGGAAAGAAAGAGCTTTAAATTTCGCCCCGAAGAGCACCAATAGAGTTTTCCAAAAAGGTCCCAACCTTTTGAAAATCTGTTGATAGATAACAAATCGTCTAAGTAACTCCTATCTGACCTGTAAACATAAGAACCAAATATTTTTATTCGCTGAACAGGGTATCCTAAGCTTGCCATGAAACTTGTAACATCCAGAAGGAAACCGTGGATATCCTATAAAATATATAGTACTAGGGAACTCAGCCATGCATTGCTGTGGTATTACATTTTATACTATATCTATAATTAAACTATTCAATACAGTGAAAATTTTATATTTTTTATTATACGAGTAAGAATCCAAGGGATTGTACTTGAGGTCTAATTTTTAATATGTTCATACAAATAAATTTCAGTGGAAAAAATAACGACTTTAAGGCTGCTTTCTCAATGTCTGGTTACCAGCCTTTCTGTCCAGTTAATAGAGATGTCAGTAATACTAAAGTGTCCATTTAATAGAGCGTTCACTGTTTTTTTTAATTATCAATTGTTTTTACTATCCTATCTTCTAAGTTGGTTCGAATTGGACACAGTTTGCTAAATTTTACTAAAATCGGTTCAGTAGTTTAGGAGTCCATCGCGGACAAACAACGTGACACGTACATTTATACACATATAAAGATATACATTACTAGCATGACGAGCTAAGTCAATTTAGACATATTCGTCTGCCTGCATATACGCGAACTAGTCGTTCAGCTTGTGAGATATCGATCCATATCTCCCAAAGGACCTGCTCATTTGCTGAAACCGCTGATATCGGAGCACTACAGCTGCCATACAAAGTGAACGATCGGAATCAAATTCTTGTAAGGGATCCAATTATATAGAATCGGAAATGTATTATATTTAGTTTCGGTGCAATCAAAGTCCACGGAATTTCTTCATTTAATTTTAATTTTTAATGCAACAGGCGTCCACTTCCTACAGGGTCTCAGAGAGAGAGACCAAAAAATCAACTTTCATATAAAGAATGTGCCATTTTTGTTAGTGCGTGTCCACTTGGTATGCAACAAAAAGAAAAGAAACAAAAAATGTAGTAAATGCAAATTTGAGGAAGGTGACACCAAGTCATAGCTGACATAACAACAACAAAGGAAGAGCAAAAAACTGAAATAATCGCACGTCTGCAACTGCAACGACAACCACAATGCACATATTTACCGAGATATGGCAGCACAAATGTTTGTCCATATGAATTTGATAGCTTGTGGCATGTTGCACGTACTACTTAAGTCACACCATGAACGCTACAAACTTGGCAACTGCAAGTTGCGCTTACAACTCCAACTCATTGAACATGAGCGGCTTTAATTAGTAGCTGCTCACTGGTTAGCAAACACAAACAGTGCAACCGCAACAAGAAAAAAAAAGCAACAACAACAACAACGACATCAAACAAGCCACGTAAGGAGCGAGGCTCGAAAATAAGGTGCGAATTTACAGACAGCAAACATTACGCTCCATCACTAAATGAACAAAAACAAAAGCAAACAAATGAAATCGCTTGCCGATTGCTGCTGATTCCGGCAACACTAGCAGCAACAATCAGCAACAAATCGAGAAACGACCAGTGGCCAACGACAAACAGTGGCAGCAACTGTTAATATCTGCCGGTTGCACTCAACCGCACACATACACGCACACAAACACTTTTCACTGTAAACAATAGCCCGCTGCAACAACAATGCAACAACAACGCGACATATACATTAATTGAGATTAGTGCACGGTTTTATTTTAAAGCCGCAACAGCTGCAGTGGAAAAAGGTAATTAAAACAACAACAAAAGTAAATGTACGAAAATTAAAGCAACAAAAGTCGCCAAGCGTCCGCAAGGCAGGCAACGCACGCAACGCTATCGATAGCTGGCTGCTACTCGCAAGCAGTGGATGTGGCAACATGGCAACAGCGATGCTCTTTCGCCGATTAGCAGCGTGAAATTTTAGACAAAGTCAAACTGCTGAGGCAAAACCGAAGCCGAACTACTATTTTTCACTCAGTATTCGGTGTTGGGGGGGTCCCACATCAGAGGGATGTAAGTATGTAAATTCATTGGGGCGTTTTTTTTACGTGGTGGGTCCCAAACCCAGGACACAACCTGTGGAGGGATTTTTCGCTTTTCACTTTAGCTCGCCTTCAAACGGACATTCTTGGTTACCCAGAAGGTCTATTACCGGAATGTGAGCTGCTTGAGCCATATGTAAAACAATCATTTCTGGCCACTCCCAAGTGAATGGCAATCAGAGAATTTTCCTAAATGCGTTAACTTCTACAGATGACTCTACCACTTGCTAAGGTGTCTACACAGATAAGAAGGTTTGGTGTTAGAGGACTATTGGTATACCAACTCATACAGGCTTCAGACACAGGTTACCTACCCCTCTCATCTATAGAAACTTTTCGAATGTCGAAGGCTTCCAAAGTTCTATCTTAGAAAAATACTGATAGATAAAAAAAAGTTTTGAGATTTCATTAAATCCGTCAAGTTTTTGAATATTTTGATGTAGTTGAAGCTCAGTTGCAAGTACAATCTGCATAATGCCAGCTTAAGTGTTGCCGCTTGCAGGGAGGTGATTTCTCGAATTCTCCTCTCAGCTAACTCAATTGTTTCTTATAAATAGTCCACAAATCATGCAATTTGCCAGCAAACTGCCCTGGAGAATGTTTTCAAAGACCGAGTATGAGACAATAAGTATAATTGAATGATTATCTTCAACAAACTTGGATATTTTATAGGAGCAAGACCACATAACTCAGCTGGCAAAAATAACTCTCTAAGTTTAATGGTTGGAAGAGTATCGCTCTAATTGAAATCGGCACCCAATAATAAGTTCACAAAGTAGTTCTTAAAAGCTCTTTTCGAAACGCATGACTTCTAAACGAATACAACTGGTAGCCTTTACCGTTCGAAATTTAATAAAAGCAACCCAAAAGAACTTCTACTGACGGTGAAACAACGTCTTCTGTGTCAAGTATGCTGCCAGGAAGAAGCGGTAGTTCAAGATCTCAAAGCATTTGAAACATAACAAGTGGGGCTTAGTTCGGCTGTAATCGAACATTTTCTACTCTTGCAACTTACAAGGATTAAGTCAGAGAAGATTCTTTACGAATTTCAAAAATTTATCCAAAAGGTAGGCCGACACTTTCGGTAAAAAGTTCGCAACCCAAATGGCGTTCAAAATAATCGGCATCTGAGGGCTTTTTTTTTTGCCCGGACTTGAACAACTGTAGGTCATAAAGTGGCGCACCTCAAAGGCACTGTTAATGCAAAGGCAAAAATATTAAGGAGGATACGCTGATTGGTTCTTGATTTGTATACTGGAAAGTGAAGGAATCAGATTCAATTTAAAATTATGTTATATAAATGGTGATTCATTTCGAGGTTCTCTACATTTTGACTTAAACTACATTTGCGGAATTTTTTTATTATCATTCGAGAAAACATTCTTTGCATTTATTTTCATTACTACGTCTTTCAAATACTATCCGCGGCTATGTCTCAGATGCTCCATCCGTTGAGTCCAACTTTTGATGACTCGTTTGAGCATTTCGACTGGTAACTGGCGAATGACTAGCGTGATGTCTTCTTTCAAGTCCTGAATTGAAGCGAAATTTCCCGCATAGACTTTAGACTTTTCATATCCTCACAGGAAAAAGTTTAACGTTGTGATATCACACGATCTTGGTGTCCAATCGACCGGCCCAAAACGTGGAATTATCTGATCACCGAAGTGTGTTCTCAAAAAATTCATTGAGCTGTGTGGAAAGTGGCGCCGCTTTGTTGAAACGAAATGTTGCCGAGATCACGAGCTTCAATTTCAGTCATCAAATAGTCGGTTAACATGGCGTATAACGGTTGCCTTTGACGGTTACATTCTTAGCGGCATTATTTTAGAAGAAATATGGACCGATAATTCCACCGGCCAACAAACCACGTCACCTGGTAAAATGTCTGCTCTTGAATCTCTTCAGGTTTTATACGCGAACGTGTTCTTTTCGGTCGAATATTATCAAATAATGAATGCTGGGTCTCAAGATGTAAAATCTCATGCCCCTAGATGAACAATATACTATAGAAACATGTTGTCAGAGTGTAAAAAGCATAAAGGGTTCATTTTGTTGAAGCTTTCATATAGGTCTATTGGTCAATTTCAATATTAAGCTTTTATTAGCAAATAATGACCAGAGAGTTTTTTAAGCTCCATATGTATCTGTCCTTGAGTCATTGTTGAGCCTGAGGTCTCATGCCGTTACCGAGAAATGTGCTGAACTTGCATTCAAAGAGCTGAAAACAGTTTAAAGAAGATAAGATTTTAAGAGGGATCGCTCTTTTTAACTCTTATGAACCTTAAAATCACTATAAAATGAAATTTATAAAGAATATTGTTTGAAAAGCCATAGGGCGCATTTGATTTTTCTCAATATTTATCTCTAATTGAAAAATAACATACAGAAGGGTCGTCAATTCGAAACGAGGAAATCACGCGAATACACATCACTTTGCCTTCGACTTGACTGCAATGCATGCACGTCTACAGTTTGTAGACTTTCTTTTTGCACGTCACGTGTTAAACACACCGAAGTGTCCGCCACTTCGTGCCTCCCCCAAAACGGAAAGTGCTAATTTTCTGATTATTCAGTGAGTAGCTGCTTGTCAGGCAGACTCCTTTGCAACACACGTTTTCTCCACACTTAAATTGGCCGAACAAATTTTTCTTTTGGCACTGCACCTCATCTTTCGCAGCGCAGGAAAATGGCACAAAAATAAAATTAAATAAATAGAGGTGAAAAATCGTAGAAAATAAGCACCAAAAACGCTTGGCTGTTGCAAGGAAAGCAATGACAGACGGCAGCAACAGCAAAAAATCAAAAATAACAGCAACAACATGGGGAGCAGTAGCAAGCGCAAAAAAGTCGTTAATCCAAAGCGTCTCGTGTCGGACACTAAATACCAGTCGACACGTAGGTGACAATTCGCCTTAAATGGTACACATCGCCATGTCCGAGTCCATTTACGATTGGCCTTTTTAATTTGAACACAACACCGAGATGTCTGCGCATAGTGTGTGTGCCGTTGCTGTTGTTGTTGTGCTCCTGTTTTTCTATTTTTCGCTCTAAGAGTAGTGCTTTTAATTTGCACTTTTTTTGATTGCGCCGTTGTTGCTATTTTTGTTGCTATTTTTTCTACTTTTTTTTGATGTATGGACTCATGTTCGTGGATTATGCACTGCTCTCGTGTGTTGTGCGCCTTGCCGTAGTTTCTCCGTATCAATTTGGTCAAATTCACTCGGCGTTGCTTTTGTTGTTTTGCTGCCAAGCCGTTTGTGTGTGTGTTGTTGCTACAAGCTTTTTGCACTTGCAAGTAATTAAAGGACAAGGCGACACTTTTGCCAAGCTCGCTAGTCACTGACACTTCCTGAGTGCATGTGTGTTTGTGTATGTGTTTGGGATCAGCAATAAGCTGCAAATGAAAGCAAAGAAGCTCAAATAGAGTGTCGTATTCTTAGTAGCTAAGTCGCAGCTGCTTCTTCTTCCACAATAATTTGCTCTTTAAGTCTCCGGCGGCTTTTCACTTCTGCGAATTTAATTTAATTAAAGCGCCCCCCACAACTTTGCACTTGCACCACCTCCATTAAAGCGATCTGTCACTGCTGTACTTGCAACAAAATATTATTTTATTTTTTTCAATGGCGTATTTATTGTCACGTTCACAAGCAAATACCGCAATTCGTTGCCATTTTAGCAGATTACTTGCGTATTCACATTTCATTATGGCATTAGTGCGGCTTGTGTGCGTGTGTATGCGTGGGTGTGTGCGTGTTTGCGTTCATAGCTAACAGCAAAAACGCATTTGCAGCAAATCTGTCACAAAATTCAATTTCCATTATATTTTATTTTAATTTATTTTATTGTCATTGCAACTTTGGTTTCTTGGTCGGTCGCTTGTTTTGCATTAAATTGTCAAAATATTTGCAAAATGCACAAAATTCATTAAATGGAAATTTAATTTTAGATGCAGCAAAAATAAAGCAGTGCTTACGCACACATTTGTATCTAAATTGAAACACATAAACTAGAAATAAAGGGTGTGCGGCCTGCTCTTACACAGAACCTTCGTTCCACAGGTTTTTTAAACGCGTTTTTCTTCAAATAAAATATTTTTCAAAACTAGATGCCAAATGATCCGATGAGCAGAAATTTTTTCCGCTTCGGTATATAATTCTGGAAAATCGAATTTTGGCAGGCCAAAAATTACTAAAATTTGGATTAAAAGCCAAATTTTATTAACAACGCCGCCATCTTGTGATTTATTGATTTTTTTTATCGTCTGTTATCATACGAAAAATATCTTCTGTATAGTTTACCATGTTTTTTTTTTGGGTTTCAATGATGGAGAAAGCTGGCATTGATTCAGCAGTGGAGGACTTTTTAGAGCCGTCGGAGATATCGTATAACTCAAAAATAATAATTTTTTTTTTTTTACAAATTAACTGTGATTTCTTTCAATTCTGAAGTTTTTTCTTACCACAGCGGTTATTCATTATTATTTTGGTGTCCACGTGATAAGCTTAAAGATCATAGCAAATGCGAGGATATCCCCGTACTTCCATCTTGACTGGCCCTCATTTGCAAGATTACACCATCAGACATCCAGTTGAGCTAGCGGCAATAGAAATAATAACGGCTAGGTTCAAGGCGCCGTATTGATATAGAAAATCTAATTCTTCTTTTCTTTATTGAGATAGACACCGCTTACATGGTTATAACCAAGTTTACAACAACATTCCAGTTATTCTTCCTATTTGCTGATTGGCTCCAATTGTATATCCCAAGTGAAGCTAGATCCTTATCCACCTGCTCTTTCCAACGGAGTGGATATGTTTCTCTTCCTCTGCTTCCCCCAGCGCGTACTGCGTCGAATACTCTCAGAGCTGGAGTGTCTCCATCCATTCGGATGACTGACCTAACCAGCGTAGCCGCTGCTTTTAATTCACTGAATTATGGCAGTGTGCTTGTAAATCTCGTACAGCTCATCGTTCCATCGACTGCGGTATTCGCCGTTGTCAATGCGGAATGAACCATAAATCTTCCGCAGAACCTTTCTCTCGAAAGCACGCAACGCCGACTCATCAGTTGTTGTCATCGCGAGGCTGTTGGTTTTATGACAGGAGATATTTTGTCTTGCCGTCGTTCACTACCAGACCCATTTGATTTGCTTCCTTACCCAGTCTGCAGATATTATTATAATGATATTATTTTATATATAATTGTCGTCCGCCAGTAGGCGATTGTACCTTTTCTATTCACATCTGCTGCTCGAATTATTTTGTCCATTAGTAGACTGAAGAAGTCGCACGAAAGGAAACTACCTTGTCTGAAATCTCGTTTAGTATCAAATGGCTCAGAGAGGTCCTGCTGATCCTTACAGAGCTTTTGATATTAATCAATGTCAACTTACACAGCCGTTTTAATTTTTGGCGATTTTCCAAATCTAATTACTAAGGTTACTTTTCTGAGTTAGTTCAAGTGCGATCCTCTGTTATCATCAGTTTATAATCTCACCTGACCTAACCTAGGCTGGAGTATGTCTTGTTTGGTATTGTATAAAATAATCTATGTCGCTCACCACATTAATGATAAAAAAGGAAAAATATGGATATGGGGTGTAAATAAAAAATTTAATAAAATTTCCACCAGACTAAAAAAAGATCAATTGAAACTAAAAACCCTAGTTTAGTGTCATTTTGCTACCGTGATGTTCGAGGCTGTTTCTTGCTAATTATTCAAAGGGTGTATGTTTCAAACCACCATCATTTACTAAAAGGTAAACCTTGAAGAACATATCGTTTTACATTCTGTGAAGTGTGTGGAAGAAAAAATTTGTTATAAGGGAAGTAGGCGTGGTGTTAGTTAATATTGTTCGGTTAACCTCAGACATCAAATTAAATTGAAATTGGTCAAGTAGTTCATGAGATATACGCCCTAACGATGGACGATGCCACTCGCCTTGTCCAATTTTTACATTTGAACCTATAAGGCTCTTCCTCGCTGCTGCAATACCCTGTACCGAATAACAGCTTTGTTTGTATTAAAGGTTTTTCGGATCTAGAAGTTGCGCTTTAATAAAAGGCTTCTACTTATAGTAGAAAAGTTGGGGCACTCCTTGTGGAACACGGTATGTGTGACTATTGCTTAAGTCTTTACTTGAGCAATACAGGGAGTCTACATATGAAAACCAGTTTCGAACTACGCAGAGCGCTTGAACACAAACAGAGTACAGAAATAATTCAATAACTATATATACGACCTTGCAACACCCTGTATTTATAGAGAAGGGCACAGTGAACGCGGAGTGGGCATATTTATAGTGCAGGTGTGAAAGTGGTAAAATTAATTAAGCGACGACTAGAACAGCGCACCGTGGGCACTGGGCCAGTGAACAACAAAAAATGCGCGCAACAAAAACAAAAAGCTGGAAAAGTGGAAAATCGCAACGTGTCACCTAAGGCCATAATCGCGCATGCAGCGAAGCGCACAACAAATGATCTACTATTGCCAATGCAATGCACAAACAAACACACACACACACATGTGTTGCACAAATTAATGTACACATTAAGAGTTATGTTGTAAACATACAGTTAATCATGCAACACAACATATCTGGCAATTGTAATTATAATTACATATATATATTTGTATGCACATGCGAGCCATGAACGGACGGACGGACAGCCGCTGGGCGCGCACTTAACATTGACGTTCCGGCAATTGTTGCATTACCATACATTAAGTGCAACAGTTATTTCATTTCCATAATCAATTTATGTGTGCCTGCATTTGCAAAAATATTTGCTCATTAATGACAACGATTTGTTCAGTTCGCGCTTTTCGCCTTTTTTCTCTGCCATTTTATTATTATATAATCCTTTAATAATCGCCAATAATGCAGTCAATTTCATGCGAATGCCTCACATAACGGTATTTGTTGTTGTTGGCGTTTTTCTATTTAAATAAATGTTAATTTAAATAAGTTTGCTCGAAATTTAATTTCAAATAGCGCCCATATGCCGAGGGAGCATCGGCGAATTTAAATGGCAATCAATTTGAGAGAGAAGAATGAAAGACGAAAAATCTGTATTTTATGAGCATGGAAATTAAAATGGCACAAACCACTGAGCTTTTAAATAATACAATTTAATATTATTCGCAATTTATAAATATTTTATGGCATCAATTTTTAACGGTGGATGAGCAGACATATGCAGAACACCTGTGGCGAAATATTTAAAAGAATTTAATATTTTCGCGGCAGAATTAAAGCAGCATCAAACAGAATAATTACCTGGATTTATACAACTAATGTGATTTCGATTGAATAAAATTATTTAGCATAGGTACCTCTGGGTAGGTTCTAAGGCTCACCTAAGTTTCTCGATTAGAAAATCGATATTTTGAACCACATAAGCCATGGCGTCTTCAGTGCCCATTGTACGACGTTTGTGAGGATGCGCATTATGCACTAGAAATAATCTTGGTACGAATTCGATCTATGGTTGCTCGAATTATGTCGACCGAATATTGAATTTTATTTAGGTCTTTTAAATATAAAGTAATGAGTTTTTCAGTAACGCAAAAAGGTTTTATTAAATAAAACGAAATCGATGACATTATGTATGAATGTCCATTTCTCCATGCCCACCACGGGCACGCTTGCAGAAGTCCATATGCTGAGCCCAATTTTCGACGGTTTTCACATACGATATTCATTATCGACGATTGATGGTCGTTGACTTGCTGGCATAAACCATAGACCTGACGTAGCCCCACAGGTAATAGACTAACAGCGTAAAATCGCGGGCCTGAATCGGTCACTTGACAGGCCCATTTCGTGAGAAAACACCTTCACCAAATTTTGGTTTTCAATAAATCGATTGTACAATTCGCTGTGTGGCTTGTGGCGCCGTACTGTTGGAACCAAATTTTGTCCAAAACCATACTATATTATTCAGTTCGGACCAAACGTATTCAATTATTGAGTGGAAGCGACTCCCATTCACAGTAACGTTTCGGCCTTGATCGTCACGAAAGGAGTACGGCCCAATGACGCCGCCGCCCCATAAACCACACCAAACCGTAATTTTATCGGGATGCAATGGTGACTAATGCAGTACGTGTTATACCAATAACGCATATTTTGCTAATTGACGAAGCCATTCAGCCAGAAATGAGCCTCATCGTTGAAGTTGGTTTAACGATGAAAATTCGGATCATTTTCAAGCTGTTGCTCAGCCCAAATCACGAACATACAACGATTTCGGTGATCAAGCAGCTTCAGTTCTTGTGTCAATTTGATCGTGTAAGGTGTAGGACAAGATCTTTTCGCAAAATTTGATACAACGACGTCACAGAGGTGTCCAACGCTTGAGAACGATGTGTGTGGTGAAAAATACGGCGTCGTTTGCTTTTCCTATCGGCCTACTTTTGAAGCATCCCTATGAAAAAACCTTTTATTGGTATGCGGCCCCCAATGTTGCCTTCGCTTGCAGATAAGAGCGAGTGGGTGAGGTGAGGGACGCAGGGATAAGTATCTGTATGGATATGCTTTAAATCTATCAGACCATGGCATTGTTTGATGGCAGCAATAAAAGAAGAGTGACAAAAAGTGCGCTCAAAATAAGGAATACTAGTATATTTATATATACAGATAGCGGTTCTAAAATCGCTGAGGTATCCCAAAGTCAATATTCATCAAATGTAGTAAAATATTGCCTTGATCTCTTAGTGGATCTAACATCCTATTTACGATAAACCTGCAATTAAAATTCGAAGGGAATGGTGCTAGAACTCTAAGTACAAGTACCAACAATCCACCGTCTACTGCACCATACAATGGCTCCTGTAGAAGCTGTCAGAAGGTAAAAGAAGAGGTAGCTATAAAATATTTTCGCAATTCCCAAAACAACTGGTTCTACGTTCTTGGAATTGACCCGGATTTTATCAGGCCAAAGGCTGCATTTTCGGAGATCTAATCCCATTTAAATTGGTAAGTTTTAGAATAAAACATTTTCTAAGCGAATTCAAAGCGTGGTAAAGGAAAATAAAGACAACTATTGATCAAGGGGTTCTTTACAAAGTTTCGGAGATTGCACAGATACAACTTATTGTACTGATAAACTTTTTCAGAAGCACAGGGTAGTTCAGTGAGGACATAGTAGTGCGAAGGGATTTTAGTTCCGATGGTTGCACAATGAGTTCAAGATGAGTCCACAAATCACGCCTATAATGATCAGTTGGTACCACATTTCCGGGGGAAAATCTTTCTTAGTACTGTTCTAAATACGTTCCTTCAAAATTAAGTTCCGTCCTCGAACTATCGATTTTTTTTTTTTACAGTGACTTACTTACGTATCTTAGTATATCGTTGGAAAGTTAGATCTATAATCCGAAGTTTTATGTTGCAATATTCAGTAGTAAATAAGTATATATAAAATTAAAGCAGCCTATCCACCATACATTAATACTTATGTAAGTATACTCGTATTTGATGATGGCCAACGCAAATGAAATTGAAAACTAATCTTGGATCGAATTAGTTGGACAAGTTGCAAGGGATTTACAGCTTAGGCGCTCTGCAAGCAATCATTCGTCAGCAACCCGCTTGCATTAGCCCGAAGCATTGAGGTGCACCAATGCAAACATATACGCACATATCGTATATGAATGTGGCAAGTATGCACACACCAGCGCACATAAGTCTAACGGATGCGAAAAGAACGTGTTCACAAGCGACCAAGGGCGGCTTAGCGCAGAAAATTATGTAAGCACCGATTGTGCGGGGAGCCTGGTGCTCGTCTATGCATGCGGCTATGCATGCAGCCGGGTGAGAGCGTATCAAACCACAATAGCTGAAATGCTCAGGGCAACAACAACAACGCCAGCAGCAAATTGAAATAGTTGGGATTGCAGCAAGCGAACGCACACAGCTGAATGCATATCTGTGTGTGTGTGTGTGTATGTGCAACTGGCATATTGTACTCGGTGTCGGTTTCATGTAACGGCTTAAAGTCAGAGCGCTTTTTGTTCTCGTTGTTGTTGTTGGCATTGCATGCGACAGGATGTTACCCAATAATACGCCCGCTCTCATAATAATCCTAATCCCTGCTTTGTGCAATGCTAATGTCATTTCTTGCGGTCGTCATTGCCATCGTTGTTCTTGTTGTTGTTGTTATAGTTATTACTGTTGTTGCTGTTGGCATCTTTCTGACAGTCACAATGATATATTCGCAATATGCCACACAGCGCATAATCTATAGCTTCATGGAAGATCCATGCATCTCTGTATGTGTGTGTGTAGAGGCGTTGCATCTATGCATTTGTGTTTGGCTGTGCGTGTGCCTTCGTGTATCCTCTTTGGTTATTTGAATTCAATCTGTGGCTCAGATTGCAATCAGCTGCAAAATCCAACAGCTAAAGGTGTCAAATGTGCGTGTTGCATCAACCGTCTCATAGTTATTCATGGCGTACTGGTGAATTCATGGCATTTGCCACATGGGTGCGACTGTAGGCGACCGAGCGACTGCACTTCCTGTCAGCCCGCGACGACAGGCGACGAACATGGTGTTTCTTCAAGCAAGAGTTCGCACTTTTATGCACCGCCTTATACTCAGCAACAGGCTAGGGAACGAAACCTTTGCTTGAAGTCGGTTTGTGACTATTTCTTCTAGTTCCTCTCTAGATTTACACTAAAAGCGTTTGTGAGAGATATTTGCATACTCTTTTTTATCGAACGCAGGTCATTAACTTTGTTTTTACTTTTGAATGTAAATTTTTTGATAAGAGAGCAACGCCGATAGGTAGCATATAGAGAAATGGTGAATCGATCAAGGCTAGTGTTATTAGATGTCTTTAAGACTGCTATTATAAGGTATCGGAAACTTCTCCCATTATAAAAAGGTTAGTTTGCTGTCTTGCGGATCCACTTTCTTACAAGGAAACGTTCACTAGAGCCCATAAATCAATTTCTCTCCTCTAAAACTCCTAAAACTCAAATCCATTGCGTATTAACATTTTATTCGTTTTTTTTTTGCTCTCACGCTGTAAGACGACACGCTTAAGCCTCGTCTAATTGTGCACAATGATGGATGCCAGGATTTACAATAACAATGTTGCAGCAATGCGAGAGCTAAGATCTAAGTGTGACGTGACAGAAACACGAACTCTCCGCCTGCTGATTCGCGCGCCACCGGTATTGTAGGCGTTGCTGGCGGTACGGAAGCACAATTAGACGCATTCGGGTAAGGCAGGCTGACAAATAAGGATATTAACAGGATTCGCACGAAAAAGAGAATGTGAGGAAGTGGAGATTTAAAGAAATGTCGGATTGCGAAGCAAAATCCTCAACAATTTGTTGTAATTTAAAACTACACAAACGCATTGAGCAGAAAGTAAGAGAAGACTGCGACAAGCTGTATAGCGTCGAGTTTAGACGCGAAGAGCTGAGCGGCTCTACTGCTTTTGTAAATATGTATGTGTGCACTGCGTAAGTGTGTCAGTCCTTTGCAAAAGGTGCGATTACGCTTTCCGAGCGATTTGTTTTATTCTCTCGCCATAATTTCCCAAGCAGTAGAAAGCAGCGGCGTAAATGCTGCCGTTAAATTCACAGCACCCTTACGCCACGTTTTCTTTTACGCTTTCCTTTTCTTCCGCGCCATTGGCTTTACACCTTGAGCAAATTGTTGCTGCTGCTGTTGTTGTTGGACTTGGCATTTTTTGCTTGTTAACTGCGTTTACATTTCAAATTTTTCTCTGTTCTTGGCAGTTGTTGCACATTTTTTTTCCTTTGCAACAAAAGCAACAACATTGCCGTTCACTACCTGACTGGTATCCATCTTCTCGGTCACCAGTTGTGCCACAACCACTGGCCATTATTTACTTTCGGTTAGTGCGGCTCACCTTTTTGCATACCTGAGTGAGCAGTCACCTAAGCGTCAGTAGGCGGGTGGTAGTTGGCATGTGAAGTACATGATTCACAGTTGTATATAATTGTGCGCTTTAGAGTATGTATGGGAGTGTGAGTACTTGAGTGGGTGTTGCAAACAACACGTAAAGCCATTGCGACTGGTTAACTTGAATTGAATTGTTTATTTCTGCCAGTTTACTTGTTTCTTCTAACATTTATTGCTTCATTTGTTGTTGGTGTTCACTCATTTAGCCGCCCATTCGAGTGGTACATTTTAATGGTTTTCATGTTGTTTATTGTGCATATTTGGCTTAAGTGTGCAAATCAATTCGAAATTATGGCTGTAAAGTCACTGAGGATAAAAGGTTTACAAAAGGGCGATAATTGTGCTAGATTAATAATAATAGATACGAGTGACAGGTTATTATAAAAAAATATTTGTAAAATATTTAATCGCAGATTTACATGTAATGTATTTTCTCGAGTACCAAAAGCAAAGATTAATCAAACTGCTGTAAAACTGACTATAATGAAATCCTTGGGTATGAGAAGACGAGTGAGGACTTAAGGCTTGCTAATTTGCTAAGAATTAAACTTCGTAACAATGCTGACTGTATTTTGTATGGTTCCAAGGAAGGCGATATTGTCAACAACTAGGAAATTACAACACATAATGATGCTTCATTTTGAAATTATAGCACCACTGGTCACTTCACCTTCGAACTTATCTGATGTTCAACGAATCTGATAGGTTCTTCAAAATTCTAACGAAACTAAGTAACTCTGCACGACAAACTCTTTATAACTTTTTAACAAAAAGTGAAAGAAGTTTGTCAAATTCATTCTATACCAAATTTAATATAAAGCCGTGATAAATTCATTTTTAGCTCTCTTTTCCTACATTAACTAGTTTCAGTGTTGAAAGTCGCTTCTTTGTTGGTTTCATTGACTTCGATCTACTACCTTTTTAAAGCTACATCTCCTTACCACGTGGCAACACGGCTAAGCAATCAAAAGCTATCCACTGCCCTCATTCAATAAGAATCGAATACAAAACGAGAAAATACTCAACACCTGGCTGGTAAAATAAAGTCGTCTGTATTTAAATATCCCCATGAACTATTTTTCAAGGTCTGTCGTGAAAGGAGAAATCTGTCAAGAGCAATTATCACTAAAACGTTTTAAAGACGAATGAGCCGAATGATGGCCAAATTGTATGAATTAGTCGCAGTGCTTTGTGTTTTCTCTGGATTGGGAACCTAGCGGCATTTTCCTGTCCTCGACTTCAAGGAAATGCGAGATCGAAGAGTTAATCATTACCGCTAGACCACAAATTTGGAATATCGTTCCAATCTAATTATCGCCAGCAATGGCGATTAGGTTATAAAACATATAAAGGGTGTCCCATTTCGAGTTTCCTTAACTTTTTAAAGAAAAAACACGGAAAATTTATATTTAATGGATAATGTTTATTATCATTCGAAAGAAAATTTGTTCCCAATTAATTTTTGAAGATTACCCCTTTCAAATCTTGGTCGCGACTTTTTTTCAGATGGTCCATCCGTTGAGTCCAATTTTCGATAACTCATTCGAGCATTTCGAACAGAGACTGGTGAATGACTCGGGCGATGTTTTGATCCAAGACCTGAACCGAAGCGGGATTGTCTGTATAGTCTTTAGACTTTACCTACCCCTACAGTAAAAAGTCTAACGTGGTGATTACGAAAGATCTTGTTGGCGAATGGACTAGCCAAAAACACAAAATTATCTGCTCACCGAAATGTTATTTTAATAAATCCATTGATTGATAGTATGTGTGGTAAGTGGCGCCCTCTTGTTCGAACCATATATCGCCGCGATCGCGAGTCTCAACTACAGGCATCAAAAAGTTGGTTATCATGGCGCGAAAATGGTCGCCATTGACGGTTACGTTCTCACCGGTACCATTTTTGAACCTTTGCTTTTTCTGTATGAAATGCCAGCTCTTGAATCTCTTCGTAAATTTTTCCTGTCCTGTCGGATCTTCTTGGTACTTTTCAAGAGCTCATAGATCGAAGCGATGATGGCTGATGATATTGCGAATAGTTCGCTCAGTAGGTCGATTACGTTGACCATAAGTCGAGCGATGCGCGCGAAGCAAATTCTTTACAGAACGTTATTATCCGTAATAAAGTTGAACTATTTGTAAACATTGTTCTGGCGTAAGTATTTCCATGATGAAATGCCAACAAATCTGAACGAAAATAACATGACTCGTGCGTTATCTGTCAGAAAAGGCTATTGAAAAAAGTAAATCGAAGTATATCCCACGTTATATTCCATAATTATATGGAAGTTAGTCTTCTAAACAAAGAGAATTCATTCATCAAGACATAGTGTGATTTGGGAAACATTACCAAGGCCAGTATACAAGTATACGAGTATTATTGGGGATAATATTTTCTAAGGTGCGTAAAAAAGCCATTGTTTTTCGATTTGTAGTCTGAAAAATTAGTTGATAGACACATCTTAGAAAGTCTCCCCAAGTATGATGATTTTAATTATAACGGGAAAGTCTTCCACCTAACGGTATTTCTTTCTTTCAATTGTCAGAGAAAAAAATTCACAACTCATTTCCAACTACTTACTTACATACTTGGAATATGGTTTCAAAAATATTTTTTGGATTTATCTATGTTTTATATGTATGAATTCCCAAAATGTATGAACAAGCAAGAAATCTAATATACATATTTATCGCATCGTGTACAGGCTGTTTCAATATGTTAAAAAAAAACAACACTTTACATCTTTTCCACAATATTGCAACAGTACTGCTTCCATCAAACCAAGATGAACTTTCTTGTTAAAGAAAATTTTGAAAAATTAAACAAAGGCACACCCATTATAGTGTAAATTTCGTGAAATATATAACGCGCATATTTTGCACAATTCATCGCTCATCATTTCGCATTTTGGCATATTTCGCTTATTATCGTCGTAAAAGCAAAATCCAAATATCCAAGCGTACTGCCGAAGGCGAAAGCCGACAAAATATATGTTGCAACCTTTTAGTGCCCGCAGTAAAAATGAAAATGAGCCGACATTGCACTACACACACATACATACACACTTTCGTGCTCGCGTACTTACAGTTTTATTTCTGCTACCCGCGTTGTTGCAACATTGTGCGCTTGATGCTGCTGCTTGACACACTTTTCAATGTTTCATATTTTAATTAAAAAGTTGTGAATGCAAAAATGGCAACGACAACGACAACAACAACACCAACAACGGCAGCGCGCAAAAATGAAAGAAAAAGTTGCAAGTGCAAAAACAACGATATATTGCAGTAGTTGTAGTTGTAAACAATGTCAGCTGTATGCGCAACTGCATTATGATTACATTCTCTGCGCTTGTGTGTGTTTGTGTGTATTTGTTGCAAGCAGCAGTGGCGCATTTAACGGCGAAACTTCATTTCACTTTTATCCGAAACAATGCAGCAAACGGCTGCTCAGTTGCTCAGCGACTGCGGCGGATGCTGCAGCACTTTGTTTTTGTTGTTGTTTTGTTGCACTGCAAGTACGCCCAGTTGACATTGCAAGCAACGCGCTTACACGCACATATGTGTGTGCGTGCATAGGTATTTCGCGAAGTAAGCACTTAAGTGCGGCACTCAAGAGCAAACTGTGTATAAAGGATTGTTTCTCCGCAGCCACTAGGCTATGCGCTCCCTCCCACCGGAGCATTGCGGATGGCGTTTCTCGTGCGTATAAATGCGTTGCGCTTTTGATTTCTGCTTTGCGTGCCGCCGCAATAAAAAAGTGAGGTAACCGGGAAATAATAAGGAAAAGTGGCACTAAATCGGCAAACTGAAAAACAAGCGATCTTTCAGCTTGTGTTGTACTAAAGAGTCAAAGTTTCATCTGCTAATATTTTGATGATGATTTTGAGTTCTAAAAATTATTAACTTTATTGGCGAAATTTTTACCGTAGTCATAAGCTGTAGCTCACTGATGAGCGAAAATAGCTATATTTTCATTAAAATGTCACTCTCAAAGCTCCTCATATCCCCTCCGCTTTTGCTTGGTATTTATTTTTTTGTCTCTCATGCTTACAGCTCGTCTTCTTTAATGCCTTTTTTGCTACAGAATTTATATATTTTTTGTTAACTACTCTCCAGTATTTTATCTTTATATCCATACGAGAAATTTAATCACAAAAGCAAAGTTTATTTTTCTCTGCTTCTGTGCCACTTCGAGGAATTTCAGTTATTAAAATTGTGTCAATGATGCTCTTCCCTCTTCACTTGGCAACTTTTGATTTTACTATGCGCCAATACAGCGAGGACGCGCTCATTTGAGCTACTATATAGGGTATGTCAATAGGAGTGCGCCAGCCTTTGAGGGGGTGTTCTCGAATTTTTATCGTTTTTTGGCAATTAATAAAAAAAGAATTTAATGTTTTACTATTAATTTTTTATCATTTGTTCATAAAGCTAATTAGTGGAACAAAAAATGTATGCGTACTGGAAGTAGAACGGGAAAAAGTCCGTGTCCTCGTCGCCATGATTAATACCCCCGTGATTATCTTCAAAAATTATGATGAATTCTTGATTAGTACAAATTTCGCTTTCTCAAGAAGCTGTAAAATTGAAATTTTTCTTCATAAAATGGTGGGCATTCAAAAATAAAGGTCGATTTTTCAAATAATTTTTATCTTTGTCAAATTTTTAAAGAATATTAAAAATTTTATTTTTTGTTGCTGGATGTGATAGAGAGATATTTACCTTAAATAACAGTTATACCATCTCTTGTCATCAAATAAACCGTCGTCGGACTCGGGACTTCGCTCCCACCTCACTGTTGACTGTCATAACTATAATGTTGTAGATAATTTCGTTCATCTTGGAACCAATATTAACAGCAACAACAATGAGAGCCTAGAAATTCATCGCAGAATAACTCTTGCCAACAGGTTCTAGGGTTCGGACTGAGTAAAAGTAAAGTCATCTCTCTAGGAACAAAGACCATATTTTACAAGTCACTTAGCATTCTTGTCCTCTTGTATGATTCAGACGCATGGACGACGACAACATCTGATGAGTCGGCCTTCAGAGTTTTCCATAGAAAGGTTCTGCAGCAGAATTTTTTTGAGAAATCCTTTCAGAAAGATATTTTTGTATATTTAAATTATCGAATGATGAAAGATTTCAATTTTTTTGAATTTCTCGACTAGCATACTATCTGATTAGTTTCCACAAAAGCTTTTATAGAAATCCAAGAGTTTCATTAAGTTCCCCAAATATCGGCTTTTTTGCACTTGTTGGAACAATATTGCTATTTTTTAGTCTCTGGACTTAAGTTCTTACTTTAGTGTGGTCCTGGAGATGCAATTAAAAAATTTGCTTCACTCACGTTGCGAAAGGAACTTGAGTTTAACGTTCTACCGTTACCAAGTGTTTTTATTTTATGATTAGTAAAATGGCAAAGCTGTCAAAACTACAACCGAATTTTGTTGCAGAAGAACTACAAACTGTTAGATAAACCACAAAACTATTAGTAAACTCATGTTTATAGACAAAATATGGACTTTATGTTCACAAGTACTGTCAAGTCAAGTAAAGTTAATATTATTCGAAAGCCGCTAACAGTAAAAATATGTTGGTACGTAACTACCGATAACCCTAGTTTCGTATCAAAAGCAATATGTATGGGATCTGATAAATTCTACTCCCTGGATGCTGCTGGTTATGAGAAAAGTAATAATATTATCTACTTATGACAGAGAAAAAAATAATAAATTCAAAGAAAATAATTGGCTTTGTTCCGATAAGCCTTCTGCATAATATACGACACGAGATCATAGACCGCAATCGCTTGTCGACATACTGGATATATTTCAGAAGACCGGCCCTCTGAATTCAACTTTGTTAGCCGCTTTTACCTACTATAACTGTGATCAAAATTTAATAACCATTTTAGACAACTATCCTCGTCTAAAAAATATCCATTTAAAATACCAAAAGCCAAATATGTATCGAAGTCTTTGATGACACGCAAGGCCTCGAATTGCTTTCACTTTCGCTTATTCCCGGCTTGACAGTAAGGCTTGTCTAACCTACTTTCGAAGCTCGGCAACATTTACTGCTTTTTCCCTGCCACATTCATTGCGATTATAGTAGTCTGATATATTTATGCGCATATGAGAGTGCTTAAGGCCATTATTGCTGTACTTTTGTCAAAGTCATTATGCATTCATCACTCGTAGTTCCCACATAGACATCCACATAGACTCCCACACATGTAGAGCACTATTAATGTCGCTTAATTTGTGTCAGAATCAAGTCAGAAGGATGTTATGTTGATGATCGTGGTAATGTGCATACAATGATGTAGCAGCAAAGTGCTGTAAGTACCACCGCCGGCAACTGCTTTTCGCTTTCACTGACATTAAATATGCAAACATGGATGCGGATATTTTTTTATTTTCCATTTTGTGCTAAACACAAATCTTGTGCTAAAATGAAAGCTGAGTATGTAAATCACTATTATGTTGTTAGAACTCGTGTACCACTGTGCCCAAAAAATAAGGTGACATTGTATTTATTTTGAAAATTTCTTATTTATTCTTCCAAATCCATTTCATCCTCTTCAAAGTAATCACAAGACCGGTTGGAAGTAATTCATACTGCACAACACCACGATAATCGAAGAAAACAGTAAACATGACCTTGATTTTTGAGCGACTTTTGCGCGATTTTTTTGATCTCGGCTCCCTTTTGGCACGATATTCGCTCGATTAATCGTATGCTTCGTGGTCGTAAGGCATAGATCCAAGTCTCGTCGCCAGTTATAATGCATTTCATGACACCCTGGTAGTCGGAAAGCATCGTTTCACACACTTCCACGCGACGCCTTTTTTCCAAAAAATTCAATGTTTTCGGTACCAGTTGAGATTTGACGCGCTTGAGGCCCAAAACATCCTTCACAATGGTATTGGCTTAGCCTTTCGATATGCCAATTTCATCAGCAAGGTCTCTAATTGTTAATTGATGGTTTTTCAACACCGAATCTTTGATTTGTTGAACGTGAGCTTCATCGGTTGAGGTTGACGGCCGGTTTGGAACTCACTATACCACTTGTAAACATTTTCTTTAGACATAGCCTCATCACCAAAGGCTTTCTGCACCATCCTCAACGTATCCGCAGCAGAAAATTGATTCCGTAAAAAAAATTTAATGCAAATTCTTTGCTTAACAAATATCGACATCGCAAAAAACGAAAAACTCTTTTAGCAGCTCACAAAATGACACGTATCTCAAACACCAACGGATATTTTGACAAGAAATTTGACATAAATGTGCCTGACAGTACTACCAACCATTAAAATTAGGCCATATTTCGTTAAGATCTTCTGTTATAATTGCTCCCCGAATAAGATCTGTACTATATACAATTGAACCATCTCAGCGGACTGGAATCGTGTTCCAACGAAACAACACAAGGCTCCACAAATTGCTAGTGGCTCGCGAGAAGCTTAACCTTATAGTTCGCTCCTGGCATGAAGTGATCACTGAATCGAAGCGAGATTGTCCGCATAGACTTTATGCTTTACATATCCCAACAGGAAAAGGTCTAACAGGGTGACTTCACACGATGTTGGGGGCCAATCGACCAGCCCAAAACGTAAAATATTCAACTCACGGAAGTGTTCTCTCAATATTGATGCAATATGTGAAAAGCATGTTGAAACCATATGTCGCCGAGATCACGAGCTTCCATTTCAGGTATTAAATAGTCGGCTACACTGGCGCGATAATGGTCGCCATATACGATTACGCTCTCACCGGCATCATATTTGAAGACATATTGACAGATGATTCCACATCGAACCGTTGTTTTTTCTGAATGAAATGGCATATTAAATTTGTTCAGGTTGCTCTTCGTTCCAAATGCGTCAATTTTGATGTTTAGAACTTTTTTAAGAGCCAATTAAGCGAAACGATGTCGCTTGGGAAGGTCGAGTGGCTTTATATTGGGCACAAGCTTCATTTTATACGCTTTTAATGTAAGATCTCGACGTAAAATGCGCCAAGTCGTTCCAACATCAGTCCAACATGACAGCTTAACACGACTCACGCGGGGTCTGTCAATAA
This sequence comes from Bactrocera correcta, assembly GCA_027475135.1. Classification (NCBI taxonomy): domain Eukaryota; kingdom Metazoa; phylum Arthropoda; class Insecta; order Diptera; family Tephritidae; genus Bactrocera; species Bactrocera correcta. The sequence continues at coordinate 38,767,822 of CM050323.1, forward strand.
AGGCTAATGAAAAAATTACCTCAACTTGGATCAAGCGTTACAACCAAATTCGGTACTTATTTAATTGCTGCATAATATTTTTGTGTTTCTGTATGTGTATAACTACAGAAGATTACGCTGATGGCATTATAAATATATTAATTGAGTTAGATACTATGTTAATTTCATAATCGTTCACAACTTGTCTTCTATTACAATTTGTATAATGTTCATTCATAATATATTTTTTATCTCTTATTTACCGTTTTTCTACTGTGGTGCAAACCCAATATTTGATGGAATAATTTATCTAGATATGTACAAAAAAACAATTCAACGCAACTCAACTCGATTCAACTCAACTCAACGCAATTCACGCATGACTAGAGAAGTATTCCTTGATTTTTGGATCATCGAGCGCTAAGTCATTGATAGCATTTAGAGAAGGGCTTGGAATAGTTTACAATGCATGTCATAAACATTTCGGGTACCCAGACATTAAAATATATACAATATATATATATAAATGCATGCCAAAACGCTCCTAGATATCGAAGAATTGATTTGGTCACAGCTGTGAACTGCTTACTTTGAATGAGAAACGGTTTTGGCTATCAAGAGAGTACCGCCTTCTTATCACCATCCCACCACTTCCATCTAAACTGAACTTAATATTTATAAGAGATATTTCATCAATTTCAACCTACTGCGTCCCACTGTCCACCGCACCGCAAACGGCAGCTGTCTTGTAGCGCTACTAATTATTATTTAAATGCTTTGTCGGCTCTTAACCAATTTCTTGTTAACCGCGAAGTCCAATCAATTTATTTTTTGCGCTATAAACGCAGAAGCATTTGATGAGCGTATCGCGTGCGAAATTTCCATTTACCGCTGCTAAACAATTTGGTGCGAATGTGTGTGTGTGTGTGTATTTGCATACCAAGCGGCGCACATTTCCCAGCGTTCATTGGTGGCGGCTGTGTGTGGCAACTACGCGAGTGGCAATATCAAGTTTGTTACCACAATTGCTGTTGCTGCTGATGTTGCCATTTGTTGCTACCATTTGGGGCTTGACAACTAGCGCATTTATCGTTGTTTTTGTTGTTGCTGTTGGTGGCGCCAACTAGCCAAAAGCGTGTAAACAAGCGCGTTAACAGCAAATTAAGGCGATGTCCGCACATTTGCTTCGCTCGCCAAGTGCTCTCGGTTTGTGTTGGTTATTGTGGGGTTGCAACAATAACATATCTGGAATAAGTGAGTAAAAGAAGTCAATGGTTGTAAAACAAAATTTGTAATAATAATTTGTATCACACCCTAGTTATTTTCATATTTTGGTTTATGTTTTGATTTAAGTAAAATATTTTCTCTTTTAAAATGACAACAAAAATTGTAGTTCCTTGGCTTTATTGGATTACTCAATGGATACAATTCATATAACAACTCGAGATGCCTTCGATTTGCTCTCCTGCACTACTTGAGAGCATCTGGCAAACAACGCGAAATAGTCCAATTTATGGACAAGAGCTCACTTCGAGCAAGTCAGGCTTTCCAATACGGACCTCAACCTATAACTCAACGAGTTGAGATCTTGAATAATAGCTGGTCAATCATCCGTTGGTATGAAGTCTCGGACGGTTTTGTGCTGTGAGGTGGAGTAGAGTCTTGTTGGAAGTCCTCGACTTTTGCGAATATTGATTTGTTGACGGAATTTACGGAATAAGATCCTTCAATGGATGACCGAGCAGTCACAGGGTCGTTTTATTTCTTAAACAGATCTTTTAGGATGAAGATTTCTCGCCAAAAAATTGTCTGTGATACTGTCAGTTTTGGAGTTCTTACCTTGCGCAGACGGTCAGATCTCATTCTCCAATGATAACTCGAAACAACTGCAGATTACGATACACGTGATTCCAAGCGGTAACATCATCATCATATCACATCTTTCATAATGCTGAACATATGCGAGGGAGTTGTGTCCTTTTTCTAAGATAAATCGAAGTTAAGAGGTAAAGTAGGTGGCGGTGTCGGAAGCTCAAAATTAGTTAAGAAGTACATGATATCATTAGCAATAACTTAAGACTTGTAAGGGTGTCCGGTCACAGCGGAATTACCGGAAACTACAAAGCCGATAAGCTTGATGGTCACTCTTTCCCGAATTTCATCGAATTAGAATAAAGTCGGTTCTTGCCACTGGACCGATTGGTCTTGAGTGAGCTCAGCAGGCGCTAGTCACTAACTAGAACGTGTGCTACTACACGATCTTTCTGGCGCAGAGTAAACTGTAAAAAGTCCTCCGAACTACTGGTTCTTAGCAAAACCAATCTCACCACAACTATTGATGTTCTAAATGGGCGATTGCTTCAGTTATTTACCAATATTTATGACTTTACTAAGTACAGTCAGATTCAAGACACGATATGAACGTCTCAGTTCATATAACGGGCTTTCATTTCGGTTAAGTATTTTTTCATTTTATGTTTCGCGTGCTTCACCCATACCATCACCCATCTCGAGACCCAGCATTCATTTTTGGATATTATTTGACTGAATAGACCACGCCTAGCACGCAATGAAGAAAATATAACAGCTAAAGCTGATAGTGTACACGAAGACCTTGGAAAGTCTATTCCATGCCGTTCGCAGCAACTCGGACTTATGGAACGAGTCGCTTCAATCAATGGATTTATTGAGAGAACACTTTGGTGAGCAGATAATTTTATGTTATAGGTCGTTCGACTATCCACCAAGATCATGTGATATCAAAACGTTAGACTTTTTCCTGGGAGGGATTCCGCTTTTTTCTATAAAAAAGTAGGGAACCTCGAAATGGATCACCCTTTATATTAAGCCTGCGTATACACTTGCAACTGTTTATAAACTTCCATGACTTCACCATTTTTCTCTTCTAAATAGTTGAAAATCTAAATATCCGAAGTCATAAAATATGCTCGACCTTAAAAGAGCTCTCTTAAAACTTTCCTTAAATCAAGTTTAGCTGCCATGCTGCACACTTGTAGTATGCCACGTGCTCTTCGCCGAACCGACAACGCCCGCCACTTCGCAGAATCACTAAAAGCGCATTCATTTTGTCTCGAGCGTGGCGGCATTGCACTCCAAATGGTTTGTTGCAGCTACTTAAGAAATGCAATAACTTTTCAGCTGCTTGTTGTGGCTTGCTTCCGTAACTGGGGTTTGGTGTGGCAGGTTTTAGTGCGAGGTATTTGGTTGCATGAACTTTATGGTCGTTTAAGTATTTTGTTACTATGAAAAGCGTTAAGCAATTTGGACGGGTAAATAGCAGAAAAGGAAAATAGCAACAACAGCCAACGCGGTTTTAGGCGGCAACTTGCTGGCGCAGCGCCTGCCACATGCAACGTGCAGTAGGCAGCGTCTTGTACGCGCCAGCAGTACAATAACAACACACTTCAAATAGTTTGCAAATTTAGCCAAAAATATCATCAACACTTGGTCGTTGAGCTCTCTGCTCCAGCCGGGGCTTGAGATTGCGAGCGTTGACTTTTTCGTGGCACTGCTGAAAATTTGTTGAGGTCATAAAGTTGTTGACTCGCTGACTGTGCTTCGTGTGTTGTTGGTAATTTATATTGTTGGTTTTCCCCGTTGTTGCTATTGTTGTTGTGTCACTATTTAAAATAAAGTGTATAAAGCGCAAATGCAGAGCTTTTATTACTAGTTCACTTGCAGCGCACACTGAGTCACACTTGCACTCACAGACACACACATGGAGATATGCTGCAACGTATTAGGTGATTTCAGAGGACACGACAATCGCATATATGTGCTCGTTTTGGCAGTTTACTTTTCGCTGGCAGTGCTTTTTTCGTGTGTCAGGTTACGGCTTGTTTTAGTGTTGCCTTATTGGCTCACTTGATTGGGGTTGCAGGTGAACTGCCACACTTAACGCTGATGACTGGTGTTTTGATTGACTTTGTGTGGACATTTTTTTCATGAGAATTAAACTTTTTGTCAATATTTGATTATGAGTCCATTTAGAAAAATTTCCAATCTATCGCCTGTTTTCGCAGAGCTGATATCCATTCAACCGAGATTCATACCAAAGAACCAGTTGACAGCCGCGGCAGACGTTTCTTCTTTTTTTCCTTCTCTATCTGGTCTGCCTAATGGAGTGAAGGTCTTCTTCTTTATCTGCTTCCCGCGGCTGGAAAAAATCGACGACGAAGCCCGAAATCGACGATGAGGTCGTGTGAGTCGATCCTCTTCTCACGGGGCTTTTCCAAGATTTGGCGGATGGTGAATATCTAGTCAGTTATAGATTTTCCAGATCTAAAGCCACACTGATAAGGGCCAATCAGTCTGTTGACGGTGAGCTTTAGTCTCTCACACAAAACGTTCGATAAAACATTATGTGCGGTATTGAGAAGACTTATCCTAGAATTGTTGATTTTGGGGTCGCCCTTTTTATGGATTGAACAGAGCTCACTTAAATTCTAGTCGTAAGGCATGCCATCGGCCCCGCCTCTTTGTTGTGGATGGATAATTGCAATGGAACTTCTGCTCTATAACCATGGATTGGGGAATCGGGTTTGACTTATCCTGGTGTTATGCTTTCACTGCCATTACAGAACGCTTTGACGAATAACCACGAACAGAACGGCCATCCAGACGAACTGGAAATAATACTCACCGGCTACCAAGACCTCATGAAACGATTAGTACTGACCATGACTCTTGGTCCCCGCATGAAATCCGAAAACAGGCGATCATTCGGTGGATATCGTGGCAAAAAAAGGCGATGTTGAAAAATCCACCTCAAAATAGATCAAAATCAAAGTTATGTTGATTGTTTTCCTCGATTATCGAGGCGTTGGGGACTCCGAATTCCTTCCGACCAGCTAAGCTGTCATCAAGGAATCCTCTTTTGGTCTTATGCTTCTTTTGCGTGAAGCTATTATTAAAAAGAAACCGAAATTATGAGCCTACAACTATTGATTTTTGCACCGCAATAATTCACCAGCGCATACTGCATTGACTATTCGTGAGTTTTTCGCCAAACTTTCAACCAATATCGGACCGCAACCACCAATTTGATTTTATTGAAGTTATTAAACATGAATTGCTATGCGCATTGAAGGCTATTCCGGAAATTGATTTTAACAGCTGTTTTGAGGGTTGGAAAAAACGTTGATTCGAGTGTAGTGGGGATAAAGGGGAACACCTTGAAAGGTCGAGGTAGTGGTTTTATGGCTTTTCAGAGTAAACTGAAATTCCAAACAGTAAGCCCTCTGCGTCTGAGCACCTTTTGCAAAAGCTTTACTGTTTACGTTAGCCTGAGTCTCACGGAAAACAGCGAATTTGTTATTTTAGATCATCTAAGGCTCCTCAAATATCATGGTTGTCCGATAAGGAAATATTGAGCTCATGATCTTCTATTTTTATTGATATCTAACCACACTTAATAGATTATAGACAAACTCTGAGTCCTCGCCGAACTCAACAATTAACTAATTATTATAGCACATAAATAAATGAAAACTGCCGCAATGAACTTTTTACAGCAAAAAATTTCTTTCTCAACTCTACTAGACTCTTCTGTTTGCCGGCAACATTTACAAATATTGCACACTTCCACAGATAAAATCGCATTCGTAAATCATATGCCAGACGACATTGTCACCAGCTGTGTGTGGCCCGCCAAAGTCAACGACACGCCACTGACGACGCCGACAACGTCACAAAAAATATCAAAACATTTCAAATTCTGACATGCAATGACAAAAATGACATTCCCATATGCAAAACGAGGAGAAAACTGCAAAATAAAATCATAAATTAAAACAAAGTCTGCATGTTGCATGTCTGCATTATTTGTATGCCACACATGCTAAAATACAAACCTCAGAAATTTCGCCGAAGAGCAGCACAGCGCTTACTCATAAGTAGTGCGGCTAGTTGCAAGTTGCTGGAGTGTAGGGTGCATGTTGTATGCGAAATAGTTGTCGAGTATTTAGTTGCCATTGTCGGCATAGTTGCATGCCACAAAGCAAAACGATTACCACCTTTTTATGCGAGCGGCAAGCAGCGCCCTGCAACACAACGGCTTATGAACCTATTAAGCAGTTTTATGTGAACATAACGGCATATTTGTGTTTGCATTTGTGTGGGGGCAACCACTAAAAGGATACACCCGTGTTCATGTCATGATTTGAGACTCCACTTTTTCCTATGAAGTGCTAAAAGGTATGGTAGCGCTTGCATTAACCCACCTCCTAACTCGTTGGGGTGCAAGTAGTGCGGCGATCATGTGCTGTTCTTAATTGAATTTGCATACTCATTTGCGTTTTATGGACGCTTTGTAACTCCGATACTTTAGCGGGTGCTTACTCATGCACGAAGCGTTGCAGGTCCACACACACCTACAGAAAACATAAAAGCCTTTACATTTTGTGTGGAATTCAGTGCGCCCCTGCATTGATTACAAAAAGACGTCGGCACTGATAACAAACACGAACGGCCAGTAAACCGTTTCAACGAAGTGCTATCCTTTTTACAGGGAATTGCGGGCGGCTAATGAGCTAAGCAAGCCCTGCAGTTTAGTTGAGTGAATTAACACAGTCAACTTAGAGGAAATTAGTGATTTGGTCACTCAGTTCATACGTTGCACGTTCGTTGATTAGTGCGGTTGACAAAGGCATTGAGAAGGTATCGCTGGGAAGTCACTGAGATAGGACTTCTTTGAAGAAAATTATTTTTAACTGTACTTGATGGCCTATTTTCCCGATAAGAAGGAGATCCATATCAGCAGGCGGTTGGAGATTATAGGATACTGTTCAGATTACTATATAAATAAAGTGCTATATGAGCTCGAACCAGCATCTTTCGTAAGACTGATTATATGTACTCGCTTGGTTCACCTAATTAAGCAAGTCACAAAAGTATTTAGTCGATGTTATCGATCTCATCACAGCGGCTTTGAGGCCTTGCTATACCCAACCCTCACACGTCACCTGAGCCTAGCACCAACGTGGCATCCGAAAAGTGAACAGCACCACCACAGCACTTAGCGTCTTAAATGCCCAAATAGTTCAGGGCTTTAATTATAAACTACTATGCGAGAGGACGTAGCGTTGGACTTGTTAGAAACCTTTGACACTGTCAATCACATAACGCTACTTGAGGACATCGGAAAATCTACGCTCTCTCCAAGACTTGAGATGTGGACTGTGAACTACCTGAGCGGTCGTCAATCATCCGTTATATTTCGAGGTAAAGCTTCAAAATTGAGAAGAATTAAACAAGGGATTCCGCAGGGTGGAGCCCTCTCCTCGTTATCGTTGAACCTCTACATCTCGAAACTCTCGCAACCACCTAAGGGAATTTCTATCACTTCTTACGATAATGACGTCGATCAATGAAATCGACGGTATGTGTTTAAACCACAGCGACCATATTCAAAAACTGGATGAAGGAGTACAGGCTTCACCTTATTATTGCAGTTTTTGGCGTTAACATTCCGACTGTCAATAACTCTAAAGTTGTAGGTGTAACTATCGACAGTGTGTGCTCCTTCACTTTGCAACGAAATCCTCAAGTTGCCCGCCGGTCCTTAACTACACAGCACCAATATGGTCGCCTGGATGCAGTGAAACGCCGACGAGGAAGATGCAAACCTGTCAGAACACTGCACTTCCGACTACGATATGGTACCTCTTGATGTCTCCCATCGACCACCTGCATAGTGAGGTCCTTATGATGCCAGTTAAAGGACTCACCTGCTTGGAGCCGAACTGTCTCTTGGAAGCATCAAAAAATTATTCCTCAAACAATACGCCGACCAACTAACTTTCGACAAGCATTGGTCGCCATTCACAGAGGAGCCATCAACACCTTCACTGACTCCCTCTTAGTGAATGGCGTACTTGGAGTCCAACCACCACTCATTACAGACGAAGAGCTAGAGATTTTATTACTACGAGTGATACTAATTTTAGTGGATCTAAGTTGCTTATTTTAAAGACCACCCTGATGACAGAATTTGAAAGCCCCACTCTCAAAAAGACTTACAGCTTATTTTCTCGCCTGAAACGATTTTGTTAGTCTTGTTGCCGAAATGTCTACTGGCGAAAACACTACTTTGTTTTCTGTTTACTCTTGTCCACTGGCAGCCTTCACCGACTCTGCACTTGTCCTTGAATGCGTTATAAGCTCAGAACTTGTGTCGATTTGCTAAGTGCTTCAGCGACAATCGCTGCATGCAACACTGTTATATTGACTGACTACACATTGAACTTGAAGGTAAGCACGAAACGCATAGGAATTTTTATCAGTTTCACTGCAATGACTGTACATTTTGATATCGAAGCTGATGCCTTAGGATGCTATCAAAGGTTGCCTGCACCGCCCAGGGAATGAACTCCAAGCTGTGCAAAGAAGCTTTTAGGCAGCAGACAGAAATGTTAACGGCAATCTTAATACCTTTGCTTTCATGCGTGTGTTTGTGTATCAGCTGACAGTCAATCCTTTTCGTAGGTTGATTGCGCATCCGTTTTGACTGGAAATTGCTACGCACAGGCGGCTAATTGACACCTTGACTCTGCAACTTAGGAAGGACTTTGCGTGCCGACGGCGATAAGCGCGACCTTTCAGCTCTTCGCCTTCGCCTTCGCCACGAAGTTCAGCGGCAGCAGCGGCCACCGTCTGCATGGACACCGCGGGCCATTTGTGTCAATGCGGGCTGGCGATTACCGCCGCGATTCGCAATTAAGATTGCGATAAGATAGCCACTTCATATGCGCCCGCTTCGGGGTATTAATACGTATTAAATGTGTGCTTTTAGCGCATTTTTCGCGCTCTCCGCATTTTAACGAAATATGCAAATTTTGACCCGCAGAAAATCAAGCTGCGACAACAGTTCAATTAAGCGTCGCACATTTTAGTGCGTCGTTGGCCGTCGGCATCGCCGTTGCATCTGTTAGGTCGTTTTGACAGATTTCAGCAGCATATTTGTCAGCGGCTCGTTTTGCTTATCGGACGCCTATTTGTGCGTGAAATGCAGACATCGCACACATTCGTGCGACAAGCGATGATGTCGCACGCCCCGACGCCCCTAACAGCGCCCGCACACAACTCTACCTGCGGGTACTGAACTCAAGTATATGTGTGCATATGTTTGCGTGAGCATAGGCGACCATATCCACTCGAACAGATTTTCATGCGCATTTGCATTTTGGCTTTATGCCAAAGCGTCTCCGGCAACTGTCAAAAATCATCAAATGTCATTTGCTTTGCATTTACTCCAACCTGACAAGCCATTGTATGGTCGAGGCAAAGCAACAACTGTCATCGACTGCTGTCATTGGTGTCATCAGCGGCAGTGGTGTCGACAGCGCACAGTGTTCGATTTCATAGCGCTTCTGTATAAAATTATAATTTTTAATTGGAATATGAAGATTTCTGTCAATAAAAGTAAAAAAAAGAAAATAATGAGAAATTTTAAAGGAATACGTCGAAACAAAACAGAGTCGGTCGAATGAAAGAGCTCAGAAGCAGAGACCGAAAACTGAGGTCCACTCAAATATAAAGAATTTGTCAGCGCTTTCTTCGTAGAACAGTAGTGTTGAATCAGTACAGATAAAAAGGCGGAGTTTTGTTTAAAAATAAATATATTTTCATATTCAAAATAATTTACTGAAAACTTATCTACCTTTGCCCACTGTGCTGTGACAGTATGCTTTGTTTTTATTGCTATAGTTGTTGTAGGTAATCTGCGCGTGATCATGTCTGCAGTCTGTCTTTTTTCCATCACCAGTTTACAGTTGTCATTTTGTCGAGTTCGTCTTGTGTGGTCGTCCGTCTGTGTTTCGATGAAATGTCATCAAGTGTTACTAAATGAGGTTTTGAATATGAAATGCGTTTCACTGCTGCATATGCGACATGAAATATGACACTGAAGTAATGAATTTTTGTGGTAATGTAATATTAAATGTTTTCCTTTTTTTGTATTTACTTCGAACAGCTGTAAACAATTCTATAAAAAACAGAATTTGTTTCCGGTGAAAAAAGATTGTAAAGCAATGTGTCTGGCCTAAAATGGCAATGAGAGAAAAGTTATCCGCTTGCCAGTTACTTTAGTTTAAATTTCAAGATTTTTTGTTAGAGAACTGAAAAAATTTCAAAAATAAAAAAAAATTGGAAAGAAGGTATGTGGGCGGTGAGTCTTATATAAATAATAAAGTATATAGGAGAGAGATCGCCATTGTTACTCAGAGGACATAACCAGAAAAGATTCATGCCAATAATCTACTCGTCTAGATATGAAATATGTAATGGTACTGTCGACAGTAGATCCGGAAAAATATATTATCATTATCATTATCATTATCATTATCATTATCATTATCATTATCATTATCATTATCATTATCATTATCATTATCATTATCATTATCATTCATCATTATCATTATCATTATCATTATCATTATCATTATCATTATCATTATCATTATCATTATCATTATCATTATCATTATCATTATCATTATCATTATCATTATCATTATCATTATCATTATCATTATCATTATCATTATCATTATCATTATCATTATCATTATCATTATCATTATAATTATCATTATCATTATCATTATCATTATCATTATCATTATCATTATCATTATCATTATCATTATCATTATCATTATCATTATCATTATCATTATCATTATCATTATCATTATCATTATCATTATCATTATCATTATCATTATCATTATCATTATCATTATCATTATCATTATCATTATCATTATCATTATCATTATCATTATCATTATCATTATCATTATCATTATCATTATCATTATCATTATCATTATCATTATCATTATCATTATCATTATCATTATCATTATCATTATCATTATCATTATCATTATCATTATCATTATCATTATCATTATCATTATCATTATCATTATCATTATCATTATCATTATCATTATCAAAAAGAAAAAAATGCATTATAAAGGATGTTCCATTTTGAGATTCCCTACGTTCTTCATGAAAAAACACAGAAACTTCAAACTTTATGGGGAATGTTTCTTCTAATTCGAAAGAACATTTGGAATCCTTATAATTTTTGATAACTCAGTTAGGCATTACGACTGGTAACTGGCGAATAACACAACACAACTGATGTTTTGCTCCAAGGCCTGAATCGAAGCGTGATTGTCCGCATATACTTTAGGCTTTACATATCCCCACAGCAAAAAGTCTAACGATGTGACCTCACAAGATCTTGGTCGCCAATCCACTTTGGGATGGTGCCAAAGTGGGTTTTTGCTCGTCGAAGTGTACTCACAATCAATCCATTGATTGATACGAAGTGTGGGAAGTGTCATCGTCTTCCTGAAACCGAATATCACCGAGATCACGAGCTTCAATTTCAAGTATAAAATAGGCGGTTATCAAGAAAGATTACGGTCGCAAACGTAACGTAACTACCAAACGTTTTCACCGGCAACATTTTTGAAGAAATGTGGACCAATGATTCCAACAGCCCACAAACCTCACCAAACCGTTTTTTTTTTTTGGCTTTTTTCTGAGACCATTAAACAAAGTATTTCTACTTGGATGACCCTTTAACACGTACGTACACTTGAATAATATAATTTGGCGGACCGGACTTCCTTACTTTGACCTTAGTTTTTTAAATTAGGTACAAATACAATTGTTGGTAATAAGAAGAAGAGAAAAGAGAATCATATTTAATTTGCAACAAAGACTAATTTGGCAAGCAAAACGCAAAAACCGAGCAAAAGAAAAAGCGCAAAATGCATTTCGTTTAATGAAAGTAATGCAAGGCAATATCCCCGTACGAAATGAAGTGCAGCGTAATGCTAGGCGACACACGACAAAGTGTTTGCTGGCCCCCCTCTTCACTCCCGCGTATCCTTCGACGCCGCCGACTTCCTTGGCAGACCGAAGACCAAAAATTTGAAATGCATGAAAGCATTTATTAGTTGTAATGAGATTTTCCACGCCCGTTTCTAATGCGGCACGAACTCTATTGTGTAAGTACGGCTGCACTTGCGAAAGTGCACGTAGCTGTGGCCGCGCGCCAAGCCAAGCATATGAATTTAAAAAGCTGCAACGCCTCGCCGCGAACCACGAACTGCCGCAGCTAATTAAAGTTGGAGCACCAATTTTCGCCAAACTAATTCGGATTTTTTAATTTCCACTTTTTTGGCGTTTGCGTTCATCGCGTTCTGCGTTAGTCGCTGAAGCCACACTTTCTTATCGCACAATTGGTCGGGTGTCAATGCTGGTGCAAGTGATTATTTGGCTGCTCTTTTTTTGGCTGCAGGTTGGCTTCATCTTTCTTCGCTTTATATTAATTTTTAGTTTGCCTTTTTTATTCTTTTTACCATTTTTGCAGCTTTCGCCACCCGTGCACCGCCTGCGATGCTTATCCAGCCTTCGTGCGGCCTAAGTATGCACTTTGCCGGCAATTCTCACCTCGAAATGGGTTTCAAATTAACACCAGCTTTATGGACCGCCCTCATCAGCGCTGCCTCATCTGAAATTAGAGAATAAAATAATATTAAAAAGCGATTGAAGCGCGCTAACTGCGAGTGCCGCGCCGCCACCTCTCACCACACCAGTCGAAGCGCAGCTTACGATGGGTGGGTGGCGAGTTCGCGCGCTCTGGTTGCTCACGCTGCAACTGCGATTGCACGCTTTTGATTGCGCCGCCGTTGCCCTTTGCTAAAATTTTATTAAACCCGCATAGAGAAATCAACCAGTCAGAGGAACTAAAAAAAATTAAAAACGAAAACTTTTCACAAATAATATTCAAGGTGTGCGCTTTTGGTCGCCTCAGCTCTTCGATGCGCTGGCGACCTGTGATCTGACCTCGGCACCGGCGTTGGCAAAGTGTTGACAGCGTATTTTCGTTGTTCGCCAGCGTAGGGCTAAGCGGCAAAGTGTCGAAAAATGTGGTACAAAATTAAATTTGTGCAGATGGCAAGGCTTAAGTGACATTTGAAAGTGGAAAGAAAGCCTTGGTTGCAACAAATTTAGGTCATATTGCGCGAAAGACTGTCTGCATTTGCTGCAAATTCAATTAGAAATTTAATTTGATTTAATATGACATTTTACTAGGTGAAAATGGAAAGTATCGAAGATAAATGCAAAGCTTTACGGCTGCAATTTATAGAGTGGATAAGTTGGAAGAATTTTTAAAATAATTCATTTTTTGACAATTTTATTTGTGTGTCATAATTTTATCTATTCACCACATAGGCAAAAGTCGATGGCAACGTCCATGTCTAAAAAAAAAGACTGTGAAGCTATTTAAGAGCACGCTGTTTTCAAGTACTAAGCAAAAGGTATTTTCCATACGGCAACGAGATGGAGAGAATGTGAAACACAAAAAGCTAAGACGAGAAATCTATCTAAGTATTATTGACCGAAAGTTCATTATGATGAATTTTGTAGATGGAATCGAGACTCGTATCCAATTTTGTCTCGGGAGCATATGTTAATTACAATGATTTTTTCATTAAAACCGTTCTTTTCTAAGTGACGAATTCTTCACCTCAAATTAAACTGAACCTCCATCTAGCATTACAAAGGACCTAAGCTTTCCTAACTCGAAGTCAAGAGAAGGCGAAATATCTCCGCTTGTACAAAGATTTACAGACAATTTCATCTACCGTGCAACGAGCACAACCGCCGACAAGCAAAATTGCCGCATTTGGCAGAAGAGCAACCTGAAGAGATTCAAGAGCTGCCATTTTATCCAATAAAAAACAACGGTTTGGTGTGGTTTATGGGCGGAGGAATTATCGATCCATATTTCTTCATAAATGGTGCCTGTGAGAACGTAACTGTCAATGGCGAACGTTATCGCGTTATGAAAGGCGGCTATTTGATGTCTGAAATAGAAGCTCGCGATCTTGGCGACATTTGGTTCCAAGAAGACGCCGTCACTTCTCAGACATCGCATCAATCAATGGATTCATTGAGAGAACACTTTGGTGAGCAGATAATTTCACGTTTTGGGCCGGTCGATTAGCCACCAAGTGATATCACACCGTTAGCCTTTTTTCTGTGGAGATTTTTAAAGTCTAAAGTCTATGAGGACAATTCCTTTTCGTTCAGGCCTTAGAGCAAACATCACCAGTTACCTGTCGACCATCTGAGAGTAGCCTCTGCAAACATTTGAAAGAGATAATCTTAAGAAAATAAATGCTAAAGAAAGTACTTCTGAATGAAAATATACATTCCACACTAATTTTAAAGTTTCTGTGTTTATTTTTAAGTAGGGAACCTCGACTTGGATATTTTTTATAAGCTTATAACTCATATACTTTTTTTCAAAATTTATATGAGGCTATCCACAGACTTTTCTCTATTTCTTGATATAAAAATATTAATTTCTTTTTGTTTTCAGTTGTCCTTATTTCTTTATAATTCAAACTTTCATTTTCTGCATTACTTTTTATGCCACAAATTTATGTTCAAGCACACACATAACCTCCAAAAATAGCTCAAACACAAACGGAACGGCGAGTACCGTTTGTAGGTGTTTCTTGAAACAACTTAAAGGCGCTCACGTGATGAAGGTTCGAAAAGAGAGCACTCCAACAGGCAGCGGAAAAAATGTGGTAAATAAAACAAATCGAAATGAGTTCAAGTGCTTTGAGGTTAGGATATCGAAATTGCGAAGAATGTATGTGCACATAAAAGCCGATAAGTGTGTACATATGTTTAGATCCTTATGTTACACGTTGAATATTTGTTTGGTGCAATGACAATGCCAAGTGGGGATTTTGTGTCACTTCCGAGCAATTGTATACAAATAATGATTGTCCAACCGCTTGTTATATAGACTTTCTGGATGACTGGGTTGAGCTGGCCCCTTCACGAAACAAATAAGTTTGAAGCAATACATATGTACATATTCAAGCATGCATATGTATGTGTGGCCAAGAGCGCACTTCGTCCACTTGACCATACGCCGTTGAGGTCCTTCCTGCACTTGGCAAGGGTGTCCATTTGCGGCACTCAAGAGGGTAGCGCTGCTGCTCGAGTGTTCTGCGGCAAGGAATGCCTGACTGCTTGGCTTACTATCTTGCAAATGTTTTGTATTTGTTTGTAGAGGAGGTGTTATAAAATACAAAGTAAAGCATAATAAAAATGTGCCGGTCAGGTGGGCACTCAAGGAGCTAAGGTATATGTACAATGGATGGTGGCGAACAGAAATCAAAAGGCAAATGAGGAATTTCCTCTGCAAATCGGTATCCTCTTTATTGCCACAACAACAATGGGCGAGTGTTAGTCGAAGGTGTTTGCAAAACATTGATTGTTATTTGTATACTTACCTATATATTATTCTTACGTCTCACTTGGGGATTATGTATAGAACTGGGTATGTACGGTGGTGTGAAGTGTAATACAACAGCAAGACAACAATAATAAACAAAATCAGTTTCTTTGCACTCAAGAAATAGTAAATCAAGGCGACCTTAAGTGGTGCCACAACGCCAACAACAGCACTTGAGTGCGATGCGGTCAAGATTTCGAATGGCAAAGGAAACACTCAACAACAGATTAAGCGAAACACAATATAGAAGAAAAAATGGGTTGTGCTGAAAGGATTTGAGAGTAGTTCAGAGCGTAAGATTTGAAATTTTGCAACTGGTTCCAAAATTGGTGAAAATTTGCTTACGATTTGGGACTGTTGGAAAATTATATTGCTTTTTGTTATATATAAAACAAAAAAGTCCTTAACTTACTTATATACAAGTTTTTAAACAGAAAAGTTGAGGCAAAAACCATGTATACATGTGGAATTTAACCTTTAAGTATCATTAAGCCTGGTTAATACCTTTGATTATCACCAATAAAAATTTTTCTAGTAGCGGTCGTGCCTTGTCGGACAACTGAGAAAACATTTCTCTACGAGGATTTTTCCTCAATATTTATGGCCAGTTAGAGGTCTACTTTTAAGTCTCTAAATTAGTCTAGTAAGTGATCATTGGTCCAAATTATGATTTTAAGCAGAAGAGATCATCTAAAGTGGTCTTAAGTAGATAGAGCAAGGATGAAGAAAATTAAATAAATAACTCATGGTAAAAGTTTTTTTCTTAATAAGTAGGTGGGATCCTTTCTTCGAAGAAAAAAAAAAATGTGGTCTGTTGGTTTTCACACCTTTCCAAATCGTTTTGGTTTATAGAGTAAAAGTACACTTTTAGATCAAGGAATCAATTTGTTCCAGTGGTAAAAAGCTAAGATAAATCAGTTAAAACATCTCTTCACAATGAAATTTGGTAATCTATATAGGATCGGGTTAGTATTTTATAGAGAGTTTAACCAAACTTTCTGAAGCTGGAGTTAGTAACAAAATCCTTGGCGATGGTTTACTACATTCCTAATTACATAAAGATGATAAATCATAGGAATGCATTCCGGTTTCATATTTCTTTTCTAAGTTGGGTCGTCAAAATCAACCAGGTTTGTAATTTTAACACAAATATTGCCAACCATAAACGCCTGATGCCTGTCGAATTCTTTGCTGGGATGATTCCACGTAAGTATGTCTGACTTTGGGTAAATAGAAATAATTGGGTTTTAAAATATGCTTTGGTTTTTGTCTTGGCGTTAGCCAGGGCCCCTTGATGCGCTACGATTGGATTTGCTCAAGTACCACTCGAAGGAAATAATGAAAAATTATTTGTAGAATATTTTAAAGGGGTTATAGACTTTGTGGGATATAATTTTACGACAAAGGAGATGTTTATGACAAATAAAAAAAATTAGCTAACAGAAGGTTTAAGAAGAAAAAAAGTTCTTGAAGTCATACACGTTTTGAAAGAAAACTTCAATAATTTTAAGTTTTAAGCTTAGACTTAGAAAAATAGTAAAGAAGATAAAATACTGAACTCAGTTAATTCACTTTTTGAGGGTTCGCTCTGCTGAAATATCGTTCAAGACAGCTGACAGTATTTGTCGAATTCATAAAAAAAATATTCTCATTTATAGCTTTAAGCTCCGGAACACTAGTAATTGTGAGCGGCATTTTCTTCGCCACAAAATTGTTTTCCCACCCATTCTACACATACATACTCGAATACGCGCATCCTATGTAAAATATCGCAGGTATTGGACAAGTAGTAATCCGTAAAAGCGAGCAGTGCGTGAGCAAATACAAAGGTGATTGAGTGCGTTGCAATGCCGCAGCAAAGCGAAGAGCGAGCGCGGCTTGCATGAGCCGAGGCATAATGCGCTTTTCATGAAACTTCACAATTTAATTTCGCCAAAGCCAATACAACCGCAGACAGGTGCCGGTGAGAGCATGGCACAAAGCAGCCTACTTCACTTGCAGTTAGATGAAGTGGCAGACAGAAGCCGCCACTCGAAAAAGTGTAGCGCTGCCATTTCGTTGCAGGCTCTTTGCCAATATTACATATTGCTGCTGCTACCACTGCCACACACTGTCACTGTTATTGCGAGTGCTACGCGGCAGTGCAACCACAGACGTGCGAGCGCGCGCACTTAATCACCCGCGTACACGCAACGTGAGCAGCTGTGACGGCCCCAATTGCCGGCGCGCTCACCTCACGTTGCCACACTCGATTGATCACGTCTGTTGCATACACTTTGCTTTTGTTGCAGCAGTACCTTTACTCTTTTTTGAATTTGCACGCGCTGGATTTTGATTGCAGTCGCGGCAAATACAGGAAGCACTCATGTGAAACAGTTGCTAAGCTCACTGGCGCGCGCACACAAACAGCCAGCCGGCCAGCCAGCCAGCCAGCTGGGTAAACGGACTTCAAGTGGCTTGACGGGCGCGTCTGCAGCGCAATTGGCGCGCGGAATGCGGCGCGTGAAAAAAATGGAAACTAATTTAAGCAAATGCGTATTCAAAGTTTAATTTCCATTCGCAATGTCGATACTTACATTCGACACGACACACCAAATCCGGCAGCGGCAGCCAGTGGCGCGATGTTGGGAGCTGTTGGGGCTGTGCCGTGCCGCGCTAGCAGTCAGCACCAGCATGATAATAACCACAGCACACATTCATTAACGCTGGCGACGATAACGTGAGCGTTGTTTCGATTCCACTCACAGTTATTGTTGTTGTAATTGCAGTTTTTGTTCGCGCCTAACAACGCGCTCAAGTGGCTGTCGTCCACCAGCCCGCCGTCTGCCAGCGCGCCTGCTCATTGACCACTGCAACTTAGCCGCCTATTTGCCACGAACTGCAACCGAATGCCACAGCACCGTTGCCACCAGCGCGACGCGTTCACATGCGCTTAGCGCTTAGAGCAATGCCAGCTTTTGTGTACCTGACAAATACCATTGCCACATTTGCCAGTGTGTTTGCCTTCACCACTCACCTCCAGTGAATTACCCCACTTCAGCGCTCTGCGCCAGGTGCTGAGCAGCGCCGGCCACTTCATTAGTCCAGTCAGGCATTTTTTCATTGCATCGTCGCAGTTCTTAATTTTGTTGTTGTTGTCCTTGTTGTTTTGCTGTTTGTGTTTTTGTCACTGTCGTTTATCTGCGTGCGCTTTGCTTTTGTTGCAGCAGTTGTTTACCATGGCCATTTGGCTGTTGCCTGTCTCTTCCTTTCTGCTCACTGCCTTTCCTAAACAGCTTAAGCGATATTTACCGCGCTAATTAAGATATTAAAATGTGTGCATTCATATCTAAAGTGTTGCAGAAATGTTGAATTCTCACTGCATTGACTGCATTTTGCGATAAACACCGTCGATATGCTTATATATTGTATAAGCGTACGCGTGTGTATGTGAGGATATGTGTGGCGCGTATGTTCTTTCCCCAATAGCTTGGAGACCTAGCTACGTGATGGCAACTTGAGGATACATAGGAAGAAATATTCCTAGTTTTGGTAGCGGTGACAAAAGTCAGCAAGGTGGGCTGCTAACCGCGGTGCTCGGTGGGAACCTTAAAATGTACATTGTTTCCTCGGGTAAAAACAGCCTTTTTAACATTTTTTTCATATACTAAAAATAAAATATTTTATTAGAAGTTTTGATTGTTACAAACATTTAATATTAGTAAAAAAAATACTGAAATTTTTCGGAAAAAAAAAATTTTAAGCCCGGCCATTGCGACGCCATTTCAGGTGACCCTTTGAAGAAACGATGGACTCCCGTTGAAAGGATAACTTCTTACAGGATCATCTAAAGTGAAAAAATACTTGTTTTAGTTAAAACCTTTACTTAGAGCTTGGACGAAGGAAAGAAAACTGAAAATTTGATTTTTGCCAGACATTTCTACAAAAAAAAAATGAAAATTTCAGTGAAAATTTCGCGACATTTTTTTTTCAAATATTCCTAATTAGAAAGAAAAATTCTTCGTCTAAGTCTTTAAGAATTGTATCTCAAAGTCCTGTGTAAAATTTCATGAATATAGGTTCAGTAGTTCTTGAGAAATTTTGGCAACCAGCTTCAATACCACATTTTTGAGAAAAACGCGTTTAAAGACGGCGCACTTAGCCTAGCTAGCCTCGAGCGCACAAGTTCTCAAAGCTGTATCTCCGAAACTATTACTCGAATCAATTTAAAATTTAGGACAATATTCTAGAAGTGTTATAGAATTCAATAAGGCAATAAAAAAACCTTTTTTTTTGAACCCGTAAACCAATATAACCCCTTAAGCGGGAACGTACTGATCATCCGTATCGTTCTCTCAAAACGTGAAGGTGCCTGACTCATATTCTGCTATTGTAGGTATTCAAAATTGAATACGTGTTTTTTATTAATCGGAATAAGTCTCCTAAATAGCGTAGTTCAATAGCATGCTCCAGGTAGAGGTTGATCCTTTTTAATAATAGATAGAAGTCTGGTACATCTCCTTCTTTCAAGCGGGTTTAGGTACAGAATTTTAGACACTCTAATATTGAGGTTTATAAGACACAACAAAAAATATCTTTGAACCACTTTGAAAGTCGCTTTATATAGTGTTTATCAGTCATCTATCTTGAAAACAGATTGGACATAAGTCAATGGTTTCGTCACAAACCTACAATCGTGTTCAAAAAAAAAATATATTATATTATTACAGTATTATATTATTTGTACTAATCTGCAGAGTTCATTGGTCGAAACTGTGATTATAAGCAGAAGAGATCATCTATAGTGGTCTTTGGAAGATTGAAGAAAATGAAATTAATATATCGATAGTAAAAGTTTATTTTCTTAATACACAGGTGAGGTCCTTTCTTCGGAGAATTTTTTTTAAAGTATGGGAAAACTTTTGGAGATTAATAAAAATGTATTTCTGTTGGTTTTTACACCTTTTCAAGTCGGCTGGGCTGTGTTCATGGTATGATCTCCCAATATATCACAACTATTTCATAGAGTATAAGTGATTTTAGACCAATGAATCTAGCATTGAGAAAGGACATCGACACTAATTTGTTATAGTCGTAAAAAGATATGATGAAATTTGGTTTAAGCCATCTTTCACTAGGAAGTATGGTGTCATTTTTGAATTGTGTTAGTATTTAATAGGGACTTTAATCAAACTTTCTAAAACTGAATTTAGTAACAAAATCTTTGACGAGGGCTCACTCAATTCTTAAATACTAAGAGATGATAAATCATACGAATGCATTCTGATTTCATATATCTTTTCGCATCTAAGCCATGTTGGCGATTCAACCTCATATCAACAAAAAAAAAATGTAAAAATATCCGAAGCTTCAAGCAAATTACCTTCTCAGTGTAGTCTAACCACTCAACGAAAATAATTTAGCCAATTCTAGTATTTTTATTTCTTCCATACGAACTGTTTTCAATGCAAAATTCTTGGCTACATGAGACAGCTAAAGGATGTAGCTATGCACATATGGAGACACAAACACATAGGCACTGGGGGAAATACTAAAGTTTTATTACGCGATCATTAAGTGAGAAATGAAATAACACATGCGAAATGAGATGCAGCGAAAAAAAGGCGAACAACAAATCAAATGTAATAAAAAGTGAATAAAATAAAAGTATTCAATTTAAATTCATTCGCACGGCCAATTGCCTAGGCGCACAAGGATGTATGGACTGAATTGCCTGGTGGGGCGATTGCTAGACCAATAACGTTTGCACTGAGTGGACGTGTGTGCATATGTGTGCGTGTAATGGATGAGTGAGGAAGTTGGAGCGGTTCTGAAGCAGCGTTGAGCGCCGAGGGGCAGTGGCCAGTGAGCGCAGCAATTGGCAAGCTGTGATTGTGATTGCGTTGCGCCGAGGGCGATTTTACATACGAGCGACGGCATGTGCGAAGCAAGGATATGTTGTGCGCCTTGGCATGGCGCGCATGCGCAGTCACATTTTTTACTTATTTTGTTTTTTTTTTTTTTTTTTTTTGGTTTAGCTTTTCCTTGCTTTGAGGCAATAAAGTGCTGCAATAAATCAACTTAATTAACTGAAAATCAATTCATAAATTATATTGGATGCTTGCGCACATAGACACACACGCATATCGCAGGCCAATCCGATGGACAACGTAACGCTGTGATTACAGAGGTGGAGTAAGGGCGGGCGCATGGTGTTGGCCGGTGGCATGGACATGCCTAGCGAGTGTTAAAATTAAATGCGAATTTTTGTTCTGTCGATTTTCACTTATTTCTAGTTGTCTTAAATAGCATCTGCGTATTTGTGGTTGTTGGTTGCGGCAATAATGGCAAATCCGGCATTCACTCGCCACTTACCACTTGCTTCACAGTAATCTGTGCCATTAAGCAACCATGAATTTTCGCCTCGGCTCGTTGACTTTATTTTCATTTCCAAGTGCCATTTAAGCGCGTCCAAAGCGCAAATGAATAGGTTTAGTGCGCGATTTCGTTGCCGTCCTTTGTGGTTGTTGTTTTGTGGCATTCTTATTGGTTTTCGGTTATTTAGTTTCCGCCGCGCAAATTTGTTGCCGCAATTGCTGTGGCAAACACACGATGAGTTGCAACTGTGTAATGCCACATAAGGATGCCACGATCGAAGTTGTGGCACGAAGTAAAGCCAGTGAGCTGCAGAGTAATGGGAAACTGCTGCGCATGCTCAAATGGCAAGGCGCATTGGCGTAAAGAGACGCGCGCGGAGGTTGGCGATTGCGAGTGGCTTGTGTGCGCTTGGTTGCGCGCACAAGACTAGCGGCATTATTGGTTCACAATCGCGAAAAACGATATATTGCTGCCACTGCATTTGTTTCTATTACTGCATTGCTGTTGTTGTTGTTGCTCTGGCGATTCAATACTCATTTGCCGCAAGCGACCGCATTTAAGTCGCCTATTTGTTGCTGCTTAGCAGATACGTTTTCTCTTCGCCTTCAAGGAAATGATTATAGCCCTGACCAAATCGGCAATAGAAGTGTTAGCAACCAATGTGGCATTCACCTGCCACACCAAAAATATAATACCCGCTACTTGTGGCACTCACTTCAAGCTGTAATTAATAAGAGGTGTCGTGTATAGTGTCTGCTGATATTTCAAGGCAAATGGTGTGCGATTAGGAGAAAAAATACTAAGAAGTAGTACATTTTTTTCAGTGGCTCTCAAACTTATGCATATGCTATGAGTTATAAGGAAATATGTCGCAAAGAAGTCAAAAGAGAAAGTGATATTTTATGAACAGGAATATTTTATCTTTCTGCGTTTAATGAATATTAGCATTGTTTTCTTCTTTAGGTAACAATAGGAAACTAATAATTGGACATCTGGTTGATGCTGCTTGTTTTCGAATGCGTAAGTTCGGAATATTTTATTATTCTGGATTAATATACTTCTTTAGCGTTGGTTCCTAGCCGTGGTGAAGCGACTTAAGTAATAGTTCTATTCGCATCACTAATGGAAACGCACGTTCCTATTAAGAACTAAGACTAATAATTTTGACAATATGGGAATGGATGATAAGCCCTCGGTTTAATACCTATCTTCATATTTTTTGGGATGTCTGAGATACCCGCACCGCCCTAAGCCAAGGTGTCGAGGTGGCCGCGCTAAGGTTGAATGGTCAGCGGACCGTTTACTTCGCTCCCCTGACCTGGCAAGATCAGGGGTATTACATACCTTCTCTATGCTTACGGGCTCTGAGGATGAGTGACCAACTCTTTTCATATTACTCGTGAGACCAGCAATAACAACTGAGGCTTTGGTGACTACTGGGACAACGACAAACATTAACAGCTATCGGAATCCTAAACAGATTCTGATGAAGACTAGTCAGGCGCTGATAAAAGACACTACCGGGCGTTCCAGGCAAAGTTTATCAGTAGTGATAGCAAGAAAAACAGAAGATACCAACCAAAGTACCCTAAACCTAGAACCGTCAACCTCCAAGGCAGCCAAGGGTACCAATCGGAATGCGCTGGCAGCCAAAGAGAAGTTACAGTGCAAAAGGGAAAGAAATCTTAAAATCAACTGAGCAAGCGCCGATAAGAGAGGGCAGTCTTTGTGATCGGAAAGATAGCCAAGGATCAGGCTGCTGGCGACTCAGTTGAGATAAAGGTGGAGGAGGAGTATGAAAGTTTCCTGCAAAGGAAGCAACCAGAACCTCCCGGGGAGACCGCAAAAACCAAAAAAAAACACAATCCTGTCCAAAAAAGTGAAGCACGGAAAGTAGAAACAGACAGCACAACAACAGTTAGACACTTTTGCGATGTGAAAAGCGTCTTTAATCGATGAAAACTCTACCACACCTAACACCATACGGGAGAGATGGGTGAAGATCGAAGTTGGATTTTCGAATCTAGTGGTAAGCAACGTTCTCGTAGAACTTTTGTAGCTTTGTTTCATCTCCATTCTATTGTCAACCAAAAACAATTTGTAGATTTTTTCGAAGTTTGGATTCGAGCTAGAGCTTTGGACATCCACCGCGTTCAGTACTCGGTGCTTATGTGATTTGTGCGGAATTTAGGTAACCACAAACGAAAACCAAACAACAACGTCACTTGAAATCCAACGTAGAAAAACTGTTGCCAGCAGGTTCTACTTCAGACTGAGAAGGTAATTGAGTAGCAAAGTCCTCTGCCGATGAACTAAGACCCAATTCTACAAGTCACTTAGCATCCCCGTCCTGCTATGTGGTGTAGAGGTATGGACGATGACAACATCTGGTGAGTCGACGTTTCGAGTTTTCGAGAGAACTGTTCTGTGGAAAATTTTTGGTCCTTTACGTATTGCCAGCAACGAATTTCGCTGTCGACGGAATGATGAGCTCTACGAGATGTATGACGACATTGACATAGGTCAGCGAACAAAGAGATAGCGGTTGCGCTGGCTAGTCTGAATAATAACTCTCCAGCTCTAAGAGTATTCGAAGCATTGCCGCGCTGGAGAAAGCAGAGAAAGAGGAAGACCTTCACTCATTTAGAAATACCAGGTGGAGAAGGACCTGCCTTCACTTTTAATTTTCAATTGGCTCCAAATAGCGAAAAGAAGAAACGACTGGAGTGTTGTTGTTAACTCGGCTATAACCGAGAAGAAAAAGAAGACATACGAATTGTTGCGCCTCTCCTAGATGGATTTGAGAGAAAAACTTCATTTAGAGAAAATTTCGGTGAATTTCACAATAAACTGGCACAAACGAAGGGAACTAGAATATTTTTTGTTCAATGAAAGCTATTTTCGAATAGCAAAATAACGTTTAATTTGATTTTTTCTTCACTGTAGCTATGTTCATTTCACCAATCACAATGAATTTATCCATGGAGGCAATCCAAATGGTTTTAAGAAAACTTTTGTGAACTGTGTAACTGAAAAACATATCCTCTTTGCTTACCAACACGCGCATCATGCTGTAATGTGATACTTGCCA
Organism: Bactrocera correcta; assembly: GCA_027475135.1. Classification (NCBI taxonomy): domain Eukaryota; kingdom Metazoa; phylum Arthropoda; class Insecta; order Diptera; family Tephritidae; genus Bactrocera; species Bactrocera correcta. The sequence continues at coordinate 38,792,619 of CM050323.1, forward strand.
CACCAAAGCGCTTGTCGGCTCCGTGCACCATAAACGCGACCAAATGTGCGCTAAAACGTGCTGCAGCGTGACACTGAAGGTGCGGCAAACACATAAACAACGAAAGGTGCAATACACAAACAGCAACACAGCAAATAAAGAATCATAAATAAAAGCTAACTAAACGCTCAGTTACATGCCTGCAGGAATCAGCGAAAACAAAGTGCCGCGCTCATTACCCTGCAACGCGTTGCGCCCAAAAGGCCCAACAGCCGCCGCCAAACAACGCGACAGCGCATGCTTTTGGCGGGCCACTCATTTTCGTGTAGGAATTTATGTCGTCTACAAGAATTTCATGGTCGCGCTGCCATAAATTTCGCCAAAACGCATCATGTTACACAACAACATTACAAGCCACCACTGCAAGTGTCCACAAAGCTGTTAAAGTGCAACGCGCGCGCATCTGTGTGGCTGTGTGTAGCTGCTTGCATGCGCGATATATCAGCTTTTGGCGATGTCTTTTGCCGCTTTGACACCTACGTTCAAAACTTGCGACAATTGTGTGCTGGTGGAGAGATGATACCTGCGCTCTGTCCTTTTGAGGTTAATTAATTTTGATTTCCTTTGTTATTTATTTCGCTGGCATTCCTTAAAATATACCAATTCTCTTTATTGAAGAGCTTAGTGTCAGCTTGAATGCATTCTGATTTCGTAACTTGTTATAAAAGTGTCATCGCAGCGCTCAGAAAGAGTCAAGACCGGCTTCAAGTGATGATTGCTAAATCTTTGTTGCTCTGTTTCCTATTCTACAAACCACAAGTGTCCTTTAAAAGGCACTGAATGTATTCCTCTTGAACACAGTGTCATATTTGAATGCTTTTTTTAATACAAAATTATGACTTACAGTTCCTAGGCCCCACCCCATCACTTTACAAGTCACTCACAGCACTGCTTGCCACAACACAGTGGGTGCTTGTTGTGCTGTCACAACTTGTGGCAGGTTATTTCTATTATTTTGCTGTGATTTCTTAGACAACTGTTGCAGCAGCAGCATAATATTCACTTGTTGCCACAAACAAATTTCTTCCACAAAAATGGTGTGGCGTTGCTCGCAACCCACTTGTTACCAACATGCCAAGCATTTGTCGCTTGTAGTTACAGCCCAACAAGCACAATGCAGCAGCGCATCTTAACCTTAATTTGAACTTTTGCGCTGTTGGACATGTCATGTTCTGCTACAAAGCGCACTTACCACATTGCCCCAGCGCAAACCAACACTGTTACCGCCTTCTTGCTGCTGCTTAGTATCAATGCTTGGCATTTCATTTAATTTTTATTTGTTTACCAATCTTATTAACAAATTTCCAGGCAAGCGCTGTGTCGCGTTGCTTTTGTTGCAGGCTTGTCGCTTGCCCCTTGCCACTTGCAACATAATATGTACTAACAAATCCCTGGAAAACCTACATAAGTACAACAACATAAAGAACAGCACCACAGGAAAACAAATCCTCTCGACTGTGCCACACACACACACACACACGCATACACAGGCAAACACTTAAAACAGAGCCAGCAAAGTGACTGCTGACAAACCAACAAAGTCTACAAATAACCATTAAAACTGTCATCGCATATTGAAATGACGACAGCGGCAACAACAACAACGCTATCATGGCTGGTAAAAATATTGGCAACAACAACAACTAAAAGCAAAAATAAAGATCTTAGCACAACAACGAGGCAAAGCACAGAAGCAATTGCAATGTTTGTATGTTTGTCTGCAAGCAACCGAGACGACAACAAGGGCACTGCAAAGCCACGCTGCAACACTGCGAAGTTTACAATTACGACTGCAACTGCGGGAACGACAACCACGAGCACAGCGAAGACGACGACGATGAGACATTTCGCTTGACATTTGCGGCTGCGCATTCGTTCTCGGACATCTCAAGTCGCCGCAGCTCAACCTCAGCTGTCATCGGAGACCCTTTTCATTTGATTTGCGTTCGTTGCTCTTATAGCGATTCTTGCAATGTTGTTGTTGTTGCTTTTCGCTGTAGAGGAAACACATTTTAATGCGGAGGAATTAAAAGGTGGAAGAAACATTAATAGTTTCAAGTGTGTTGTAGAAAAGTTCCTAGAAATTGTAACACAAAACCCACACCTTTCGGTTCGGTAACCAAGCCTGGGTTGCATTGAAAATTTTTACGACCTCCAAAGCCCACTGTGGACATGGATAATACTTTTTTTTATTTATAGTAGTAAACTAGCACACTAGTATTAGACCCTTCCTATAGATTCCGCAGTTGTTGAACTTATTCTTTTTTATTGGCGTAGACACCAGAGATTCCTCCTTTTCACTGTTCGCGAACTGGAGATTCCAAGCGTAGCCAGGTCCTTCTTTGCCTGGTATTTCTAACAGAATAGAGATCTTCCTCTGTTTCCACCTGCGGATACTGCGTCGAATACTTTTAGAGCTGAAGTGATTCCTTCCATTCGGGCGACATGATCTAGCCAGCGTAGCCTCTGTCCCTTCCTTTGCTAAACTATGTCATTGCTGTTATATAACTTTTACAGCTCATCATTCCATTGACCGTTGCCAATGCTCAAGGAACCATAAATCTTCCACAGAGCCTTTCTCTCGAACACTCCTAAGAGTGACTCCCGTTCGAGTCTGAATTTTATTTCATCTCATTTTTATTATTGAACCTTCCGAAAAGCATTCAAAAGTAGAAATTATGTTTGCCTTCGAATCACTTTTTCAAGTAAGCTTTACTCGCATGTGACCAGAACACTTAGCAACAACAATTACGCACGCTTTTATAAGCAATAAAGAGCTGCACACTAACAATACCAAATCGTCAGCGTGACAACGACAATGCCAACGGTCATAGCATACCTGACGGCAATGATGATGACAATACCACATTGACAATTGTGGCAGGATCATGGTCATTTCCGATGCCCGACCGCATTGTGTATAAACACTTAACATAAAGCAACAAAACAACAAGCGAAAATACAGGCGTTAGTGGAGACTCAAATGCAACCACACAACCAGTCATCTACTCAGTCGGCCAGACAGTCGAAAAGAAGGCAACACACGCAGCCGCGCAGAATCAACGCGTTTAATATGAAGGAGTCGAGACAAAAGCCAGGCGCATTTTGCTGCTCTTGCGCCAGACCATTTCACGAACAACCGTCCGCGGTACCAGCGGCTGCACTTGAGAAGACTGAAGAGTCCACGATTTGAGGTTTTGACAGCGCAACAAACAAATGAAAGGAACTGTCAAAAGATTTGCGACGCTGACCGTCGAACCGCAGTAATTTGCTGTCATATCATCATCATCCGCATCCACATGGCCAAGACTGGATCCTGCACACGACAGCTTAAGCTGTACGAGTTTGTCTTTTTGGTTGTTTTGACTCGCCATTGCGAGCCTGGAAATTATTTAGCAGCTCAACGCAGTTTAGTGGCAGATTTTGGTAGCGTTGAGCCGCCGAAGACCAGCACAAAGCCGGCGGCGACAATGCCGACCGCCAGTCACGGCTTGTCACATTTCTACAACGCAAAGACAATTGCGGCGCAGAAGGGGACTGTTGGCACAAGTTATTGGCCGCTTATTAATTTCATCTACGCAGCGTTGTCACGAATGCCTTGCTCCGCCCGTCGGACTAGCTGAATTCCACCGCTTGGCAAATAATCCAGCGTTGCGCGCTTATTTCAGGGGCGCCTGGTGTTGTGTTGGTGGTGCATCCTTGATAGCTGTTCGGCAAATACGTCATGCGCATGCGCAGGCACAATTGACAGCGTTGCGCCGTTGGGATTTGCGCACTATGTGCAGCGATCCATTACACAAGTATGCACATACTAATAGCCACGGGCAAGTGTAGAGATCCCTAAGTTGTCGGATTAGTCTGCCGTGAAGTTGGGCGCAAGTTGCGCAAAAGATTGATTGGAACGAGGGAAAATAAGTGATTGTGTGGCAGTAAATAATTTCAAGCCGTATTATCAAGGTTTAATAGAAATATACATTTGCTATGCAACGGCAATGAAGGGCTCTTCCCAGAGTCTTTTGGAGAGAGGGTAGACTATAATTAGCCGCATAAAGTATATAGTAGTCGAAGAAGTCTTTTCGTATTTTTTCAAAAGATGTCATTTCAGTCGTATATTTCAGGTGCTAACAATCACTTTGTACCATATTATATAGAGTTGGAATTTTCGATGTGAAAGATGCACTTTGTCGACCTATCGTTTAAAAGGTCGATGAAGATATAGAACGACCTGGACCATCACATAAGCAGCCATGGCATCGCTGAGGAAGTTAGCATTCATTTCCAAACGGTTTTGTAGCATTTTAAAAAGGCTAGTTTTAAAAAGAAGCTCTATGTTTAGGTACCACATGAATTGTCTGTGCAAAATTTAATGGACCGATTTAACATCTGCCATTCTTTGCTAAAACGAAATGAAATCGAACCACTTCTGAAGTGATTGGTAACAGGAGACGAAAAGTGGATCAAATACGGCAATAATATGGGGAGAAGATCATGGTCCAAGCATGGTGAAGCTCACCAAATGGTTGCAAAGCCAGGATTAACGCCTTGAAAAGTTATGTTGACTGTTTGGTGGGATTGGAAAGGTATCATCCACTTTGAGCTGCTCCAATCTGGTCGAACTATTGATTCTACATTTTACTGTCCGCAAACAGATGACATTGAAACAAGCAATCGAAAAAAGCGGCCAGAACTGATTAACTTCAAGGGCCTCGTCTTAGTGACAACTCTAGACCACATTCATCTTTGGTGACTCCGCAAAAACTGGGAGAGCTTGACTGGGATGTTTTGATGCATCCACCATATATCCTTGACCTTGCACCATCGGACTATCATTTGTTTTGGTTAATAAAGAACTACCTTAATGGAGTAAAGTTGGCTTCAAGAGAAGCCTGTGAAAAGTCGCCGAGAATCAGAAAAGTTTAACACTGATGGAATAATGTCTCTACGGGAAAAATGAAAAAAGTTATGCATATTTGGTTCATTAAAGTTCATTACAAATATAAAAACATAAGTTGAAGTTTGATTAGAAATACGAAAAGACTTTTTCGACTATCCAATATATAGCCAGGAGATCTAAGCCTAGGTTTAAGTCTTACTTCGGTTAATTCCCATTAGTTCGGCCTTTTGTGTGTATCTATCTTTAACACAATTTTGTAATGCATTATGTTTTTTGCAATGTTTTTGTAATTCGTATCTATTTTATATAGTCTAGATCATTGGTGTTAGTAACCACAGCAAGCATAGAGCGGTCACATCAAGGAACGCACCGTAAAGGGCGCTTTTCATTTTGACACCCAGGCGTTACAAACACGGCAAAGAAATACCTGTCACTCCTCGCACCCTTTGCGGTCGATTAGTCCTGACCAGCGCACAAAGCACGAACGGATCTGCGAGCCATTGACTTATTTGTTATGTCCCAAAGGGGACGCACAGGCGATGTGGCAACATAGTTAAGCGCATGTAGTCACATACCAAATAAGGCAGAGTTGCAAGTTGGCAGTTGCAACACAAAAAAAAAGACACATACACACAAATAAATAAGTAAAAAACAAAAACAAAAAACACAAATAAATAAGTAAACAAAAACGCGCGGAAAATGAAAACAAAAAAAATCTATTGATCGCCAGCCGGCGACGCTTGCCTTCACATACAAACAACCGCAGCAATTTTGCAAAAAAGTTGTATAAAAAGTCTCGAAAATTAGTTTTGTTTGAAAGCGCGTTAGCGGCATGTTCGGCCACCTCATTAAGCCGCAACGCGCCAGCCGAGTTCGGCGCTTCAGTCTTTTGTTTCTCACATGAGGCCAAGGCGTACTGAGGCAGCAGCTACCGCTATTGCAGGCATGCGCTAAGTGCCGTGGCGCATCGCGGCGCAACGAACGCTGCGCAACAATTACAACAACAACAACTACAACAATTGCATGAGCAACAAAAAGCAGTATCTGCCGCTTGCAACAATAGAACAATGTCATTACAAGCGCAGTGTGAATAAATTTGTTCGGAATTTCTAATTGGCGAATGTTGCATGCGCGGCGTTGCATTAGGGGCAGCTGTTGACAGCTGTGCGCCGCCAGTCGATAGCGCTTACTTCAGCGTGTTTTGTATTTTTGGCGAATTTCGCATTGAAGTGATGCGTAATCTGGGAAGTTGCAAGCGCATAGTTGCATGCTGCCGTTGTCGTTGCAATGACCGTGCAACAGCCTATAAAGCACGAGTGCTGTTGTGCTGTTGTTTTTTGGAAGTTGCAGACATCTAATTGCCAACAAATAAGCCTGGACTTTCGGTCGGTTGCATGTTAGGCGCGTGTACAACATGCGCGGCCGCTGACGGTGGCAGCTGCCATTAGTGCGCGCTTGAATCTTTTTGCATTTCTTTGAATTTTTTTTTTTATAATTTTTTTTTATAATTTTTGCTGGTCACTTTGATGTCTGCCACAGTTGCATTGCGCACGTGCAACATGCACGCAATGAGATAAGCGAACATGCAACAAACAAAAGCACAAAATACACAAAATACTTAGACTTAGCATACTCTAAACTAAGCGAAAAATGCCACAGTGCTGCATGACAGCATAATATTTCAGCCGAAGAGCAAAGTATGAAATTTCAAATTTATACCCACGCTTGTGGGTGGCAATGAGCGTTAAGCGCAACGCAGTCCGTGCTGCCTCTGCCGATCCTTTGCAGTCCTTTGTTGCCACAGCCAGAGACAACTGCCCACACGTCATCGTTTGCGGCTTGTGGCATGTTGCAATTGTCATAAAGCATAGCGGCTGTGGCAGCTTCATCAGCGCTCCGAGTCAACGGTTTTTATTTATTTACATATTTGTGCATTTTATATTTATTTGCATGTGCCGCGTCTGTATGTGTGCCATAAATCGATCGATCAGCTACGATTTGGAAATCCTCGTCCGCGAGATTTAATGTATTTTCTCTGTCTATGTGTGTGTCTAAGTTCGATTGCGGTTGGAAATTGAATAGTTCACGGAATGAGCAAATCGTCCCACTTATGCTATTGCAGGCGAAGCGTGTGTGTTTTGTATGCGAGTGTGTGTGGATGATGCATAAGTTATGACAATCGTGCAATAAAATGATTCACATAAATTGTGGCTTTACACTGAACAAAATTTTTGTCATCTTAAGGTTAAAGTGTAGTTTCATCTTTCGAATATCCCATTTAAGCCGACTTCTTTTAAATATATCAAAGAACTGTTTTTCAGTCTTTTTCCTGGGGCAACGGAAAAATTTTATAGCATTGTCTTTTTAGACAAACTGAAAATACTTTTGCGGTTTTGAGCCAAGCGATGTTCAGCTAAGCTTTTAGCCAAACAGTGTCTATTAGTAAAAGTTGTGAACCGATTACAATTGACGTCAGAGAGAAATCTTTTTTTCAATTCCACCATTATGGTACTTTTCTGTAAAATCTGAAAACGAGAACCTCGGAATTTTATTGAGAAATCTCACAGATAACTGTGGTCTAAAGTCCTCAAGAAAAGATTATGTACCGAAATTAGATTTATTATGCGGTTGGGGGTTGAACTATGAAAATTAAATGGGGACCGTCATCTCCATTGTATACATTTTAGAAGCGAATCTCGTCAACTTTACCTATTATCGTTAATATTAAATCTAGTGTCTCTGACATTTTTTGTTACACCAAAATTAATAAAGGTAATATTTAAGCAATCAATAAAATAAGCTGCTGTTGTTCTGTACAGCCTGCCTAAGATAGATTTTGTGTTGGATGGGCAATACTGAAAAATAAATGAATGACAACAGTTTGTTATTGTTCCAACACTTCGCCATTCTCAACATCTGTCTACATTGTGACAAAAAAGCACGCGGAAATTGTAATTAAATTCCCCGGGTGAATAATAATTAAAAAAAAAAATATTTTCCTAAGTTGGTAGGACTGTCCTCAATTACTGTGTCAAATATGAGTGCAATCTGTCAACAAGTTTGTTTTCAGCAGCTGCTTAAGTCGGTAAACCTCGGTTCGGCTACGGAAATGCCAAGAGTGCTCGACATCTGTCGCGAGTCCGTTAAAATGATTTTGGTTAATACTTTATGGATGACACACGTTCTTACTCGACTCATCCCGACAAAGCTAAATTTTTTTTCAAAAAGATGCACGATTGTGTCCTAATTAAAGCCAAAATGCAATGAGTACCATCGATCAACCACCGCATTCACCATATTTGTCTGCGTGAGAATTTTTCTTTTTCCCCAAACTGAAAATGCCGCTCCGTGGAAGCCGTTTTCAGTCGATCAAAGAGATAATACAAAATTACCAGAAGGCCATTCCAAAAAGCTCTTATGAAAAGTGTTTCGAAAACTAGAAAACTTGGTAAAAGTTTATTACAACTGGTGGGAAAAAAATAATCATGAATAATTAGATATTTTGTGTTTACTCGTATATAGCTTTTGGAGATGGCTTTTGTTAAAGGAACATTCTATTCCAAAAATTTTAAATATTCGGAAATTTTTTTTTCATAATTCTAAAGTTGAGACATTTAAAAATATTTCGCTAAAATGGTTTATCAAAATTTAAATTATATACGACGTTATAGCCATTTAGTTTCGTGGCAACTGGAGCAGTAAGAGTTACCGTAAAACTTGGAAGAAGTTTTCTCGAAAAGCTTTTTGAGGTCGACGATATAATAACTCAAGTGCTTTTTAACCGACCTGCTTTAATTCGATAAAAATATTTGTTATACATCTTTCTATCGCGCCTGCATCAGCCTTTAAATTTAAATATTTAAAAAAAATTAAAAAAAAATTCATGTCAACCAAGTACCACTTTTTCTGGCTTTCACCGGCAAAACATTCACCGAGTTTTTTCTATATTTTTATATTTTTTCCTTAATTTTTTTATCTTAATTTAAAAAATGCCTAAGCCTTAAGTGTCTAGACGAGAATGTCCGCTTATACCCACTTTTATCGTGGTACTTATATGTAATGTATCGGATGCAGTTGACAGTGTTTACGTTAACAAGTGGCCCTATCTATGTCATTTGTCTATTCACAAATAACTTTTATCTTCGGTGCTTGAGCAGAAATAGTAAATACATTTAACAACAGACTACTTCCTTTAAGCAAAGAGCTCCCGATATAGCTTTCTTCCAAATAAAAAAAATATATGATTTTGATTACTGCCGGAGGAGGCGGGTAAGCAATTCGACTTGTATCGGCTCGAAAACGGTTGGAAAAAGTTATTCCAATGTATGCTGATGGTTTTACGATAGGCATTGCGCAGCAGTAAGTTTGAAAAAAAAATTTAGTAGAAAACATTAGAACTTATAGTTCTAGATTTATGCAATATACATTAAAGTGTAAATCAAACTGAGTCGCTGTCCGATTCGCGCAAATCAACCAACGAAGACCTCATTTGAACATTTGCGAGTAGAAGCATCCTTCAATATACCCATGTAATGAAAACTTAATAACCTCTAATATTTGAGACAACGGCCAGAAATTTATCGCAGTGTATTTTGAAGATATATTAGCATAAGCAAACAAAAAATTAATTTATCGCACAGAGCAATCGCATGATAATAAGTCATTGCGATTTATTTCTCGATTTCCTGCTTAAAGGCAAATAAATATTTATACTCAGCTATACACATATATATTTGTATTTATATATAGTAAGAGAACGTGTTGTGTGTCGTGCGCGGGCCAAAAATCACGGCCCTAAATCAATTAAAGTATGTAGGTGAGTGCACAAGCGCACATAAATAAATGAGTAGGATGAACCATAAAATCAAACACCAACACTCACACACACACATACAGATCGCTTGACTGATGAGTTGATAAGCGCGGGCTTTTTTGAATACGCAACATATGCAGTTATGGCATGATTTAGTCAAATGAGCCAAAAGCGCAACTGCTTGGCGCTCACCCAGGCCCTCCGTATGATTCCGCGAACTGATATGGCCAGCAAAGGCTTTCAGCAAATTCTTGCAAACAGTTATTGATTTGCGTTTCTCTTTTTGCACAGGTCGCATCGTATATCTTCCGTGAACTATGATGTCCTAACTTCCTTGCCAACTTAATTTTGCATATTTGCTATTTTCTACGCCGCCCCACTCCCCACCGACCGCCACTCCTTGCACTATTGAGTACAATATGAGTTAGCGGCTGTGCAGTTTGATTTATCGCACGCTTTCACAGCAGTCGCCGGGTAGATTTACGGTGACAGTTGTGGCAGCCACAATGGCGAAACTGCAGCCGCGCAACTCTGCTTTATGAGCTCACCGGGTCGCAGGCGCGCGTGCTGGGCCCTTTGTGTTGCAGAATGTCAAAGCGCAGCGCAGCGACTTCTTGCTAATCTCCGTCTGCCGAACAAATTTATAACTCTCCATAGCCGCCTGCATGCATGCATGTGTGTATGTATGTTGTTGTGTTGCCGTGCTTGCGTGCGTGCCTCATCTTTTCAGCGGCGGCCCATTAGCAAGCTCGCCATTTGCTGGCTGTAGGTTCATAAATTGAGTAATTTTGTTTGCATTTTGTGTTAACTAATGGGCTGCCCAGCGCGGCTGAGTCTGAGTCGGCTAGAAATAAGAAAAGCGCCATGCAAACACCAACACAAATGGTAATTTAGTTAAGCGTCGCACGGTGCGCTCATCGAGAGCAGTCCATCTGTCTGTCTCTACGACCGCGCGTCCAGCTTTCAGCCCGCCAGTCAGCTCGTCCAACTGCCCGTTCCTAGGCAAGCAGTCAAATAGCCATCAGACCGTCTGTGCTGTCAAGTAATTGTAGGTATGCAGCTTTGTTCCTTCAGCACCACGCCTGCCCCTCACCTTTTATGACTTCACAACCATGTAAGTTCTCATCACTCGTCGTTTGCTCGCGCGATTTCTTCAACCGCTTTATCGCTGTGACGTTCTCAACTAATTTAACGATCTGCTTGGTTTCGAGCCGTCGTCTGCTGCCCTTGCAACCAACTGACTGTCATTGTAGACTCGTTTGTGGTTGTTGTGCATTTAAATATACAGTCGTTGCAGTATACTGTGCCCTGCAAAAGCCTACAAGCGTCGACAATTTCTTCTGCAGCCTGGTCCAATGAGCCCGTGAATCAGTCAACTCGCCAGTTTACGACTGATAGAGGCCAGTCATTTCGGGTAATCTATGCGGCGGCACCCACGTTCAGGTTTTTAGTTGCAATTGCGAAATCTGTCTTTTCCGTTTCGTTCCGCTCGAAGCTGTCCTTTGCTTTATTGCCCTGCTATTTAATGTTTTATTTATTTTTTAGTTTCTAAATTGTGGTAATTGCACACACGTGATTGATCGGTGCAGTCGCTTTGGCTCGACTTGTGTTTATATTTTGTTTGTGGATTTATTTGTTGCACGTCGAGAAATACTTTGCGGTTTTTGTGTTGAAAAATGGAAAATAAATTTAGGACCTTTAAGCTCATAAGCAGTTATTCGAGATATCTTCTTCTTCTTATTGGCGTAGACACCTCTTACGCGAATATATCAGAGCTTACAGCAGCGCTCCAGGCGTTTTTCCTTTTCGCAATTTGGAGCCGATTGGAGATTCCAAGTGTGTCCAGGTCCTTCTCCACCAGGTCTTTCTCACTGAGTTTGGCTTCCTCTTCTCTGCTTCCCCGTGGGTACTGGTCGAACACTCTCAAAGCCGGAATGTTTTCATCCCTTCGACGACATGACCCAGCTAACGTAGCCGCTGGTTTATAACCTATTTATCGCAATTCCATTCACATTAGCCGCCATGACAGGCTTCCGCGATAGCTAGCTGGGATCTATCAAAGCATTAGTTTCGTACTCTTATCTGTATATTGATCGGAAAATTTGATTGGAATATGAATTATTTTGACATGAGTTTTTTGGCATGAATCTCCCTCTTTGTTGAAATCAAAAATCTTTAGAGTCCAAATATGCAATTTTTGGAACATTTCTCGCTCATAAAACCCGCAGTGCTCCCGATAGGTTGGATTGCTATTCGAAGGATTTTCAAATAAATATGGTAGTCCTATCCCGTAAAACCGATCCATTTATGGGGTATTTTTAACGTGGTGGGTCCAAACCCCATTCCTGGGGAGGGATGAATCGCGTTCTCACTTTAGCTCGACTTCAGAGGGATGTTTTCTTGGCTACCCATAGGATACTTCGTCAAAGACCGGAAGCCGCTTGAGTGATATGTAAAAGAGTCGTTTATGGCCACTCACAAGTGAATGGCGCTCAGAGAACTTTCCGCACTTGAGTGAACTTCTACAGATGGCTCAATCCTCCAATGGAGGTGCCTCTATGTACAAATATTTAAATACGATCGGAGAGACTATGAATAAAATAGAATAAATTTACTCAAAAATATTTATTTAATTTTTGGACATTTCAAAAGATAAGGAATATTCTCAAAAACTGAATCTTTTCCCATGTACTTCACTACAGAAAATGATCCCAACAGGGCATGGAAATTTAAGCCGCCGCGCTTTCAATGCGCAGCGCACTCTGACGACCTTGGGTACAAATCTTGCCATTTATATTGGATGACGTTCCGGCTGTTTGACGAGGGCACTCCAGCCGAAGCAATGTCAGCGGTATCAACAAGCAGTGAAAGAACAAATATACAACAACAATAAAACTGTATTGGGGCTATAATACCAGCAAGCAACAGACGGCTGGAGTCAAGGCAGGCAGGCAGTCATCAGTAGAGTCGATGATTGCGGCGAAGACGATCAGTGAAGGCATTGAGCAAACAAAGGCGCTTTATTATCCTTAATGTGCATTATTCGACGGAGTGAAATATACGTTTTCATTAGCCCAGCGCAAGTGCCAAGCGCACACTAACTCACGAGTTTACAAATATCAGCGGGTATTTGCTTACTAAGCCTATACACGCGGACAGTTTGAGCGGTCGGCTGCGGAAATTACAGTTTCCTTCACTCCGCATTTGCAATCGGTGGAGTTTGTGCGCTGTGTGAAGTGTGTAAATGCAGTTTCGGTGAACCAAGTTCAATATTGAAGGCGGCCGAGTTCGGCAATTGTCGCTGCGCGGCGCGCTTTTGGCCAGAGGTCAGTACGGCATAACAGCAGTCGTAATCGCAGCACATACCCCACCTATATCGTTTTAGAATACACCTCCGCTTCTGTTATTGCCATCATCGTTGCATTGTGGTTGCTTGTGTGTTTATTGCTCTTTGGCTTGCGGCGGCTGGATGCGGCTTTGTGGGTCCGCGTGCGCACATCGCATGTGATTTCATTTAGTTTGCGGTCGCTACCTAAGTTTGTGTGTTCCTATAAGCATGCAAACATATGTACGTGGTTTTGTGCCCCTTCCTGCTCAGTGTTTCACTGATCCTTGCATTGCGCTTTGGTTGCTGTGTCAATTTGTTTATTGGTATTATAATTCGCTTATAAAAGTCTTGAGTTTTGATAGAGAAAATGGCATATATTAAACGCTTTGGCGGTTTAAGGGGTTCGTGTGATATTTTGGGCATGACACTGGTATGACTATTAATGCTCATTATAGGAGAGACCACGACCGATCTACAAATATATCAACCCAAAATTTTCGACTGTTTATAGGCGTTACTCTTCTGTAAGCTGTTACAAGAGCATACAAAAAATTAATTTCTTAAAAAAAATACAGTCGGGATGGAGATCATTAAAAATTACCGCTTTTCTTGCTCTGCACTCCAACTTGTTAGTTACAAACTATCACATAAAATGACTTTATAATATCTATCCAAATTATTAGAATTAAAAAATCAAACATTAACGCTGTGAAGACGGAAATATTGACACAGTCTCTGCTTGCGTCTTCAGTTTGGTTGTTGCCTGCCTAAACGTGTCATTTGCGCTTCCGCAGAGCGCACCAGCAGTAGCACGAATTACGCTGAGAAAGCGACCTTTTATCTATGAGCCAATGAAAGCCATCGCAGTTTATAGATATTCCGGCTTACTCAGCTTTCACATTGCGCGGAGCGGTCATTTTCTTCTCTCCGGCAAACGAATTATTAATAATTCTAGTCATTCTGCTTGGGTGGTCTTGGCGTGGTCTTAAGCTGTAAAGTAGATCGCAGTGCTGTCATAATGAATGTAATCATGTTATGGCAACATTTAGTTTAATAACACCAACAAATGCAACAACAGTGTGTTCGGCAAAGAAACCCAATGGGGGACACACGGATGCTACGCGCTTGACGAAAACAGTATTTGACATTGATTGTGATGCTGTAGCGATAATAACGAAACTATGAGGAAGCTAATGCGTGGTTTTAAGTTTTCAAGTAGAACAGAAGGAGCAGATTGATATTGCAAGCGCTTAACATGGGTACCGTTCATGTGCTTGAAGCTTAATTGGAGTGAAAAATAGTAACTTTGTAACGGAAATAGTTGCGGTATAGTCGCGTCATGCCCATAAAGTGAAATAACTGTATTTTGCTTAGTTGAACGAGTAATTGTTTTGCTCGAGCTTATATAACCACCATTTAGTACAACTGGACATGTGAACAGTTTATTATATTATGTGAGGTTAGGTTCGGTTCATCTGGTAGGCCTAGAAGCCAGACAAATACCAGTTTTGTTCCTTTCTGGTACCAGATGGAGTTCAGTCCAAGTCTAGGTCCAAGAGAAGTAGTATCTTTTATGATGGTTGCGCCTTACGCGAATTTGAACAGAATATAGGGTCTCACTATCGGTAGCTCCCCCAGTGTGTCATACCGTGGGGACCGCAGATGCTTATACGAGTATCGTGGTCTTGTCAATGCGTGACAATTGCACAGGAGATGCTCCATTATTTTTTGGTGCCCTGCTTTAGAAATTGCCTACAGTCTTCTTGATCTGTGCGCAGTAAGTTCCCGCTGTATGGCAATAGATGGCTCCAGCAGCGATTTTGATATATCCAAAACATGATTAGCTTAAGCTAGACATTTGAAAAAGTCCAATGACACTGTTTATATACATATCATATACTTTTAGTTGCGATTTTTTCCAAACAATCGTCCTTTTCCGGAAGTGTTAATTTTCTTCATCCGGTCACATCGGAAACTCCAAAAAGTTTACAAAAGTATTGCTTCGATGTCGGGAACTGAGATTTTACTCGATGAGGATTCATGTGAAAGATAAGAAGACCTTGCTTCAGAATCGGGAAGGGACCCGCCAAGCCATTTAAAAGTAATTATTGGAAAAGATTCAGAAATAAAAAAGATGGGTTATTTATGATCTTAAAAGTATAAGAAGCATGAAAATTTGATTCTGCCAGAGTACAAAACTCCATCAAACTGGAAAACGTTTAGCTGACCGACAATTGTATATTCCGTTCGTTTACACATGGTCTGGCTCAGAAGCAGTTCCACTCACAAAACGATATGGAAAATGACTTGATTATTAGATTGCATCATCACAAGAAAGATGGGAAAAAGCTGTGAATAGCGATGAAGAATACCTTTTATAATTTACTTGTAACTGTTTCCTTATAAAATCAATATTTTCATCTTCTATATTTGCAAACAATTGCATTAATCTTAGCTTAAATTCTGCGATGTTCTGTAGGAGGAGCTCAGAATAATAAAAATCTTTTTATGTGTACCCATGCCCAGATATTCTGTAGATTTGATCAGGTACAGGTATGAGGCTGATACTGCTCGACGAAAGATTTCACGAATATGACAGTTTCTCCTGTAGATTGTACTGAGAACCATGACTGAGAAAGAGAGAGAGAAAGAGACAAAAAATTCCTTTAGAAACAGCGTCGCATAGATATCAGGCTGTGAGAGGCTGTTACTGTTCGAAGGAATGTTTCAGGAGTTTGGGTTTTTTCTCTTGGATAACTTGCCAACGAGAGAGAGGGAGTTTTATCGCAACGAAATCAAAAACATGCATGGAGTAATTAGACGCTGTTACGCCTTTAATGGTATACGAAAGCCCTTGTATCTACACCTGTTAAGTTACCAATTTTGGAACTCGAAGGTCCAAAGTCGGTTCACATTCGTTCCAAAGTTTTCGGTCCTGTTTCAATTATCGATAACTGTACCGATAACTGTTCCTCCAAATCAAAATAACCGAAACCGCCTATCAGAATATAAAAATATTCAAATCCTCCAAAGAACATTACATAATTAACTGATCAAATTAAAATATGCCATAAAAAATATAAAAGATTTCTGTGTTCCCAACACACACTCTCACACGCATATTAACTCGCTACAATTGCGCTCTATTAGAATGCCATGAGGTCACGTTTTATGTCGAACAAAATTCAATCGATTCTGCGCCACCGCTTTGTAGATTTTATAACAGCACACACACACATGCACCCCAGTATTTGGATGTGAGTGTGTGTCGAAAGCAATCAAATAGAGGAGGAACTGTGGATAAGCAATTTATGCCGCAATTGTTGCATGATACCTATTTGCCAACCTGCATACATACGGCAATATTACCTGACCGAGTTATGCCCAGCTAAGGCCCGCTAAGCTTCGTTAAACGTGTAGCATCATCAGCTTCTCGCTCGTAACATTTATAATAACAATTTTTAAATTTAAACATAAAGCTAATAATACAGAATCGAGCGTACGCCCAGCGCATAAGCGACTCGGCAACTTAACGCTGTCAGTTTGTATGCCTCGTAGAACTGAATTCTAGCCGAGCTGCACCTTGAAGCCAGACATTATGCATAACATTGCATGGCGAAGGAGTCTGCCAAGTTGCTTTTGTGTGGCCTGAGGCTGATGCGGCCAAGACGACGACGATCTATGAATAGACGTAATGCAATATATCTACATGCATTCGTATGTATTCGTATATGCTCGTATACACCCGTTTGCATGTGTGTATGTATGTAAGTATATATGGAAAGAAACGGCTTCTGACTAGTGAAGCGTCTGAGCAATTTGACTGGATTTAAGAGTATATGTATGTAATGGTGTGTGTGTTTGCCAATGTGTGCTTGCGTCAACGGACGGACAGACGGACAATCGAACGTTTGTTTAGTGGGTTATGTTAAATTATTTATAGAAATTGTAATCTCCTGTATTAGAATAGTTAAATTGAAGTACCTGCCGGCAATGGCTTAAGATTACCAGGTATTACAATCTTTTCCATTTTTATTTTTCGCTTGCAACTGTGGCATCACTGCTGGTGTAACTTACTGGTTGGGTTACAGTGTTATTGTTCGTCTGATCGCCTAAGTAGGTCAGCAGCAGGATTCTACACATGCAACATGCAACATGAGCTGGGTGGCGGCTCACCAGTACACGTGTGTGTTTGCATAGGGGAAGTGTTGGAGGTGTGGCATGTATTATTCGAGATGGGTTAAACTTTAAGGCAAGCAATCATGGCAAATTGTGATATGGATGCGGCAGCTTCTGTTTGCATATTTCTTTTATTTTTCAAATAAAAGAGACGAAATCTAAAATTGTTTGGAAAAATAGGCAAAAGTTCGAGCATTTTAGTAGGATTAGTGAATTTAAAATCATTTGATATTTTTACAGAGAATATTCGTTTGGGATAAATAGTGTATAAATCCCCAAATGGGTTTTGTGCAAGTCATCGTCTTTAAGGTTATGTTAGGTCAGGGTAGGACTGATCCTCACCACTTGAAAAGTTCGAACGTCACCTAGATATCGATGTAGAACTCAATCTCCCGGTACTCTGTCGGCATGATATCTAAGATGTCTAACTACAGTGTAAAGAAAACCGGTCAGTCGAGTAAAAAGTATGAAATATAACCATCTTCCTTCAGATTAATTGTTATCTGTAAAATTTTAAAGCTTATTGGCAGTGTGCGATTAAAATATCTACACCTTGGCAAATTGAACTTAGCTGAGAGCAAGTCGCACAATGGACTTCTGACTGTCCTGTGTCATAAAGACTTCCCATCTGTGCAATACTGGTTATATAGGCCAATGAGATCAAGCGAAG
This sequence comes from Bactrocera correcta, assembly GCA_027475135.1. Classification (NCBI taxonomy): domain Eukaryota; kingdom Metazoa; phylum Arthropoda; class Insecta; order Diptera; family Tephritidae; genus Bactrocera; species Bactrocera correcta. The sequence goes on from CM050323.1 coordinate 38,810,542, forward strand.
CACACTCTTCACAGAAATACCGCAACAGAAGTCCTGACTCATTCCCAACATTATGATATTGGGACGTGACTGTCCTCTTTGCCAACATTTCGCCTTTATATCTGATAGCTAACACCATCCATAAGGACCATGCAACGAACACCACAACTACTCTTATTATATGTATTTTATAGCCGTCAATGAAGGATGGAGCTGCCTCTGGCGGTTCATAGTTAATTGAATTTTTAAGTTTATTCTAGATAAGCAACGGGGTAAAAAGCTGCCTTTATATTCGTAGAGAACAAAAACTAATATTAGCCATCGAAATCGCTTATTTGGTTTTCAAAATATTATCAATTCCTTAAGGTAGTAGTCTGGTAACTTATATCTATTTTCATGACTTCTTTGGAGGGTGGTTTTTTCATAGGAAAATAAAAATGAATTATCTTCAATATTTAGTATTTTTATTTAAATATCGAATATATAAAAAAAAAAATGTTTTTGAAAAAATTTAATACTTTATTACTATTATTATTTTCACTCGAAGTTGAAACCTAAAAAAATTGCACGTGGGTGGCCCGAGTGATTTTGGCTCTTGGTGTTATCTGAAATCAAATATTCTTGATTATTCTTAATCTGTAGACATGTCATTCTGCTCCGAACTACTAAAGTTAAATTTCAAGGGTAAATAACAAAATGGCGACCGTTGAAAAAAAGTCCTTTTATTTTAGCAAAAATGAAAGGGTTGTAAAATAAAAAGTTAGCGGTGAAAAAATTCTCATTAGTACCGAGGAGAACTATAAATGTTCCGACCAGAAAAAAATGTTTTGAGAAAAACGCGTTTAAAGTTCAACAACCTTAAAAGTTGGACTACGAGGCGCTTTTTGGAAACTCGTTATAACTGCCGAAATATTTTGAATTTCTGTCTGAAATTTTCACAGTATATTCTCAAGACATTGTACTTTCAAATTAAGCAAAAAAAATTCGATTTTTTGAACCTAAGATACCAGCCCTACTACCTTAAGATCTTTACACTTTTGTATGTGTTTGAACCAATTGTGGAAGCACTTTGACCACGCTGATTGATTTACCTCTTAAACTTGCATTCTGAACGCTTCAACTACCTCTTCGGGTGACGAAAAATGTTAACCTCTTAGTTTATCTTTTTACGTACGGAAGAAAAAAAGTTATAGTAGAACCAATTCAGAGCTAATGGTGGATTTACTTATCGAATCCATATTTTGAATGCTCAAAAGTGCAGTTGTTTTAATCAATGTGTGAGGGTTCGCATTGTCGCGGTGAAGAGTGATCTGTCTTCTATGACTGACTTCTACTGACTTCTTGAAAGACAACTGACAAACAAATGATTGTGTACACTTAGAATTTATCGTTCTGCATTATTATAATAATATCTTTGCGATATGTCCAGTTGTTCCAAAAAAACAGGTAACCATTTGCGTGAGCCTGTTTTAGAGCGCTCGTCAAATTGTGCGAGCTTTTACGTAAATAAATATTGTTTACACTCAAAAGAACCTGCAATACTAAATGTATGCTAGTCCCACCATTGCCTATATCCATTCCACGATAGGTTAAATGATGACCTTAGAATATTAGTTTGCGACCAGCCTCATTACTTTCCGGAAAAAAACAATTTAACGGCCATCACGAAATTTGCCTTTTCAGCAATCTACGACCTCGCTTTAGTTCATCATACTATCGATAAACAGTGATCCTTCATCGATGGCTGATCATTGCTGAGATAATTCAAGTCGAAATTTCTACAAAATAATCGCCCGACGATCTTCGGGATTTTGTTCGATTTTTTTGGCGAAATGAATATTTTAAGTTACTGTAAAAATAGAAATAGCGCTCCTGAGTCAAAATTCTAAGTATGGATAAAAAAGGTCAAACTTAATTTTTTTTGATCGATGCTTTCTTCAAATTTTTTGTTTATCTTAAAATACTTGCTGAAATCTTATGCCTCTTGAATACGAAAATTTTAAAAATTTGTATTTATGATTAGTATTTGTGACGTGCGTCTATATAAAAGCGCAAACCCATAAAATCATCCATATAAGAACGAAACTCTTTCATTCACTTCTCACCAAATTGCAGTTTTAAGTCTCTTTGAGCCATATTGTTTAGTCTCATCAAAAGCTGCTACCAGAATGTAGCGTCTAACAACGACATGTGCTTCATTTTACTAAAATATGCGACAATAATTTTATTAATACCGCTTTCTTTGCGTAATTGCGCTCGACATAAGTGCATGGAAATACGCCCATCGGTGTCGTGTTCAATCCAAAGCAATTCAGCGGAACAAGGTGATACGTGAATTTCTCACATTGCATTAGATAATGAAATTATTTTCGACGCCGAAGCAGCAGATTTTTATCAGCGATTCCCATGCCGTTGCCGTTGATGTCAAGCGCAACTTTCCGCCTAACGCCGACTTCCGCCAGCGCGTTGCATACGTCCACGTACGAGTGGCTGATATACTCGTATTTTGCTACTTACTTACTTACTTGCCACAGCAGCCAAACTGGGTCATTAGTGGAATGCTGTGTAATCTCGCGAGTGGCATCATTATTTGCCCCGCCACGTACAAAAACGCGATGACTTACATATTGGCCAGCTGGCCTGATGTGTCTGCTCGCGGCCAACGGGCAGTGAGTGTCTATTTACCGTCACAGCGTTTGGCCTATCGCACGGCTCAATCTTTAACTCTGCACAGCCGATAATAACGCCGATGCCGATAATGACGCCGTTGAATACTTTGAATGCCTCGAATGTTCAACAGTTGCTGCGCGGCTGACAGGCTGAGGATGATCGATTTCTATCGCTTGCAACTGAAAATTACCACGTTGATGCAACGGCAATGCCAACAAAAACAAAGAATAAAGCAGCAGACAAAAAATACAAAACAGCAACAATGTTGCATTTGCAATGGCCGGTAGTCAGAGTCCATAGATTGGATGCAATGATCCATCAAACGTATGATAGCCTCACCATTGCGCCAGTGGCAGTGACGGCAATTTCCACCAAGTGCCTTTTTTCAATATTCTCTAACGGTGCTTGGATGCGCGATCGCTTATCGGTGCCGATGCTGGTGTTGCTGTTGTTTTTGTTGGCGTTTGTGGCACTGCGTACGCGCGCTGGACTTATTAGGCGCTGCTGCTACAACAGCAGCCGTGTGCGGCTGACATGATTGCCGCAAAAAGTTGCTTTGCCAAGTGCCTAATGTTGTACAGGCAGTCAAGTGCAACAAGTGCCCGCAGCGGTGGTTGGTTGATATTATGGACAGTGGTTCATTTCAAGAAAAACTCTTAACACAAAATGGATTTAATGTAAACGAAGATGAACGTGGTTGTCGAGCGTGTCAAAAAGCTAAAATTTTTGAGAGATTTCCGCAAAAGCTCACAAAAAGCTTCTTCAATTTTTAAATATTTTGCATGAAAGGAATACCTTTTTTAAAAAGAACATCAAAAGAGTAGTAGGTGGTTATGTAGGTGGAGTGGCTGTCTGAGGACACACATAGGCTTTAGGGTGCTCATTGTGAAATCACCGGAACTAAGCTACCCTTACTGTACTTTCTCCTTTCTGAACCTTCCTGTGCTTCTGATGAATTTCACCAAAACAAAAAGCTTTATCTGTGTAATCTGCCAAACGTCGTCAAGAATTCCCCGACCGATAAAAAATAGTATTAGAAACTTTGCAAACTTTCCGAAAATCTGTAAGCGCTAGCAGATCGGAAGCTTTTGTGACTACAGCAGAAGTTCAGTCTTTCTCAAGTATGAAGAAGAGTATCAGATAATAATTAAAATGTTTTACCGAGAACCATATGCGAGTTATGGGGATACCTCTTTTCGATTTCCGAAGGTTACACAATAAAATATCATCGAATTCAAGCTTTTGTCAAGTTTCTTGGTCTCAAGAAAAAGAACGCTTATGAAATCCAAATTTCTCAAATCCAGATCATGATGGCAAAGGAGCGGTATTTTTTCCCTCTTTATGTTTCTTTTAAAGGCAAGGATTTTGGAAAATATGATCTGAATCTAGCTTTAAATGAAATTTACGACTCTAAGTGATCTCGCGCTTTTGTTGATATAAGCTTCTCACATGCGTCAACCACTGTATAACAACTGCCTCAAAAGCGTAGCGAGTCGAAGTCGGTTTTTAGTCGCTACTATTATAGGCATTGTTGCTATTGTTGTGCTAATAACACAAAAAGCAACATTTCTTGTAATAATTTCCACAATTCACTCACGCGAGCCGTATGTAGCGAGCGAGCAAGCGTGCGCCTGCGCATTCAGCCCGCGGCGGCGCAGATTTGCACAACTGCACACGCCTGCAACCACCGAAACCACCGCGCTGCCGCTTGCTGTGCAAGCAGGACGTGCGTGAGTGAATGCTGTTTGTAGTCGTTTGGTGCCGCGGCGATCGCGGCCAAGTTAGAAGACGTGGAGGATAATGAAATAATTGAAAGCGGGCTGCTCTGGCGCAACGGTTACTCGGTGGGTTTGCGTTGCGTCCAAAAGAAATGTGGCTCTAATGTTGTTTTAGTGTTGCGACAACAACGAAACAAATCGTGTGCCGCCCACTTTTTAAATTGAATACAAAATGGAAGCAGGCAAAGTCGGGAATTTGGCGGAAAATGTGAGTTTACGCTGGCGTATCAAGAAATCATTAACGGCGGCTGCTGTAAGAACTGCGCACCACACAGAAGCAGGCGCAATCCGTCACGGCGCTGAAGAATGGCGGCGCTTGATGAAGTGATTCGCAAACGATCTGCGCCACGCAAGCACTCGCCAATGAAACCCGAAGCCAATGCGAGCTGAGAGTTCGGCGGACCCACAGCGCTGCTCATACGCTTCATTAGTGTGGAGCGCGCAAAATTATGGCATTATTAATAATTTTGGGCAGTTGCGGCAGCCAGTTTGCATGCGAATGCGCCATCATGCACCGTGACGTGGCAACATCGCTCACTTCGTGTGGCACACACCAACGGCTACTGGACATACGTACTACACATGCAGCTGCCAACCGCGACGCCACCGCGCTGATGAGCTGTGTAAATAAACCATTTGATGTGCAACGCGTGCGCGAAAGTTGCAACCAGTAAAGACACCACCACTGCCACACAGTAGCCGCCAACCTGTTAGAACCGTAAACGGTAGCCGCTGCATCGGCGGCTTCAACATGACAGCCCGCCTGTTGCATGCCGAAAATGGGTGTGACAATTTGATGCTGTTGCTACAGCGACTTGAACGTACGTTCATAGCCGTCAATGTTGCATGCCTCATCGGTGTGTTATGTGTCATTGGCAGCGCGCTTGTTGCATGTAAGCGCGCACGACGCAGTGAACGAATCAATCAGCTGTCAAAATAAAAATGCGCTGGACAAGCGAAGAAGTAACGCTCTTCAAATAATTAATAAATAACAACAACAACCATATAAAGCATATTGAACAATCTTGGCTTTAATATATTTGTTGCCAACAGCCGCGCTTCTTGCTCTTCGAGCGCGCTCATATCGTGCTCTTAATGAAAAATTCTTGCTTAGTGACTGGCGTCAGCGCTCACTTGCCACTTCGCGGGGCGTTGCACAGCTGGCAACGTCAATTTGTCATGAATATTAAAAGATTTAATTAATAATTTAACATCAGCCATGCAAACTAAGCAGCTCAGCGCGACAGCCGGTGAAGGAAATTGATGGGAGTCGAAGAGGAGGTGGTGTGCGTGAGACTCGTTCATGTAATCAGCTGTTTATGTATTGCCACGCCTCCATTGTCAACTTCCTTTTGTAATACGAAAGTAAGATTGGCACCGATGAAGAACTACCTGCACAGCGGTTGTTTAAGTAACTCACTGATAAACTGGTGTTTGCAGCTCAAATGATGCCTCGTAGAAAGCGGAATACGTCATAAAAGAGCTTCCTGAAACTTTTATTTCAATCTACAATAAATTTCAGCAGACATTGTCAGAGTATCCAAAGGAAGTGGGTTGATCATGTACTAAAGCCAACAATGTCACCACATAATTTTCTATTAACGGTTCAAGCGCTTTATATTATATTTTTTAACATAATATAAATATATAGTATTTCCGGCAATATATCATCATAATTTTGTGTTAAATTATTCATTTAGCATATCCTATGAGGATACAACTGAACAAGTGATAAGGTGTGCTTTATCTTGAGTTCACCTTTTTGGCACAACTTTTTCGTTCAAAATACCTATATCTTTGTAGATCACCAATATTTGTATTATAACATCACGGACTTAACGACAAATCCAAGAACTCGGATGATAGCATAACCGTATGACTCGAAATATGGTTCATTCACATAGTCGAGAGCTTTCGACAGATCATAGTGTCAATTTTTTTTATCATATTTTAGAAACTATGTCACAAGAATAGTGAAGCTCAACTTCGTAAAGACTGGACCATTAAAGAAGATTTGACACAATGGCTGCATAGGGTCATATTTTTAGAACTCTAATTCGCCATAAGCACCAACCCGAAATGAGAGATATTGAAACCTTTACTAATAATACCTAAAAGTATGTTAAGTGAGTTCCGCTCTCATTTATCAAGAGATTATGACATATGAGTAATCAAAACTGGTTTCTACAGATGTTTTTGGAAAAACAATGACTGACTCGGCTTGTAATTCGCTTTGAGCATCAGATATAAGTTAGCACCCCATACATTCAAAAGTATCATATGATGCATTAATATCATATGATACAAAGTAATATAATATGACACCACTAAATTGCTGAGAGTGCGACACGTGTAGTGGCAACCGGTGGAAGCGCAACGTCAGCGAAGTGCCAACCTGTGGCAAGCGCAGCGTCAGCAAACTCCGTACCCGTCGCAGCGGCAAACATAGGTCTAGAGTTAAGTATAATTAATTGTAAACTTTAGTTCTTAAGTAGAATTCAATAAAGGAGCATAGCTCCCATATAACATTTTTTTTAATAAAAATAACAAAACGTTTTTTTAACTTATATCATTCACCTACAATATTAAATTATTTCCAATTTATTTTCTTATATTGGAATTGGTAAAATCTTTCATAATGAAAAAAAAAAACTGTTGTTGTAGAGTCAGAATTCCGCCGAGTTGACAGTCCTAGGGGTCAGTTCCCAATACGTAGACCTGACTGTTATGGGAACGGTGAACCGAAAAGTATTTGTAGTTGGGTGTGCCTTTGTACCCATCTCTAGTGTGCAAAATGACTGAATTGATCTCAAAAGGGGCCTAGAAAAGAGTTTTGTTCACCTTACAGTTGTTTATGTTACCAAACAAATAAAGGATAGATATAGGGTTATACAGTTGTATATACACATTATAAGGATGAAGGATGATGATGTGAATTGAAATCCCTATGTCTGTCTGTCCGTCTAGCTGTACGAGCTGTAACTTATGTGTGAAGTGTGACATCGTAATTAAAGTTAGTACACGTGTTCCTGAGTATAATAAGGATGCACACAAAATGTATATTGTAATTTCATCCAAGGCATCGCAATAGCAAGAGGGTAACTGTGAGCAAGCAATTTTGAAAAAGTGGGGTGGCCTGAACCTCTAATATGTTAAATGTACGTATCTTCTAACCCATTAAAGTTACAAGATCAATGCCGGAGCATCCGTTCTGAAGAGAATATTGCTGCTGTTGCCGAGGATGTCATGGAAGCGCCATTGACATCGACTAGACGACGTGTATCAGTCGACGGTGTTTACAGCAAATTTTTTACGAGATTTGAAGATGTGTCCATATAAAGTCCAGACGGTGCATCGGCTGTTAGCTGCTGACCGCCAATCGCGTCTAACATATGCTCAAGCCATCCGTAATCACCACCAAGAGGAAGATGATTTTTCATCAAAAATAATCATCAGTTATGAGGCCCATTTCCAGCTTAGTTACTGTCTAGACTTCTTTTTGTGGAGCTTTTTAAAGTCACGGATTTATATGTCAACAGGTTTCAGACTCTTGCAGCTCTTAAAGACAATATCCGTGCACGAATGTGAGGACCTATCGCCGGAAGTTCTGGCCGAAGTGATGGAAATTGCCATATAGAGGGCTCAAATGATAATCAACTGTGGCGGTGGCCATTTACATGACATCATATTCTTGACTTGATGTAAAAAAATCTAAAAGACCAAATATAAACAATCCACAAGCAGAATCAAAGTTTTTCTTTCTTTTTTTAAATTACAGCCAAAAAACATCGGAAGGTTATTTTTGCGCCACCTTGTATAATTGCTTGAATATCAATTCTCTGATTGACGGTTTGCACCTCAAGCTACTTTTTCTGGGTTTGGTTCCTGCGAGTTAAAATGTTCGGTTCAACCTGAACTTAGGGCCTCCTTACTTGTTTTAGTTTTTATTTATTGTAAATTCGCATAAAAAAAAATTTAATTGAAAAATTATTAATAAAATTCCGTTTGCATTGAGCAATGAGCCGACAAATTAGTTACACTGCCAATAAGTTATTCGGAGTGCTGCCGCGCTCTACCGCAAATGTAAACTGAGCTTGTTTGTAATTTTCATGTAATTTTGAAATGACACTCAGCGAAGGGTAAGAAGAGACATGAATGGCGCAAAGTTTATTATTTTGCACTGACGCTGTCACAGAGTCACATTTTAATAGACAACTCAATTTATGTATAATGCATATGTGAATATTTATTTATATTACTGCGCATATATTTACATGTATAGTGATGCCACACACGCCGCATTTCACCGTGGCATGTTCGTTCGTGTATTTCTTTACTTTTCGCAGAAATTTGCGGCAGTTAAATGACGCTTCGCTAATGTCGAGTGGCGGCGGCAAATGACGCACTGCGGCAAAGGCAAATGTGGCAAGAAAAAATATGAAATCAAATTTACACTCATATAAGCACGAAGTTACAGACACACACAGATACTCATATTTGCATATATGCTTACAGTAAATTTATTGTAGGTGAGGGCAGTGCAAGCTCCACTCGTTGACGCCACTCATGCTGACACTGACACTTTGCCACATTCAAATGAACGGTGGCACAAACGACACAAATTCATATTTAGCACCATAAGCCTCATATATTTAGCTATTCTTCCTAAAGGCGAGTGTTTGAACGAGTTTATTTTTAACAAAGTCCTCACGCACTCGCATATGCGCACACATACATTCACACACAAGTGTTTGTTTCCCTCAAAAAAGTACACACACACCACATTCCATCGCCAGCAACTTAACCCTTGCTTTACTTTGCGCGCTCTGCCTTCTTTCTGTGGCTTCTTCGCAGCCTGACTGGCTTTTCTACTTACAGGGCTTTGCTTTGTGCGCTGACTTGCCTTGTGTTGTTGGCATTGTTCTTATTGTTATGGTTATTATTGTAAAGCTATTTATGTGCGTTGTTGTCCATATGACACGCATACTCACGCGTGACTTAAGCGATTGCGTGCTGTGCTTTCGCTGTTGTATAAATTGGCTTTTTGTTTGAATTTAGCAGTCATTGCGTTTTATTGTTTGCAGAAAGGATATGCCGAAGGATTACACGCCAGCTTGCGCTTTTCAGCTAATCCATTTGTGCTATATATACATAGAAATATGCATATGAGCATTACGAGTATATATGTACAGTGCGAAATATGCTGTGGTTTATCTAAAAAAAAAAAAAATAATAAAATAATAATTAACGCGTCTTTCCGTCTTTGTTGATTCATTTGATTGAAATTCGGTTTATGGTCTTGGTTTTGGGTGATTCTTTGGTAAAAAAATTGTTCTTTAGATTGTTCAAAACCTTCATTAGGCTTTTCGATATTATCTTACAAAACTTCTCCGCGTTAAGTTTCTCAGAGACTCATAGCATTGTTGCATTATTGGCATAATATCAATCTTTCTAGCTACTGCAAAAAAAATAAAAAGATTTAAATGAATAGAGTTCATTTCATCCCAGCGGAACTGTCAACGCAATCAGCAAAGTTGGCGCAGAAAAGTTGTATGAAAGAAACACGAATGGTTTGTAACGAAAGGCCAAAGATAAAATCCTGATCTTAGTTTTTTGTTAAGACCAAATCGTTTTTCAGATATTCGAAGTACAGAAAAGAAGTCTACAGATGCGCTCAAAAATCTGCAACCAATTACCACTCTATGAATATATATTGACTTCTTAAGTCAGCGTTAATACGGTAAAATACTCGAACATAAAAAATACATCAGCCTAATAAAGAAGTTTAGTTATCAATATACATAGATCTTGAGCCAACCTCTCAGTACAAAATAATTTATAATAAATATTTTCGTGAATATTTTGCTCCTGGAAAGCCTTTTTTAAGCCTCCCACAAAACTTGCTGGCATTCCTGGGCACCATTCTCATATTTCAAGGCGAGTTTTTCTTCTTTATTCTGAATAAGAAGAAGAAGGATATCTCAGTAACAACAACGATGAGATCTGGACAATTTTTCTCGAATTAAGGCAGTAAATATATTTTTAGTAATTAATCGAAGATTTTTTCTCACCGATAATTTTTTTTTAGACTATTCAAGTACGAAATTTTGGTAAAAAATCGATTTTTTGTTTTCAGAAACCGTCATTTCGTCAAAAAATACAATTTGCTATCCCTTTGATTTGCCTTACTAGATTTAATATTATGTTAATGAAATCTGATATTTTTTTTTATATACAAAGGATCCAGGTGAGAGATTTAGTGGTCACCGCAAAATGTATTTTTGAGAAGAACATCCGAAGATAAGCTGTAGTTCCTAGCGTTTAACAGTTACCAAATTTTGAGAAACTTTCGAGAGATGTCTCTTACAGTTCATAAAGTCTTAGTGCACGTCGGAATGGAAATCATATATTCTACTACAACAATTCAACAAATATCAGAAGAAGAAGAAGCAGACACAAAAATTATCACTACCAAAGCTACTACCTCGACTTTTTTCCAAAAAATTTTCTAAAGTGGTTTGTAATAGAGATATCTCAACAGGCTGTCAGCTGATCTATCTAACCAATCTGCAACTCCGTAAGCAACAAATTTTTAAGAAGTAGGCTTTGATCCCCCCTCTAATAAGTTAATTATACATATCTCTTAAATTACTAAAGCTACAACAACTAAATTTGTTTAGCGTAAATATTATGAGAACTCCTACCGGCAGTGTGAAAATGAATGTAATAGGTAAATAACCCCTATTCCTCCCCATATAACGGTACTGTTCAAAACCACTAAAAGCGGATATCTCGGAACACGATCGACCGATTTCAAGTAAATTTAGCACGTAGCATTATTTTCATCTTCCAAGGTCATAGCGGCAGAAACCACTCCTCCTTTCCATATAATACACAGTTTAATTCCATTTCATTCTTTCACTTTCTTATACACAAATCTTGTTTATTTTTAAAGCAGATAAGAAAATGAGGATTCTACTTGGGAATTTGTGACAAGTCAGCAAACGCTGATTCGGAAATACGGCAACTGTTAAAGTTGTTGATGCTTGTACCATTAAAGACGAAATTATCTACATTTTCAAAGTGTTGACTATCAACAGTGACTCGTGAGCCAAGTGGCGAATTCGATGGCTGTTGGTTTGATGGCAGGAAATATTCCGTCTTGGCCTTGTTCACTAACAGACCCGTTTGCTTCGCTTTCTTATCCAGCCTGTAGGAAGCAGAACTAACGGCGCGTTGTTGAGGTCAATGACATCAATATCATCGGCGTACCCAGCAGCTGTACACGGTTATAGAATTACTTTCTCCAGCAATATATTGAAGAAGGCGTACAATAAGGGGTATCCTTGTTTGAAATCTCGCTTATTACATATTGAACGGTTCGGAGTGGTTCTTCCCGATCCTAGGACTTTTAGTCTTGCCAACGTCTGTTTTAGAATCAATGAGGAGGTGGTGTCTGGCGATCTTCTTTTCCGGATCTTTTCCTTATAATTACTCTTTTAGAACAAAAATATATTTGGAGAACCGAAAACAATTTTATTGTCGTTTATTAACAAATTTACTTGATAAAGATTTAAATGATGATATTGGAAGTTCTCTTTATTTTTGTTTTATGAAAGGATTTTTCCATATAATACAGTGTCGAATTTATTTAGCTACGCGTTTTATTTCAAACTATTTTTCTTAAATCGGTTGTGAACATTTAGTAAATATTGAAAGCGCAGGTTCTCCTTTTCTTACTCACAGAACAAAAAATTAAGTTAAATAAATAATTTTTATATTCTTTCTGGACTAACCCAATCTTTTAAATCAAAATTATCTATAAATTGTGGACTCGCTGGACTTATGAGAACTATGCAAAATCTTCCTGATTCATATTAAATGATATATGGTATGGTACAGCGGCAGTTTAACGATGCACCTATTTCCTTATGATGCCCATTTTTAAACAATTAAAAACATTTTAAAATGTTTCACCGCTATTTATAATTAAAATGTTTAAAGCATATGTTAAACGCCAATAACCTCTTTAAAAGTAGCAAAAACGGGGTTAATTTGAACAAAGTCTTTTCTATTTTAGCAAAATATTTTCAAACAAATTTATAGGAGCGCTAAGTGATTGGCCTACTACGGAGTCTAACCCAAATATTCGGTTCAATGAAGCGCTACACAAAAAGTCCCTACACTAACTTCTGCGCCATTCCACTAAAATGCCATAAATAACCAGCAGGCGCATAGGCAAGTGACACCCGCCAGCCGAGGTAGGCGCCGGAAAATGAAAGTGAAATGGGTGCGCTCAGCTGTACGCTTTAAAATATGAGTAGAGGCTATGAGGCGGAAATTCGAGCGGTTGCCACACAACTACACATATGTATCTAAATATATATGTGTTTGTTTACTTTATTGCATTGAAGGAGTAAATTGGAGGCCACACACACATACGAGTGTAAAATGAAACCGATTGTCGGAGCTAAAAATTCCTTTACTGCCGCCAAGAGACTGAAAATGAGAAATTTTGCCGCGTCAGCTTTGTTGTTGGTGTCACTTTAAAGCTTATTACAACGAGCGTCGAGCAAAGGCGAAAAACAACACAACACATAAATAAAGCGAAACAGAAGGAATAATGCGTGAGGACTTAAAGCCACTTGTTTTGCCATTTGCCTTTGTTTATGCGCACTTTCCGCCGCAAGTGAAATGGCAATAAGAGCGCTTCAAAGATTTGAGGATTTTTCTGCAAAAATTATGTGCGAGTAATTGCTGTGTGTGTTTGTTTTTGTTGTTTACATTCCAGCATTAGGCGCCATTGTTATATGAGGAGGAATCGAAATTATATAGCAGCAAACATAATTCAAGGCGCACACATACATACGTACTTCATACATTTACGAATTCATTTGCGGTTGCGTACTGAAATGTCGCTCATACGCCCCGGAGGCCAACAAGCAGCAAACATTGCAGGCAGCCAGTGTCACTGCCATTGACATTGCCGCAATCGGTCGTGTCACAGATGTGCCCCTTATTACTTGCGCATGTTTCCGTGTGCCCACTTTTCTTGTTGTTGCAACCTGAGAGCGTTGCTCGTGCGGTGGCGGTGGCGGCGGCAGCTGCTACTGCTACTGTTGATGTTGCCGTCAGCGCCAAAGGCGTACACAAAGTAAATTGTTAAGCAGCTCTAATATGTACGCACACACACACGCATACATATAAAAGTGTATGCCACATGTGGCATGCGTGTGTTCGTGCCAAGACTCAAAGGATTTAAGACAATTGTCAGTCATGTTACGCACAACGATTGTCTGGCTGGAGTGCTGCCAACGATGCTTGACTACCCACACGTTTACTCACACGTACACATTCCTATAGACATGTGTGCCACACATGCTTGCCACATATTTGCACTGACAGCGTTGCTGGCGTATTTTTCGCATGTCTTTTGTTGCATACAACCATATCGCCAGCGGTTACAAAATCCTTTGATTTGCTTTTATCTCTCATATAGTTTAGTATTCCACTTCTGCTGCCCTGCTGCCTTCTGCTGCGCCCCCACTTTGCAACTGCTTTACGCTCAGCTGTCTTTTTAGTTGCCATTATCTCTGCTTTCAACATTATCGTTTTGTCTCCCTTTAATTCTTTTGTTGTCGCTTATTATTATACGCACGTGTATAAGCCACATATACTTCTATTAATACATACAACTCATATATGTATGCTTGAATGTGTGTGCCGTTATTCTTCAGTCGTTTATGAAGCGCGTAATTAGATTAGACTCTTTTATGCGTGTAAAGTTAGTAAAAACATACACTTGACTACTTGTGCTTTGTTGGCTTTCCACTTCTTCTTCACCACTGCATCCTTTGTCGCCCTCTGAACCGCCGATATGCGTCCATTATTGTTGCAGATAACTTCATAGTGGCATTTTATGTCACATGATGTGCTCACGCGTTTCTTTGGAACTCCCCTCGAGGCCAGTTTTCCACACACACACTTTTCCACTTTTCATTTATGCCAGACTCTTTCGTGCTGAAAACCCTTCTCACAGCTTTATATATACTCCCTTGGCTCGGAGATAAAGCAAATTATATAAAATGCGCTTTTGCAAAGCTTAAAATACTTCTACTTAAGACGTGTCCTGCGGGAGCGCTGCGCTCCTCGCCCAGTCATGAGGTTTTCTTTTTTACTTTTTTACCCGCCAACGGTATTACAAATTATTATTAGTGCGCTAAACTGAGTGCTTAGTAGACTGCATGCTCGGAGAATTACTTATACGCACAGGTGCTCTTTTTTAGTTTGCATAGTAGCCTGAAAGGGAAGTCAGCTTTAGGAAGTAAAGGAGGCATTTGAAACCTTTTTAAGGCAGTGGAGGTGCCGCATATTCTGAATTGTAGATGAAATTTAAATTGAATTCGACTTTCCAGAAATTTGAACTTGGCTTAAGAAAAGTAAGTATTGCAATATCCACAGAATTCTTGTTTAGTCAGGCATATAATCTTAATTACTGCTTCAAATATTCATAATGAGCAAAAATATCACAGTATCTATCAAAACTATTTGTGATATTGGAAGATCATCTACAACTTAAATATAAAAGTTGTATGTGATTGCCAAAGTTGTGCAAATCGGCCTTTAATACTCACATCAAAAAAAGCACGCTTAGATTCGGCCCAGTCTCATTCTAAAAATCCCATTTATACACTGCTACCATTTAAGAGCATACTTCTATGGTTTTCATCTTCAACTTTGGCTATCAATTCGATTTCAAAAACTTGATCAATTAATTGCTGCTAACAAAGACTTTGATCTAGGTTCACTAAAATATTTCAATGTAGACTCTGATGTATCGAATAAACCTTCACTCTCAAGCAAAAATTTGGGGGCCTACACATAAATTACATCTCGAAAAAAGTTACTTGAACAAAGGACGAGTACTGCTAGAATATAGAACCAAAGACCAGACTATATCGTAAAATTGTCCAATAAGGAAATCAAAAACACTTATTGTAATGCAGTGCCAGTATGCATAACTTTTCAAATCTCCCCACAAACGTTTCAAATGCACAGTGCACCTACAACATGCCGGCAAAATGACCTCGATTTTCCTTTTAGCATGGAGTTATTCCAAAAATTGTTGAATTGGCCGAAGAAGCCAATAACTATATGAATTTCCTGTTCATGTCTGATGAGGTCCATTTTGATCTACGCGAAAAAGTAAATATATTTGGAGTGAATTTGGTTAGGTTAATCTGGTAGGCCAATAAGTCACGCATATACTGGTTTGGTCCTTTTTGATACCAGATGAAGTTCACAAGGAGTAATCAACATTTAGAATACCTCCGCTTGACGCGAATTTTAAAGGACTCTGCGGCCTCACTATCGATACCTCCTGCAGTGTATCATATTGTAAGGAACCCAGATGTTTTCAGCGTAGACTTGCCAATACAGGAAAAATGAACAAGGGATGCTTCATTGTTTCTCTGGTGCCCTACTCTAGACATTTTCTGCAGTCTTCTTGACCTGTCAGCTTTATCTTGAGGGCATTTGTTTCCAACGGACAGTTACCAGTTAATATTTATATCATGTTCCTACATTCTCTTCTATCGAGTGCCAATAGGAGTTTGGTGTATTAACGATTTACCGTTTTGCACATGACTTTTGCAGTTTTGCATCCTGGAAACTCGTTCCATAGGGTCTTAATCTTCTTTACATGCTCGTATGGACAACGAATGGGTTTTACAATACTGATCACGTTTTCGGATGTTAGCCGCACACCATTCTGGGCAATCTGAACCACTATTTCATTGTACTCTTAGCTTTTGTGGCTTGGCACCCAGCAGAAGTGAAGTTACTTACTTGTGGCAACAATTTCCACTGCTGACCTGTTTCCCAAGACACTTCTGCCCGCGCTGCGATACGAGGTTACTGCCTTGATTGCTGCTTGGCTATCTACGCAGATGTTGATCCTGGATTTGCCTGCAGGTACATTAGAGGCCCGCTTCGGGGCTTTCGAAATACTTCAGCTTGAAATATACAACAGTGGTCTGACAACTCAAAATATTGCTTAATACCTAACTATGAACAGTATATTTCCGCACCAACTTCATCATCCATTTTCGAGCCATCCGTATAGATGTTTATGGTGTTTCACGTAGCTAATATACCTTTATGCCAGCCACATTTTTCTATGTTTACCTTAAACCTCTTTCTCAGTTGAAAAGTGCGGTCGTGTAGTCGCTGTTTGCCCAACCGCCATTACCCACTAAGTGAATTTATCCCAAAAATAATCCACGAGACGAACTTCATCTAGAACGTGTCATTGTGTGACGCGCAGTTTCATCTACGTTGGGCTATATTTCGTTGAACAAGAATTTAAATATGAGCTGTACCCCAAATGCATCCCTTCAAATAGCGCTTGCTGCCACTAAGATGGAGCAACTGCACTCATAGCCAGACCGGTTTTTGCGGAGCTCCAACGCAAATTTAACATCAAGAAACTCCACTTTCCGTTGACTCCCAAGGTCAACTGCTCGGACTGCACCCGAATCCAGAAATATGTCTAAATTGAATTAGTCCATTAAATCGACAATCCCGACTTCAGCTTTTCATACCGCAATGAATAATTTTTTAATTTGGTGTCTGATATGCATGGAGGTCATTTACGGTCCATAGTTTTTAAAAATAATTAGTTATATAGAATTGAGGTAATATATAACAATAGTAAAAAAATGTGTCTCTACTAAATCCGTTTTGAATAAACTCTTTTGGTCCTTGGTAGGAAGAATCTTTAAACTCCCTGCATATATCTCCACCTCCAACTTAACTGAGCACATCAAGCTGCAGAAACTCAGGTGGAGATCGATTTTTACCAGGCAAATGAGTGGGCATATAAAACAAAACACAAAAAAAGCGAGAAACGCAGAAACCTGAGTAGTATTGAAGAAAGCCAGCGAGTGTCAACTGTGGACTGTCAAGCAACGGCGGTGTCACCCAGCAACACTTTAGGTGATTGCGCGAATGACTCTCGCTCCAGCGACTGAGTGACAATTTTATTTGACAGCTTACACTGACGTTGCGAGTGTCCAACAAAAGCAATACTAAGCACGGTCCTCACCAACCATTTCTTCGCTGCTGAGGAATACCAAAAGATCGCGAGTAGAAACTGCCTTTTTTGCGTTGCACATTGCTGTGTTCACTCGCCGCCTCCTGTTTTATTCATTTTCCGTTTTTATATTAATTTTCACCAAAATTGGCAAAAATGGAATGTTCAGCGTCAACAAAAGCCGCTTGTTGCCGCTGCCGGCTACACTTACTCAGGTGACCGGCCGTGTTGGCCATTGCCAGCGAAGCGGTAATTTCTTGCACGTCAATGCCTTCTTTGTGGCAAGTCAACGTTTTTACGTGCTGTTGTTGCCGTGTTGTTGCCTTTATTATTAATACAATAACATGGTCACAGTTAAGCAGCCAACTCTAAAGCGTTGCAGTTGACCATTCTGTCATGCAGTGGAGTGGCTGAGTAAGTGAGTGAGCGAAAAGAGCTGCAGCGATGGCACTGCTGCTGCTGCTGCTGGTGCCACATGCCACGCTGAGGTGTTGTCATTGGCTGTCAATTTTGATTGGCGTTGGTTGTTTGAGTTTTTCAACACTCGCCGCTAACTCGCTTTGTTCGTTGCGTTTCAAGCTTTCTACTTTTTGATTTCACACACACACATTTCCAATCTGCTTTTGTCGCATTCACTTTGTTGTGGTGTTAACGACAATAATTTTACTGCGATCGCCAATACTTGCATCGTAAAGTGGTTGCATTATTGTCACACGCTTGCAACTGCGGCTTTGTTGTGCTCACTTACTCACTCACTCGCTCACACATTCCGACATGCATGCCAACACTAGCTCTCGCAGTTGTCTGACAACTGTCACTAATGACACTTAGCGACATAAAACTTTAGCTTTTTCTTTGTACATAAATTTTACGACAAGCTTGTAGAATGGGTGTTCATATCTAACGATAATAACATTATAAAGCTTCAGTAATCAAATACTTCACAATGTTTAAGAAAAAGATACACTTTGAATTGTGATTACTTCAATGTCATGTTGGAAAATGTATCTCATTAGTTTGCTGCATTGTCCTCACATTTGTACACAAAATCGGGAAGCACAATATTCATTCCGTCATCAACTATATCCTTAGAAAACTCAATTTTATTCACCATTATGTATAATACCAAACGAGCGAAAAATACCGGTCATAGTAATTATATCAAGCTTTTCAATAGAAACAGCAAACGATGCCATATTTTCTCCTAGTTTTTTGACATTTTTGTTTTAGTAAGATTTCGAAGACAGTGACCCCAACTTTAAGAGCGCTATGTCCAACTTATGGTCGTCATAATCGTCCTGTGAGATCAACAATTGAGCGTATAGTGATAAAATTTTTATCCAAAGGCAGAGTACAAAATTTTCCCGTGACAGTGAGATAAAGAAGTGCCCGTAGTTTCGAGAATATTGCTACCTTTAGCGAAGCCGCTTAACCACCAGAATCGTCGAATGTTCATGAATTGGGCTGAGCATAAACTAGAAAGTGATTCGGATTTTCATCGAAAAATCATCTTTAGCTTGAATGGCTTTGTCAATAAAGAAAATATACGTTATTGGTCAGACAGCAATCCACACGTACTCCATGAGTCTTATGGGCTTGGCTAATATGTGGTTTCAACAGGACGACGCCACAAGCCACACAGCGAATGTCACAGCCGATTTATTGAAAATCAAGTTTAGTGAACATGTTATATCTTGAAATGGTCCAGTCAATTGACGCCGTAAAGCTATTTCCTGATGAACTTCTTACGAACATCAAATTTTAAATTGCAGCAGAATCGGCCGACTTATGTTTGGAAACCGTCGAAAATAAGGTTCAGCGTCTGGTCTTCTGTAAACGTACCAGTGGTGGCCATGCAAATGAAATCGAGTTCCATGCATAATGGCTGCGAATATACTTTCACAGGAATACAAAATTTCATTGATACCCTAAATCGATTTTGTTTTATTAAAAAAAAATTTGTAGCGCTTTTTTTGAAAAACCCCTTACATTTCTCTATCTAAATTTCCTCCCAGCGACCACTTTTTTATATCCCAGATGATGCACATTGTTCGGAAACAGAACTTTCAACTTTTTCATGTCTTCCAAAATATTGTGACCATAGCCTTGACAAATTTGATTCAGCTCATCTCAAACATCCGAAATCGGCTTAGTGTCGCCGGGAATTTTGGTCAAACCGATAGTTTTCTCGTACTCAAATGTTCGTGAATGACATGATATACACGTTCAGTTTATAGCTTCAGAGTGCCTAGTATTTCTAACAACTTCACGTCATTCAAATTTATTTTGTGGAGTTTTTTGATGTTTTCGACGGCATTATTTAACTGCTTTTAGCCGTCCACTGCGTTCCCTGTGCTCACTTCAGCACGTCCAAGCTTAGTATACCAATCTTTCATGATTGATTTTAATGGGGCAGTGTCCAGAAATAAGTCATCAAACCAAGTTTTTGCTTCAACGGTATTTTTTCATTTACATAAGCAATATTTTGTCAATACGCGGAATTATTTTTTATCCATTTTTCACAATTACGTTGAATATAAGTTGGCTTCATTCAAAATTATATAGTTCACAAACTAATGACAAGACATCTGTCAAATTTACAGACGTGCTTTTCGAAGGTTGGGGCTAACTAAAAATTGTATGGATTTAATTCCAGTAGCGCCGTCTATGTGTCAGGCCGAGCACTTTTCAATTGACCTATTTTGGCATCATAGCAACACATCTGGTCATCCATTTTTCACTATATTAACCAATTTGTGTTAATTAACTTCTTATTCAGCTTGCAGTGGCTAGTGTGGAATGCGACCAGTAGTCTGAGTTTTTCTCTAGGGAGGTTCATTATATATTTAAACCTGCTGAGGTTATAGCACCGCATTCACAACTTGGCATGCCGCATGCCTTGTAATTGTTTCCAATACCTCTCTCTGCCTACTCTTTCTTCCTAGCGAAGCAGCTCCTCTATGTTATCCATCCCAGTCAGTAGGCTAGTGGATGCTGCGAAGCGAGCGAGCTCATCAGCCCCCCGGTTATAATCAATTTAAGTAACTGAATCTTTAATGACTTAAACGTAAATTATCAAGTAATCACGGAGTCTCAAGCGTCTACCGTTTAAAATTATATTATTCTAATATCCGTTCCAAAATTAGTGTATTAAAATATTAGAGCTTTTTCGATCTCGAGAGTGTGCTCCCTAATCTTTATAAATAAGAAGTACAGATAACAAAACTTCACACAGAAGACACTAACTCATTTTAAAAATTGAAACTTCAAATCAAATTCAGAATTCATCAAAGTTTATATTTGAAGTTCTAATATTTATAATTTACCTCCCACAATTTTTGAAATACTTTATTGTTTTCAAAAATCATAAACTATTTCAAGTAGCCTCTTGTTCCAAATAAAATATGGACAACCCGAGACCCTACCCTTACATATACCATATACATATGTGTTTACGCATTCTACACAATACATTTTTTTTCCTTTTCCACTCATTTTGTTCTTCGGTTGCATTCTGTAGCCGTTATATGCGAATGCCTTGCGGGTATTTAGTTTATTTGGAAATTGAAATATTTAAATCGTGTAATTTGAAACTGTCAAAAGAAGATATTCAAATTCTGTTCCAATTAAATTAATTTGCCTCGGGTGAGTTTCGATTTGACTTGCTGCCTCGACGTTTGGACCACGAACAAGCAAGCGAACGCACTCGCAGACGCGCTTATAAATAGCGCGGTGATCTACAGCGCGCCAAAAAATGTGTGCTCGTGTATATTTCTATATATTATAGATGGGGCATACGTAGGCGCTGGAGAACTTTATTTCGGGCACTGCGCTCGAGGTGGGCGAATGCACAAAGTGTCGCATGGACCAGCGCAGGCAGTGCATCTGTTGGAATTTAATCATTCTCCAGCTACACAAGCTGACAACGCTGTCGCGTACTTTTTCACACATTGCATCCCATGAGCGCCACATATGCGTGTGTGTCTGTTTGTTTGCGTTACTTTCGGGTGTCAACGCCGCCTGACAGCTGAAGCACAAGGCGTGAGCCCCGAACGGGCTGCGCCGTCTGTCAACGCCAGTGCTTCTCCGCATCTCACTCGGAAGATGCAACGGCGCTCACTTTTTGGTAGCTTACGTTCACTGTGTCATTGGGGAATTCTCATTAGAAACTTTTTTACGCTCAGTTCACGGCATTTTTGTTTGTTTGTATTTTCACGCCACGCTGCTATGTGTGTGTTTGCGTTTGTGCATACGTTTATGGTAAATTGATTGCTGCAATTAATTAGAGTCGATGTGTGTCTGTCGCATATTTTCATTATTTGAACACGATAAATAATACGAATCGGTATTTGGGGCAGATATCATGGGAATTCCTTTGAATTCTGCTCTGTATTTAGAGGGAAGGGCTGCAGCTAATGAGCAAATAATGCCGTAAGATTTTGGAATATTTCGAAATTTAGATCTCTAATATGAATTATGCACGTACGCCTTCAAAAGAATTTCATATAAGTTTTATTTTTATTTTTCAAAATTCTTTCAAGAAACGAATTTTAAATTAAGTAATTAATTGTCTGACTAAGAATTTACTCTTTTCTAACTATACGGCTAAATGAACGCATGCATTTGAAAACTTAAAACGAAAAAGTGTTTTTTCTGATCTAAATACATATATAGCCATCGTTAACAGAATATAAAAAAAATTTAATATTATAAAAAAAATTTTATTTCTTATTAATTTTATAATTCAATGAAAAAACAAAATAATTATTATGAATGATGAAACTCTTTCTTAGAGGTGTCTAGGAACTTATTTTTCCGAGTACCAATCGAAAAAAATTTTTTTTTTAATCACCCTAATGCATATATACGTACATACATATATGGAAAATCTATACCAAATTTCAAGTAAATTGGCTAGCTAGAATAAAAATATTTTTAGAAAAAAACTTCGAAGTAAGTGGTTAGCAGATTTTTTTTTAGTTTTACGTTAAGTTGCCCTTGTGTGAAAATTCAATTTTCTGTAATTCTTTCATATTTCGATAGTTTGTACTTTTAAAAATAATATCATATATTTTTAAATCTATATCTCAAATATATCATAATGAGATTGTTTTCTATCTGTTCTACATTGTGACAAAAAATTAATTATTTATCAATACTTTTTTGTTTTTTGCCTTTAAAATAATCCCCATAAGATGTATTACATTTATGCCAACGATTTTTCCCGTCCTCGAAATACTTTTCATAAGCACCTTTGAAATAATCTTCAACTCCTTCAGCTCCTTCAACGGATTCTGTGTTATCTCTCTAATCGACTGAAAATGGATTCCACGGAGCGGCAACTTCAGTTTGAGGAACAAGAAAAAATCACATTGAACCAAATCTGGTGAATACGGTGGTTGATCGGTGGTATTCATAACTTTTTTAGCATTAAATTCGGTCACAATAGTGCCTCGATGTTCCACAATTCCGACAGTTTTCGACAAATGTTCTTAAGCAAACGCCTCAATACGGCCAGATGGAACACTTTATTGACAGTATGCTCTCCGGAACAAATTCATGAAGCACCGAACCACGAATATCGGAAAAAACAAATGAAATTAACTTCACAATTAAGCAGTGTTTTGGTTTCGGCTCGTCTTTTTTTACTCTATTCCGATCATTGTTGTTGATTGATGTTGTCATCGTCCATGCCTTTGCACCATATAGCAGGACGGGAATAATGAGTGACTTATAGAGTTTTGTTTTTGTTCGTGAAGAGAGGACTTCACTTCTCAATAGCCTACTTAGTCCGAAGTAGCACCTGTTGGCAAGAGATATTCTACGTTGGATATCGAGGCTGACGTTGTTATTGTTGTTGATGCTGGTTCCAAGATAGACGAAATTATCTACGACTTTGCAGTTATGACTGTGAACAGTGACGTACAAGCCAAATCGCGAATGCGAGACTGTTTGTTTGACGACAGAAGGTTTTTCGTCTTGCCCTCGTTCACTATCAGACCTTTATTAGTTTTAGAGAAAGCAAAACTAACGGCACGGTGGTTAAGGCCAATGATGTCAGTATACATAGCACACTTTGTTTAGTTCTGCAGCTTGAATTATTTTCTCCAAAAGTAGGTTGAAGGAGTCGCATGATAGAGAGTCGCCTTGTCTGAAACCTCTTTTGGTATCGAACGGCTCGGAGAAGTCCTTTCCAACCCTGACGGAGCTTTTAGTATTGCTCAACGTCAGTTTACACAGCCGTATTAGTTTTGCGGAATACCAAATTCAGACATCGCGGCATAAGGCAGCTCTTTTCGAGCCGTTAAAAGCAGCTTTGAAATTGACGAAGAGGTGGTATGTGACGATTCTTCTTTCACGGGTCTTTTCCAAGATTTGGCGCATGGTAAATATCTGGTCGATATATGCGATGTTTAGGAGACTTATCCCAAGGTAGTTGGTCCAGATTGTGGGATCTCCCTCGTTGTGAATTGGGCAGAGCCCACTTACTATAAATTCCAATCGTTGGGCAAGCTCATCATACTCACGCATTTCGACTTCTCTTTTTTCTGTCTATCAATCCATTTCGTTCACCTCTTCAACTCCCGGTATCTATTCCATCCCGCCCGTATTGTGCTCGGTCATAACGTTGCCAAGTGGGCAGTCTGTTTTCTCTCCGCTAAGACACAGCACTCTTCGTCGTGCCAGCTGTTATTATTCATTAATTTTTATTACCACAATTAAAATGAAGAAAGGTTGTTCCCCTCGACATGCCCTACTTGGATACACTCAAACACCAACTTCTTTGCGATGCCAAAACTCCTGGGTATGGATAAAGAGTCCCTCAGATATGTATCAGCTAAGTGTATCGACATTATCCCAAGTCTATTGAGACGTCTACCATAATTTCTATTCAATCCTCAGTATAGCTAAAGACGTAAAGTCGAGGAGAAAGCTTGAAATATTTTCATCACGCACTTCCCAGAAGAATACTGCTCACATCTTGATTACAGAACAGTTCTCCTTCAAAATTACTCAAATGACTAAGAAACCTTATATATAACAATGATACTCTTGCAAAGCTCTCCCATAAGAAACATATGTACAACTTTAAAAAGCAAGGATTCCAAAAATATCTTCATGATAGAAATGGTCTCAGAAATTTAACAATGACTAAAGGCGGAAGATCGCTAAATCGATGAATTTTGAAATCGCAAATTTCTATATATACCTAAAGAGTTACCAAATACATAGCTAACAAATACAACAGCTAGTCGATTTGATATTTATGATCTTTATGTCATACTTGTACTCATTCGGTGCTTTTTAGAAATTGTCACAAATGCAATCATTGTACTCATCAAATTGTACATTTGGCAGGCAAACGGTCGCGCATGCGTACAAAGTACTAGCCACAACGCTGACCGCAACGTGAACACGACAGATCATCAGCGACGACCGCAGCTTATCTGAGTAATGATATTCTCAAATCTACAAGTTACTTGGAAGGAAATGAAGCGCAAACACGGTGATAATTTTTTATGCTTGCGAAGAATGCAAAGCAAAAAAGAAACCAGCGAGAAATGCAAACATAAATGATGATGCAAACGGCAGGAAAAAATTGTTGCAATTGCAAAACAAAACACAAAATGCTTTGCACAAACGTAAGATTAGCAAACGCGAACTGTGGCAGCTGGACGCCTTCGTCCGACTCACGGCATAGTGTCCTTGTTGCGGCGCAGTCACACATTTTCCAAGTTGTTGTTGCTATTGTTCGCGCGAATTTCGTATTTGCTTTTATTTTGGCATTTAGTGCTGATGTTCTTGATGCAGCTGATGTTGATGCTGATGTCGATGTTGCTGATGATGACTACGTGATTTCTGTAATCAACTACACACAAGCACAACAAAAACAACGGCAACAACGCCGAACAAAAGCGCAACACCGTGTGCGTTCGGCCATAAAATAAAATGTCAAGTTTATTTATCATTTGCAAGTGCAATAACAAAAACAAAAACAACACAAAAGCGAGAAATATGCGCAAAAAGCTGGCATGAAAACAAATAAGCGCGACAACACCATCAATCGCAGCCAACTGCAGCGACAATAACAACAACACAGACGGAGTTGGGAAGCAGAAAAAAGCAGAGATCACAAATGTGCATAATAATGACCGCTAACATGCCACATGCACAAACGGCGCGACCAAACATGCGTCGCTACAACTGAGCCGGGTCCACAGCCCCAACGACTCAACGGCATCCGCGCCTTATATGACCAAGTGACGCGGCGTATGAGGCATCCGACAAGTGTGCTGGCGTAAATCGATCAAGATCAGCGCCGTTCGAGCGCAATGTTGCACACTAGTTATGTTGCAAGTTCAGGCATTTGCATATAATGAGTGTGCGAGTGTGCCGCGGCGATGGTGTTGCCGATGCGATATTGATGTGCTGTCCAGTGGATCAGCCACATTATGCCCGGACGGATGGATGAATGAATGAATAGACGCTTGCGTGATGGACACCAGCGCAGCACGCTTGTCTTCATTGCGGTTGTCGCGTTGCCGCACAAGAATTTAAATATTGATTTATGCAATCAGTTAAAGCGAGGCATCAACAACAGCACATGCGCAGCCCTGTAGCCTCATAAAGTAGACAGCGAATGGACGGCTCGGTTTGGTTTTGGTGGACCCACGGCCAGTTGGCAGACAAGTAGTGAAGCAGTGCGCGCTAAGAAATGCTAAAGAGAACGCCAAACACCAATTCAATCAATAACCATAACAAATCTGTAGACTGTTGGTGGTTGCTGGCAGGCTTTTAAAGTCAAGCAGTAGCTGCGCCGTTTGCATAGGCTACTTCTCCAAATCTTCTTATTATTTATTGTCACAAGTGCAACACATTTGCGACTCTATTTGTTGAACAGCTTGCCTACTTCTTACCCAACCACGCCACCGCACTTTCCGCTTTGCCACCGCGCCACTTATGTGCGTCTTACAGGGTTCTTACCAGTTATTCCTGCAGCTTAGAACTTTTGTAGTCGTCTGTAGTCATCTAGCGGCCTTCCGTCCCAATCGCCAATCTATCAAATGTCTGCAGAACCTCATCGGCAACTCCTTTGGCCAACCACTTACTCATGCATTTACTCCTCAATCGTTTGCTGGCTGCGTCAATCTGTCAATCTGTGTTGCACTTTGTCACGACCAATTGAGCCATTCGATGAATAATTCAGTGCCTCTTCGGCTGAAATGTATCTCATGCATACTTCGCTTCGTCTATTCGCCTGCTTGTGTGCCTGTGAATGTGTTGGTTCTTGTCTTTCTGCGTCTTCAGATGCCAGCGCTTCGTCATCTTCGCATCAATCGTTTCGTTTTCGTATTTGCAAATTTGTTTATTTGTTATTTTCAGCTCATCAGTTGCGCAATTGAAATTCTTCGTTTTCCTTCCAATCAACTTGTTGCGGCTGCAATTCCAATTGATTAAGCGCAATTAAAGTGATTGGCGCTGGTATTTTTATTATTTAGTGGTAATGAATGGCATGTGTGGCAAATCTTTGCCTTTGGATAAATTTTTCTTCTTAAATATATGACAAGATATCTTCCAACTTTTGCATGATAAGTGTTGGAATTGCTCAAGATATGGCCTGTGAACAATAACTTCTATATATTCTGAAGGCTTGAAAACACTGGTTTTACCTAAGGTTGATCGTTATCTTCCAAAAAATAATATTTGTAAGCAGTTATCTTCCCATGCTTCGTTTGATTTTCTAAAATCTAAATTCATCATGAGAAAAGGCGTCACCAACCAAAGTTTCCATTCGATAATAGTATTTCTGACCTTATTTCGATGATTTTAATGAGCTTTGCCTTGGTTTACCTATCTGTCTCTCTTTCTCTATCGCTCTCACTCTTTATAATGTCTAAAATATCACCGGCTTGACTTGATCTTGTTCTTTTCCTTACTATCGACTATAACGATCTCTACGAGTACACACCTACCAACTGATATGGGATGAGACCCTTTTAGAGTTTCCTACTCACATTAACCATCAACTGAATTTTGCCTTCTTCAGCTTAAGTCCTCATCGAATCATACGAACCGCTTAACCGCCATTATGGCACAAAGTCTAAAAGGTTTAAATTTTTATCCATTACACTTTGCCATCTTTCTGGCAAGAGATTGATTCCACGCCCGTAAAATTTTTGATCTTTTCAGGCATAAAACTGGTCCAAGAGGTTTCTTACGTCCGGCTTTTAAGTGACGGTTATCCCATTCAAAATATTTTCAGAGGCTGGAAGAAGCAATAACAATCGTTGTGGTTTACGTGAGTACCTGTCGGCGACGGCCTAAGCTCATGGTGATTTAAAAAGCACATAGATCGATACAATACGTTGATCAGCGCCCCAAATAATAAATGCTTTTTGTACGTATTTTTTGGTTCCAATTGATTTAGGTGAAGGAACACCTTATCCACTTTGCGGGGTTCAAGGCCGATCTAAAACCTTTGCCATGCTGTGAGTCCGGCACACGGCCGCAATCCGACTCCACACTGGATTGAATTTTTCAACCCTATATGCCTTTAGGCTTAAACCACAGCCACCACGGATCTCCAGAAAGGCCAAGCCCAATATGCAGATTGGAGCGAACTCCAAAGGTTAATTGCTACCCGTGGTACCAGATTTAAGTCTCCGGTTAGAGCTTGTAGCTCTTGGTACTACCAGTTGGGCACCCGACAACTCACTTGGTGCACTTTGTCGCTTGAACTTCAAATGACTTTTCATTAGAAGGAAGCTCATTCAAAGTCTATAATATCATTTCAAGCTGAGTAGTATTGGACAATGACTATGCTGAATTTTTAGGCAAGCCAAAAATACAGATGGATTTGTCCCTCGACAGTACCCGCGTTCAAATTCCACCCTCCGCTGGGGAACTGGAAGAAGGATGAAGGTACAAGTAGAATATGCGCGTTTTCGGCAAGTCATCAAACTTGTATGAGGTTTCGCATTATCCTAACTGGAACACTATATTTTTCTGTTGAATAATTCTCACCTCTGTTGTTTGAGTCCGATCACACAATTTGTTCGCTGATCGTAATAATTTATTTGTTATGACAGTGTCGGAGAAAAGCTCAAAGTAAATTATCACATTGAAATCCCACCAAGAAAATATAACTTTTTTTGATGATTATCGGCCTCCAAAACTGTTTCAGTTAGTTCATTCTTTTTAGACCATGAACTCTTGCGCTTTATATTCTTGTAACCTTTTTCGTCGCCAGTAACAATGCATTTAAAAAACAGATCATTTATTTGATGTTTGATAACAGTCGTTAATGTGACGAAGCAAATTTCGTTTTGTAAGAGCATGAGGAATCCATAAACTTGCATGGCTTGTGAAAGATCGCGTTGGACAAATTTAACGTTCACCAAACTCTCGGGATGTTATTCGCCAATTGCATCGACCAACGGCTTTATTTTATTCAAATCGCCTTTAAGAGTCCTTCCAGGACGTGTTGCATCTTGAGATCGAAATTACCGGAACGAAGTTTTACAAACCAATTTTGACGTTGAAGTTCGGTCACCATCTTCTCCGTACACCTCACATAATTTTCGTCTTGTTGGAATTTCATTTCTACCCTTTTGATAGTAAAACAGTAAAATATTCCGTAAATGCTGTTTTCGGTCTTGCGTCTATCAGCGCGCCAGTCGTTCTTCTTTTCCGCTGTTTGGCGCCAATAGGAGGCTTCAAGTGTAACCAGGTCCTTCTCCAACGGAGTGGAGGTCCTCCTCTTCCTCTGGGTACTGCGTTTGAATACTTTCAGAGTTGGCGTGTTTTCGTCCATTCGGACAACATGCCGCAATCTCTTCTCATCGTTCCATCGAGTGCGATATTCGGCTATTGTAAATGTAAAAGGATCATAAATCTTCCGCAGAACCTTTCTCTCGAAAACTCGTAACGTCTACTCGTCAGATATTGCAATCGTCCGTGCCTCTGCATCATAAAGTGATATTCGTTTTGTATGCAGAGGTTTTTAGTACTCAATTGCCTACTCCTACGAAACATAATAGCACCAGTTGGCATGAGTATTCTGCGTTGCCAATTCGAGGCTGACATTTGGTTGGTGTAATACTGATTCCAAGACTTTACTATATCATGTTGAAATATTACATGTCAACAAATGTTATGTGAAGTTGACTGAAAAAAATTCAATCAGATCAACTGTTGTATCAAAATAAAATCACTTACGGAATGACCCAAATTGTTACGATCCGACGTTATTATTCACCCAAGAGGGAAACGCTTGTTAACAACAGTTATGTGATGAAGTATTTCAAAACAAGCCGTGCTTTTTATTTTGATGCTGGTCCCAAACTTGTAGACATTATTTGGCTTATTGTAAGTGATTATGGCAGCTTTCATATAATAAGGGAGAACTGTTGACGCTCTTCCATTCATCATTAGTTCATACATTTAACCGGCTTGAGATTATTACTGTTAGTGTAGTAAAGGATTGCGTCTCACCACACATCTTTGGTACCGAAATCATTTACGGGAACAATAAAAAATAAATTTTGTATTTATTAAAAGAAGCATTTCTATTCACCCTTTTATAAAGACATACAAAGTTGAATACATATACAGCTGAACTTCCCTAACTTGAGTCACCATAATCCACAGAAAACTTCGGGTTATGGAAGGAAAGGTATGAAAAAGTTGACTTCTGCTTATTGCCAATTCAATAGCTTGAGTTATGGAGAACTTCGAGTTATAGAAGTGAGAGTTAAGGCAGTTCAACTGTTACTATTTTTCGATTTTGCTTTGAAATGAGTCTCGCATTCACGACAGCTGTTATGCTGAGTTGCCACTATCATAAGCAACAAAACAAAAGCAAGAAAAAAGTGGCCTTGCCACAACATATTCACTGACAGCTCACACACAAAACGGATCAGCCCCTTAAGCCGCAGCGGCGCTGATTGTGCCACCCAGATGGTAATCAGCTTTGGCGATTAAACCAGCTGCCGCGCAAATAATAACTCAATTACAAAATCTACAAGTGGAAATCGGCGCTTATTTTTGGCAGGCGAAATTTCCGACTGCGGCGAATTGAGTGAAGTGTTTTGAATACTACTGTTTATACGGGAGGGAATCGCAATCAGCGGTTATTAAATTGACGTGACCGTGACAAGGCAAAGAAGGCAGCAAAATAAAAATAAGAGTAGCGACATAAAGGCTGGCGGCTGGCAGCTGTTGCCGGGAATGCTTTGTGGGGATCGGGCCGCTTTTTTAACCAATTCGCTTTATTTACCCACGCCGACGTGTATTTGCTTGAGTGGGCCCTAATGAATTTGCGCTTGCGGCCATGCGCTTAACAAGTTTCTTGGCGCTTGCAAACAACAACAACAACTGTTGCTTATAGTTTATTTATTTAAGCAAAAAGCTGTCGCGCCAGTTTACCAACAGGAAGCGGTGTGGTGGTGTGTTGGTGCTCTTGGCATTTTGCAGCAACAATTGAGGGAGCAGGCTACGCATGCGCAGAAAAATCGTATTATTTTTACATTGAACCTTTTGTTTGTTTATTTAATTTTTTATTTGCTTGTTGCACAAACATTGCTGTGGCATGTAAAGTATTCGTCCTTTAATTGCGTATTGAAAAAATCGGAAGCAATTTTTTTTAAAGAATGATAATTTATCTGAAGAATTTTCGTTACAAATAATTCACTATGCTTTGTTGCACTTGATATTGCCACTTGCAACATTCCGCCGCTGCCACTTTCAGCCGCCTTGTGTGCGGCTGTAGACAATGTTTTCTTAATTAAATCGCCATTAACAGGTACTAGAGCTTAGATGCAGCATTTCCAATAGCAACAACAAAAACAAAAACCTGTTTGGCGACCAAATTTTGTGCACCAAATGTCGTTCGACAGCCATTACCAAAGCCTCCCCACTGCCATGTATAATTTATTAAGCGCGCACGTTTTGTTGCATGCCACATGCAGCCAGCATGTTCAACTTACATGCGAACACGTATCCATGATTGCAATTTCATTGTGCTGCAGCGACATGTGACTTGAATTATGTCGTTATCCAGCCTATATGTATGCGCAACAGCGCCGCCGCTTGGCCGAACAGCACGTTGCGCCACCGTTGATAGTAAATGCTGCAATTAAAATGTGCATCATTCACAATTAAGCGCAGTCGCACAGCCGCCGCCAAGTTCAAGTCGCTTACATTAACGTGCAGCACATTGGCCGTATTAAGCGCTGCACATGCGTACATCATGCTTCTGACAGCTTTATGCGCAAGTGCGGCACAAATGAGCGCTGCTGCCACTGCCACCGCCACCAACTACCAACTACCGACTGCCTCCTGGCAGGGCAGGGCAGTCGCGGCTGCATACTGGCCACGCCCACTTAAGCGCAGTAATTGAATAGCAGAGAGTGCGCAAAGCCAAAAGAAACACACTGAAAAAGTTATGTAATGTGGCAATCACGAAAAAATTAACCGCCAAAGTGCGGCAGTGGGCAATGGAGGCCGCTGGGGGTAGCAGCATTGCAAATGGCCTACAAGACGTGCAGGGAGTCTAGTCCAGGCAGACGGCCAGCTGTCAGGCAGGTAGAGACGTTAATATGTACGTGCTCACTGTGCAACACTGTGTGTGGCAAAAATGCTGTGGACATGCAGCAGGGCAAAAGCCAAAAAAAAAACATCAAAATAATCATTTCACGTCTTTTATAAAGCGTGCAGTTGTTGTTGTTGCTGCGGTTATTATCATCGTTATTGCTACAGTTGTGGTACATTGTAGTCGTATGCTGCCGCACCGCTCATATGCTCATGGTTTATAGTTATCAGGAATTCCTAATTGCAGGTTGCCTACGCGCTTGCCGCTGCCTCGCTCTGCAGCCCACTGCGCTGCAGTCCCCGCTGCGGCGTCACTGCTTGAGATTGCTTAGTGCAGCTGGCACGTATGCGCTCATATGAGGCAATTGCGCTGGCCTGTAATTTTGCGTGCCACATGCGTTGCATTTAAATTTATATGCACAGGCAATAAAGTTCATAATTTAAATTCAATCACAAGTACAAGTTTATTTTCCTGAACGTTTCATTGCCGTGCACCTGAATGCCGGCGAAAATGTACTCTTCTAAATTATTTATTTATTTACTCACGAAGCGATTATTAAGGAGCTTCCTGTTCGACTTGACCTTCAAAATAAAATACAAACTATACTGCATTTACAATGTTCTTTCAATTATATCACAATAAATTACATAATCATATAATAATATTTATTATCTACATACATACATACATTGTAATAATAACAATGATGTTCTAAGGGAGGCATACGAACTCTTACTTTTTATAGTTTACAACCAGACTGAGTGGAATTGCTTGTATTGGCCAAACCGAAGGTAGCCACCGAGCCATGTCCAAAGGTTCTTGGTGTAAGTTCTTCTGCAGCTAAGAGTTGATTCGTTGATTTTCCTGTTCAGCGCTCAGCGGAGGCAGGTTTGGTATTATCTCAAGAGCCGCCGTTGTAGTGGTTCTCAGGGCCTCTTTTATGGTAAATTAAAT
Source organism: Bactrocera correcta (assembly GCA_027475135.1). NCBI lineage: Eukaryota > Metazoa > Arthropoda > Insecta > Diptera > Tephritidae > Bactrocera > Bactrocera correcta. The sequence continues at coordinate 38,843,609 of CM050323.1, forward strand.
AGACCTGTTCACCACACTACTGCACTGTAGAGCAGAATTGGTTTCCAATCTCTGTGTAACACCAGTTCATTAGAGACGGAGGAAGGCCACAGGTTATGCCGAGCATCCGCATACATGGATAAAGACCTTTCTTGCTCTTTCATCGACATTGTGTTTTCACGACAGTTTGCCGTACACGACTACCACAAGGTATTTGGAGCGCTCCTTAAGATAGAGTTGTGTCCTATTTGTCAAAGGGAGCTCCATTCTACTTTCCATTTTCCATATTGTACTTTCTAGTGAAAATAAGCAAGTCCTTTTTTTGTACTCAACTCCAGATCAGTCAAAATTTGGACTATATTGTATGTTTTGGACATAATACTGCCGATGTTTTGTACGTGTCTTCCCCTTAATATGATGACAATGTCGTCTACATATGCCAATATCATGGATGATTTACTCTGTAACCCTTAAGGGTTGCATGAGTTAACGGGTTTCAAAAAATCGATGTTTTATTAAATTCTACAACACCTCTAAAATATGGTCCTAAATTTTCAAGTTGATCCGAGTAATAGCTTCGGAGATACAGACAGAAATTTTACACAAAGTTCGGCATCTTGAAATGCGTTTTTCTGGAAACGGTGTTTTTGAAGCCGGTTCTCAAGATCTCGAGAACTTCTCAACCAATCTTCATAACATTTTACACAGGTCTTTGAGATACAATTATTAAAGACTTCGACGTAGGATATTTTTTTTTTCGATTACATCTATTTAAAAAAAATAGTTTGCAAAATTTTCATTTTTTGTAAAAAATGTCTGCCATACACCCATTTTTCAGTTGTTTTTTTCCTTCGTCCAAACTCCGAGTTATTGTTTTTTAACTAAAACACGTGTTTTTTCACTTTAGGTGATTCTGTAAGGAAGTATACTGCCAACGCGAGCGCTTCTTTTTTCCGAGGGGTCACTGGAAATGGCCTCTCAATATTTTTTTCAAAAATTTTTGAATTTTTTTGTTGTAAGTGTATGTTTGTAACAATAAAAAATTCAAATAAAATATTTAATTTTTAAATGAGAAGAATTTTGTGGAACAATTGTAAACTTATGGAAGTTATTTCGTGGAAGAAATTATTTTTAGTTGCTTTAAGATATGGAAGTGTACAGTTAAAATAAAAAATTATCAAAAGACTAGAAATTGAAATTTTATTACAAGAAAAATCGTTTGCTCACATTTAGCCAAGCTCGGAACCTTGGTTTAATATTAGCCAAGCCCAAAGTCACAGATTTCATTTAGATTCACTGACCTATTTGTTTATATAATGCGGTGTGAATGAACCCTTTGGTTACATTTTATGTGGTCATTGACCTTTTTGCTTAAATTTTGCAATTCAATTTCATTCATCAAGGTCAATGATTGCTTTGTTTAAATTTATTCAAGACGACAACCTTTGTTTACATTTGCGGTCAGTAACTCTTTTTTACATTTTGTGGGTCAATTATTTCTTGGTTGACATTCCATGAGGTCAATTATCCTTTTGTTTACGTTTTGAAGGCTCGATGACCCCTTAGTTTACATTTTATGAGACCAGTTAACTTTGTTTTACATTTAGCCAAGTCTAAAACCTTTGGGGTTTACAATTGATGAGGTCAGTGTCCCTTTTGCTTAGACTTTGCGAGATTAATGACCCTTTTGTTAAGATTTTATGAGGTTAATGAACTTTTTGCTTACATTTAACCAAGTTAACAACCTTTGTTTACATATAGCGAAGTCAACAACCATCATTTTCATTTGTGGTTACTGATCCCTTTTGTTTATGTTTTATGGAGTCATTGACCCTTTGTTTACATTCCATAAGGTATATGAACCTTTGGTTAACATTTTATGAGGCCAATGAACTTTCTGTTTACACATAGCGAAGTCAACAATCATTGATAACATTTGGGATAATTAACCATTTTTTATATTTTTTAGAGTCAATGAGCCTTTGTTTACAGTTTACGAGATCAATGACCTATTTTCTTATATTTAGCGAAGTCCACAATCTTTGTTTAAATTTGTTTACAATTTGCGCAGTCAATTTTATTGGGTCAATGACCTTTCTATTTGCATTTAGAGAAGTCCATGGCGTAGACATTGGATTTTCAACGTAAAAGATTAAGCACGTGGCCTTATCGATGATATATAGCTTTGGCAGCTTGAAATGTTATTGATAATATGTTTCAACATTTCTTTAAAATTTCGACTGAACTGGAGCAATATTTGTAACATTTGAAGACGACACCAGCGCATTATAGACTCAGAAAATTCTAGTGCGCTAAATACAAATTTTGCAACACCGTTTTTGCTTGCTTTGATTATTTGTTTTCTTAAGAGCTAAAAGCCGAATTGCAGCATATTTTGTACCATTAAAGAAAAACTAAAAATTTTCCGCAAAAATTTGCAAAACTTTGGTGCAACTTTGTGCTGGCAACACGTGCACACGCTGCAATGACAGCTCACTGCAATATTTAAGGCAACTTTACGCACAGCCATTTCTTATTTAGACAATTTTATTTATTTTTGCCGCCTGTGCAACAACAGCGCGCACGGCTACAACTCCGAACTATGCACTTCAGAAACTTGAAAGGAGCTCAATAAGCAAAACAGCAAACTTCAACTTGAAATTTAGGAGTTGCACTACAAAATTTGTTTCGGTGAATAATGATGAGAGCGCTGTGGTTTTGTTGCCATTTTTGCTGCAACCCAAACAAAAACTGCCGGCGGCCAAAAGTCAAGAGGCAAAAGCAATAGACGCAGCAACACTACAAATAATTGTGGCAGCAGCGACATGAGTAGCATTATTACACGCTGCTGTGGCACGAACGGGCAGACGGCAGAGCACTTGCTATACGCTGACTTTCGTGAGCACAGCATAAGCGCTTGCAGGCAATTTGTAGTGCGTAGATGGTTTCGGCAGCCGCCGCTGTTGTGCTTTTCGTGCTTGAGTTTGGCTGATGGGCGGCGACGTTGCACACTTTGCTGTTATAATAACTCGCAATTAGAAAAGTTTGCGACAAGAAAAATGTTTTGCCTGCATAAGCATGCTGTGGCTGGCGTTTTTCGGAGTGTGCTCCTTGAGAAATTTTTCAACTTACTTTGCCTGGAAGACGCCAGCGGCGGTGCGCTTCTTGGGCATATGCTCAACAAATAATATTCGCCGAAAAACTTTCTAGACTAATTGCAGGCAATATTCAATTCAATTTCGAAAACATTGCGCATCCCGGCACATTGTTACGCATTTATGAGTTGGCGGCTTAATTCGAATTTTTAAATGTGATTAAATGCGCAGAATTGAAATAGAAGTTTATTGAATTAGCGAGCAACGAGAACTTAAGCACATATTTGAGACCACAAATATGCATATTAAAGTACATATTGCGCGCTAACTTCTTTTGGAATTTTCGGCTGCGCGACGCTCAACTTCGTTCGCCAACTTAATGCAAACAAACCACAACTTTCAGCGAACTCACTTTATTGCCATAATTTGCTCTTTTCCTCCTTCCATCGCGCGCTCGATCTGTGTGTGTGCTTTCTTGTCTGTCGTCGGCAGCATGCACAAGGCCATTGCCATTGCCATGGCTGACCCCGGCGCCTTCATCACAACCGCAGTCTTCTGTTGCTGCTGCATGCAGCGACGTGGCATCAACATAATGGCGCCGGAAACGGATGTGCCTAATATGCTCATTCGTACTTACAATGCGCTCTGATTTTGAGTAATTACACTGCGTCATACGGTCCAGAGTTGCCAAGTGGGTATACAAATAAATAATATTAGGAGCTTTCTTTATATAGATTCTGAGTCTTATCTACTCTCAACTTTATTGCTCAAACATTGGAGCGTCTTAAACATAAATTAGACTAGGGAATTCTAGCTACAACCAACGGCCCAGTAGCTCAAGCCGCTTATGTGCCTTCTTGCCAAAGAACTCTTACTTCTAACCAGAACTTAATTGACAGTTAACTGCTAATCAGACTTCTAGAATGACATTGAGATGGCTCTATCTGCTCTGTTTACTAATACAATGAGAGAGAGATGAGAGGTATGTTTTGGTGGCAACAGATCAGACCAGCATCTCCTCGCCCAAAAAAGGGTATAATGAGCAAATCCAAAGTGTAAACGATGCTGATTGTCTTATCTGACATCAAAGGCATCGTCCACCATCATTTTTTTCTCCTAGATAAACCGTCAACGCCAATTATTACGTGCAAGTCCTCACGAGACGAAAACGAAGGGTCAATCGGGTCCGATTAGCCATCGCAGCCGATTGGAAATTGCACCAAGACAAACTTCCGGCTCACGCCGGCTTTCTACCTAACCAAAGATGGCAGACCGGATGTGACCCCTGGACTTTTTTCAAAGGGGATTCAAGCAGCATACCCTTCGGCTCTCAAGGTTATTCTGGAGAATGCCTTCCGTGACTCCTTTAAGGCTTGGAAATCGCACTAGCAACGCTGCATTAACACAGAAGAGGCCTATTTTGAAAGAATTGTAAGGATTGGTTCATTAAATTTTTTGAAATCGACTCTGTCCTATTACTTTCCAGACAAACCCGAAAGTGGAAGCGAACCGATAAAATAATTCAGATAGAAGTTTTAGACCACAATGGTTATCAGTAGAAACTGTGAATCAAACCCGGTAGGACCTCAGAGGTGATTATCGCGTTAGAAATTATATCTTATAACATTTCGTTGCAGAGCTCGAGAAGAAGTTCGCAAGTAATTCAAATTTCACGTTGAAACGAAATTCAGTCAGGTGGCAACCCTTTAACTTGCATTGTGTCTGGCGCCTTACCACAAGGCCAAAGTAGAAACCAAGTTACAACATAAACTCGAACCGACACATACACCAACAACTCCCGCAGTCATATACATAAGCTTCCTCAAAATTCCGCGGCGCAAACGAACAGACAGTCCAAGTGGATAAATCAGCCGTGACGAATGGAACGAAAGGAATCTTCACTGCAGCGGCATTTCTATTTTGATTTTTAATTTCGCCGCGATTTTTTCGCAAGTCCTACTAGACTACACCAATGTAGAGTAGATGGTGGATGAGCTGCAAAGGCAGGGTCGCCGAAAGTTTGAAGATTTCTGTGTCTGTCTAGACATTGAACTGATTTTGACAATGAGCGGCCGGCGCTACATACATTATCTTTATCGTTACTTATCATCGACCAAATCAGGAGTGGCAGCAGGAAAGGCTGCAGCAAGGCAACGCTTCGCATAGTTGAAAAGGAAGCAGGACTTTATGCCGTTGCTGATGTGTTTGCTGATCTTTTGGGAATTCAAACTAATGGTTTGATGAACTGATTGCTTGTTTTGTTGTTTTTGCATATTCCGACTGGTATTCGCATGCTCCGCTTAAATGTACGTTGAGAAGCGCGGTGTGCTGAGCGTGTTTGCTGTGCTTCGCAGTTGGTCCTTTCTGGTTCATAAATAAGAAATTTAAAAATAAAATTAATATAAAACGAAAAAAGTGGGACAAGAGCAAATAAAATTTTGCTGAAGGGAGGAAATCGTGTAAAACAAAATAATAAAATCAGAAATGAAAATGAAATCCCGGGCGGCAGCGGCGCGCGGTGGAAAGCTGAAGCGCCAGGGTATCGCGGCGATTCATCTTAATTGAAAATTGGCTGAGCTTGAATTTCGACAGATGTGTTGCTGGCCAAACTGCTGCATTGTTTGTTGGCGTAGCACTAGTTGTTGTTGTTCTTGTTAGCTTTTGAAGTTGAGCGAATATTGCGGTTGCCCGTGCCTCTTGACTCACCTTGCTCTTATGTGTGTGTGTGAATATGTCTGAGCGCGTGCGCTTTTGTTTGCATGTCTATTTGTGTTGACTTGTGTGTGTGTGTGTATTGAATCGTATCCTTTTGCATCCTTGATTGCTTCAACTCCAGTGTTTTTCTTTAATAATTTATTTTATTTGCTTGAATGTTTTGTTTTTCTTTCGTGCCGTTATGGTAAATAAGGCAAGTTTGGCAATTCAACTTGATGTTGCAACAACAACGAAAGCAAATACGCGAAAATATGCTGCAGTAACAATAGGGGTTAAGTGAATGGTAAGTGACATTCCTTTGGCGCCAAGTCTTTTTTGTGTCCTCTACGTACATTTGTACGTATGTATATCCGCAGTGTGAGCGTAATATTTGCTTTATTTGTTTTTGTTGTTGTTGTCGAAGTCATATTTTATGTAGTATTTATCAACTTTCGGTTGAGTTTGTTGATGTTTCGTCACTTTTATGGAGTTTATTGTTGAATCTTGATTGCATAAACGAGGTGAATACACTCTAGGAGATCTCTGCGCATGCAACCCTGTAGGAAAATGTAAATGCTGATACATTCAAGTACCATTACCAAAGGTAAATGACGACCTCCGAGAATAATAATTTCGTAATCAATTGTAGGCAACAACTTTCCTTTTTTGGTATTGGAATGATATCGCTAAAAACTACTTGTAAAATCATTCCTTTACTAGGGTTTATGTCTTCTCAAGACGCTTGAGTCAATTTTTGTTACACTTAATATTGATTAAAATTAGTTATTTTTTAGGCAAAAAATTTCATGCCCTTTCTGATTTTAAGAAAACGTCGAACAAATGTTGGTGGCCATTAGTGGCTCTGTTTACAAATCTTCACTCGTTTACGCCAATTTTCGATGCCCTATTTCGATGTGTTGCATTTCGGTATTAATTTTGGCGTAAACGCTTTATCTGGTGACATGGTTTTTGTGTAACTTAACTGGCGACGAGCGGCCTGCTTTACATGGTCTATAGCATCGAAACCATATACAATAGTTTACGGACTAGTCTCGGCCTGTGAGACCGCTTGTCACCAGTTAAAGGTTAACATACCCCCAGAAAAATTAATCCAGTGGCGTAAATCGCAGCAAAACTTTGCACGGAATGAGTCCATGTTTTGACATGAAACATGAGGCGGGGCACCGTCATCCGTCGTAGAGATTATCCCTGTCGATTTAATCAAACACCACGAAAAAAAAGACAATTTTTGGGGTTGCAATTGCCTTTCCTAAAACTCCCCGCAGATTTGTTTAACCTCAATAGGGACTTTTTTGTTTGTTAACAAAGACTTTAAGCCAGAAATGGTCCTCATCTGCGAAGACGATTTTTCGATAAAAATCGAATTTGTAGTAGTCACCGGAAAAAGTAAGTTTTCATAATAATCTTAGACAATTTCAAAGCGTTTTGCCAAAGTGAAACGTGACATAATAAAATGCAAAACATTATAAAATTTTACGCAGGTCCATAAACAAATGTGACCGCCATATATTACCTGTCAAAATTACGTCATCCCTATTGGCAGGCGCTGTATACTCGTAGATTTCAAGGCGATTCATAGCGAATAATAAAAATTAATAAGTAATTTCTTGGCAGTAATATTCCAGGGGGATTATTATTGTCTACCGAGAGGCGATCAAGGTCAGAAAAGAACTTTTGCAGAGATCTAGATCTTGTTGAAGAATAATACCAAGCCCTATATCAAAACGTCAAATTATTTGAACCAAAGGATACTACGGCGAAAAAAATTGCTTTGACTCGGATGTTTCGAAATTACTCAGTTTTTGTACAGTCCATTCCTTTTTAGCTCAAAGATTAAGAAGATGTCCCTGAACTTAATATTTAATCGTAAAGAAGCAGATGTCAAACACAAAGTAATTGATAAATTGAAACCAAAGTTTGCATGAACCTAAAAAATATTGTACCAAGGTTAGATAGATAGACAGTAAAAATTGAGGCTTTGTACTGCGACTTACGGTCTATTGTGCCCTCCCCTATAGCACATATGTTCATCAAAGTCCAGCATCCTGAACAATTAGGAGGTTATGCTATCCCTGTTATGCTTCTGTGCTTCTGCAAATTGCTGGTCAATCCAGAATTAGGTGCTCTAGGGTTTCATGTTTCATGCCGCAGAACCGGCAGTTTGGGTGGATTGTTGGGGGAGGTTGTTCGTGCCCTTAAACCGTGCTTGTACTCTCCCAGAAGTAGCTTGCCATGTAGTTCAGCCTTCCTATACACTCTGCCACTAAAACCTTCGATGCTGAGATCGCCTTTAGTGCCGCTTGACTGTCGCTATATGGCAAAACGTTAATTGCGATAATTGCGGTGGAGATGGTGTTCTGCGCACTTACTTATAGTAAAGTCTTCATTTTGAAACATGCTCCCAGAAATCCCATTGGTATGAATAGTTTGGTACACAATGCATGCTCCAATGCCTTCCGGTGTTTTTCGAGCCGACAATGTATCACTGGATAGAGCTGATCCTCAGCAGTACGTGGAGCATGAAATCATTCCACTCTGCCTTATTGGCGAGAATAACTCAAAAATTCTTTGTAACGTTAATTTTCTTTGTAACGTCCCTGTTTTCCCCTTTGACTATCCATTTGCTGAGACGACATTATCTCCTTTTGACGAAACTCTCTTGCGCCGTATCTTACTTGGACAGCTTAGAATGCCGGTCCATTGAGGTACCTTAAAAGTCCGATATAATGGATCTTAAAATTATTATAAATCGACAAAGCGTTTTGAACGTATCACAAATTTGTTCAGACGGCTAATGTCTGTTTTGACTATCTCTTATAGTTTACCGAAGGTGAGACTATTAAGATGTTTCAGACTCATTCTTGCAAAGGCTTACCGTTAGAAGAACGGTAAGAACTCGATTGCGGCAAGGTGCACTGTACTAAGAGAAAGTCGCTCAGTAGAAATTTTGCGTTCCACTCGAGCTCCAAAGGATCTCGCAGTTTCTAAAGAGCTTGTAACTAATTATATCGTAAAGACATGTGTTGAAAGTCAATTTTACCCTATAGGGAGTATAACAAGTGCAATCCCTTTAAGGATCACTCACATATTATATTACAGGCGAGTTATCTAACTTTCTGCAGTTCACTACATACTCACTAGTAATAATATATACGCATGCGTTTGCTTAATTTTGTACCAAAAGATATGTATTATATATACAGTTATATATGCAAACAGGAACATTTTGAATGAAATTCCAAATTTATTTCTGTTTCTGAGTATTTGCAACATTTTGCATTCATTCCCGTATTTATCTTTTAGTAAGTTGAGCGGCGAGCTTTTTTCGCTTTTGCACATTTTCATTAAACATTTGGCCCTCGGGTTCAGTTACGCGACTTTTCGGTACGAAGCGCGCAGAGCGGCAGCACACTCGCAACGTCAAATCGCTCTATGCTCCAGTGCACATTTAGCTACAGCACATTATGGACCCTAACCCACACATACACATACACACGTACACTGTGTGGAAAGCAAAAAGGATAATGAATTTTTAGTTATTGAATTATTAAAATGTGTTGTTGAAATGAAATACGTGCAGGTGAGCACCCGAGTGTGTATGTGTGTGTGCAGCGTGTCCACCCGCGCCGCCACTGCCATGTGTTGCCATACATATGGCACGGTTAAAAGTAGCGCATGTGAGTGCGAGGCTGTGGATGGTGTGGTATAATCATATGCGTACATGTCTGCACTTACAGCAAACATACACACAGACACATACTCACATACACCCATCAAATAATTCGGTTTTTGTGTAAAAAATAAATCCACATAAACCATGAAAGGTTACTTTGCTGGCAACGCTTGGTCAGGCCACATCCCCTCGCAGCGCCGCCGCCACATCTTACACCGGCACCAACAGCAGCCGCACCGCAGCTCCTTTGCATTTCCTGGTTTACCCCACACGTCCGTTTGGGATTTTCACCGGAATACCGGAAATTAACTCGGTGAACTTTTTCGAAGTTTTATCGTACAAATGTGATGTGCGATTGGTTAATGAGTTGATGGGTTCAGCTTGGATGGTTGGTTAGCCAGCTGTTGTGTGCGCGGCCCCAGATCCATCAGGCGTGGCCGGTTTGCTGATATGTTGTGTTGTGTTGTGTTCAGTTGTGTTGTATTGGAATTACGGTAAATAGCACTGCTGAAAGGAGATTGCTGGCGGAATTAATTGCTGCGTTGTTGCTGTGCAAATGAATATGGACGGTGCGGGAGTGCCGTGTGTTGCTGCGACTCGGTGCTCAGTGCTCGGCGTGGCATTTGCATATGCAAATGAGGCTTGAGTTAAGTGCTCGGCGTATGGGTAATGGCGGCGGCGGCGGTGGCAGCGCAGCGCGGGAATATCGTATGTAATATACAGCATCCGGAATTGTAAATTAGGTGCAATTGAAGCGGAAGAATTAGTGCTAAAAGCTAAGTGGCTAATATGTAATGGGAGGAGCGCACATGAACGGCTATTTTTAATTTTTAGTAACCTTTCAAGGATGGTAAAAACATATTTTGTTCTATAAAAAGCATACACAGTAATGATGAAATGTTAATGAGAGACATACTCGCCGTATGCTGTAAAAATTCTAACCGTTATATTATTGCGTAGGTGGGTCGTATAGAGATTCCCTTAGTTTACGTTTTAAGGCGGACCTCCATTATCAACGTCATTTACAAAGTTGGAAATCTCTCAAAAGTGGACCAAGTCTCTCAAAGATAGATCTAAGATCTCTCAAAAGATAGACCTAAGGTCTCTCATATTGCAGTGGGCAGATCACAAATCTCTTGAGACCGTTTGTTTTCAGATAAGCTTAAGTGCCTGAAGATATGTAATCTAAAATCTTGAATTTTGAAAATCTTCCGAGCGCTTGAAGTCCAGATAATTCCACTTTTAAGAAACTTTTGCGATTTGCTTCCGCTCAAATATTTAGTCTCACGGCAAATATACCAACCGAGGCGAGACTGCGTCTAACAGAATTCAGTCTTTCTTCCAAAATCCTGATTCATGTATCAAATTGGCACTTACTTAAGATTGAGAGCATAGTGACCACCACGGTGTCATGGAATCAAACTGCAGACAGATTTCATACATTTCTACATAAGGCATTTATTTTTCGACTCTTGGACCCTTTATAAAGTATGGTTAAACAATCCAGTGGCCAACTGAGACCATTATTCGCTCAAATAAAAAAGAGGACAGGGTTTTTTTAGTAGAGGGAATCATTAAAAACCTGATTGCGGAACTTTAATACGCTAAACCTAAACTACTTCTAACTCAAGACTCTAACATGGAACCACCAGATAAGGTATTATTTTGTGGGAGTAACAAGACATTTTGCGTCTTCTCTGTAGCACGGACCAGTTTTATTTGGTCATGATAGAAGTTGTTGCTTCGCGAATAGCTTTCCACTTCTCAGAGGACTGACACATAAGCACAGTCAAATTTTTTACTATTAAACTACCACTTAGTGGAGTTTCTAACTTTACCCTTATATTTAGAAACCGAGAACCGAGGGAATGGAAAAGTACGTGTTCAAAGTCTTCTATAGACTCGGTACACATCGAACAATACGAACTGACATCATTTTGAAATTTGCATAAATAGCCTCTGAAGCACCCATACCCGCTTAATATTTGGGTCAGGTGGAAATCTAGGTCCCCATGTTGTCTTGTTATCTACGTATGGATGTCAAGTATAAGTCTACGGGTCCACCGTGTTTTGGTTGAGGTTTGTCATCGTTGCTGCCATTTAGTATGCTTTTCTTTCTCTCCTCTCTCTTCTGGATTTCTGTAATTGGCGCTGATAGCTTATATAATATCGTGAATTCGTCTACCCGGATGTCTATGGGCGACATAAGCACTAGCTAGTACTTTAGCTGCTTCGCTGAATATAGTTCGGAAAGCACTTCGTACTCTTATTGGTGTATGATTATGCGCCGCATAGAGCTTAGGTAAATAGGCTGGTGTTCGTGAGACCACGATTAAACCAACTTGGACTGACAGAGACTCTTATTCGTTGTTATACCCAAAATTTTTAAGTACGGATCAATGAGACTGTCAGAGCTGGTTAATATCTACTAAAATAATTCGCCGGCTTCGTTAAGAGTATGGCAACCAATATGCTTCAAGCTTAATTTAGCATAAGTTGGACAGTGAAGGAAAAAGTGTCTAAATGCTTCCATCTCATCTTTCTCCTTGCAACGTAGACAGGTTGCGCCTTCCAAAATATTTAGCTTCATCTATGGGACTGTGTCCAGTTAGGACACCTATCATTGACGCCATGTGAACTGTGCTAAGAGCCAACAGTTCCACGGACCGTTTGCGTTTCAATCTGAGCTAGAAGTACTTACTGAGCTCGATTGAGACCCGTAGATCCATTGCCCAAGTGGACGACCACAGGAGAATAAGTGAGAGCGTGATTACCAGAAAATCCATCAGCACAGGAGTAAGACCAAACCACAATAAGGCGACACCATCAGATGTCACGCTGGTTGCTATAGCTATGCAGTCTTCGCCTAGGTTCTTCGAAAACCATTAATTGTGTAAATCAAGGTGTGAGAATCTCACTTACTATATATTTTGTCAAACTAGCGATATTATCCCTAATAATATTGAACAAAATATTGAATTAAAATGCTCTGCATCAATACAGAGGTTCATTTTACCATGTTGTCGACCATTCCGTTAAAAATATTCCACACGAGACCTCAATTTAGATGAGTGAAGCAATCATAATTTTTAGTTACGAAGACATCAGCCATAAATTGTTTTATAAATGTTTTCGTTTCTCCAACGATCTACTCAAATTTTGTATGAAATTCCCGCTTTGCCACATACGCTCCTTCCGCCCACTCACTTCTTACTGTAACAGTTGTTTTCAATTCCGAAATAATGCTGACGATTTACAGCAGTTGCTTCAGTAATTGGAGTGTCTGGTGCTAACGCTATTACGTCTCACGTTGCAGCTGAAATGACAGCCGAAAATTCCGACAGCGTAATGAATTATGTGCAGCGGCGAGAACTGCCAAGCCACGCTGAAACTGAAACTGAAATGAAGATGCCACATATCGAGCACAACACGGTGACGAGCAAAGGAGTGACGAGCATCCTTTCTTAGCTTTAGCGGAGATTTTCGAGCTGTCAGCAGAAGCTGAGCCACCGAGCAAAGTGGAGCTGCCACATACTCTTCTTTCATGTTGCTCGAGAGCATTGCTTGCGTTGCTGCCACATTCAAGGACAAGTGGGTGGCACGGCACAGCGCCGAGTTGAGCTGATGAAGTCTATCTGACACACGCTTTGATGTCACTACAAAACGTTTGCGGCTCATTGTCTTAGCTAGTTGCCAAACCTGCTGCTGATGACTACACCAGCGTCGACAATCAGCCAGAAGCTTCATTTTCCTGCGTCTGCTGGTGAGAATAGCAGCGACGATGATGATGATAATGATGGCGACGACGAAAACGAAGACGAAGACTCTGTCGACACGGTCTTCTCATGAAACAATCTGCGATAAAATTTACAAGGATTAACGTGCGGATTTTCTTAAGTGTTTTCGGCTTCCGCCGTCAGAGCTGTTGTGCTGTGCTGCACGTGTTGTTGTAGCCGTTGCGTGCCTTTGATGTGCGTTGAAAAGCCAATGTCTGCGGATCAAGTGCACCAATAACAAAAACAACATTAAGTTTAATGACTACAACGGCAATATGAACAATTGCTCGGAGTAACAGATCGTCGTCACATACTCACTGTGAGTGCCCGTTACACTCGTTGTTGGCTGTTCGTTGTTGTTGCAGCTGCCATTTATGCCGTCATGTTGCCAGAAATTTTAAGCTCTAACTGAAAAATGAAATTCGTCACTCCTTCCGCTCGCCGTGCGCCACCAGTCCCAGCTCATCGTATCGTTTCGTAAATGATTTATTTCTCGTATTTAGTTTGGCGAAGCATGATGGAATAATGCAATAAATTCCAACGACTGCTGTACTGCTCCACCGGCCGCTTGCCCGGCTGTCTGGCGGAGTGTTTGACGGAATGACTTGTAAGCGCATACTGATAGCTTGACGAAATGACTGGAATTAGTTGGGAATTATGTGTTGTAGAGGTGGGAGATTTCAAAGTGTATCCGCCCGGCTTAAGGGTTTTGCTTTGGGCGTTTTGGCAGCTCATTTCGCGTGCAATTGTTGCTGTTGCTTTTTGGGCGGCGGCCATTTCCACGTAAAGTAAAACAATGCAATTTCAGCATATTCCAACAATGTTGTTTTGTCTCAAGTTAGCGCCACTGGCGGAAACGTAATAGTTTGGAACTTCTTGCAAGTGTATTTTTTGTGTTTGGTTTTTAAGAGATTTGTGCAAATCCAAAGCAATTTACAGAGATTGTCAAAATAAATAAGCTTATTATGCAGAAGCAACAAACTAGCTAAGGCAGAACTTACCTTTACACTCGCAATTATACTGATAAACAATCTCTTAGAGATAGTTAGGTTATGTTAGGTTAGGTGGTCTGCTACGTACATTTAGTCCTTTGTGAAGCCGTAGAAAAGAAGAACTTCTGTGTTCGAAGCAAAACGCTTAGTAGCTAATGCAAATTTGTACAGGCGTCTACTTCCATTAACGCGAGTTCGGTGGGATGTCTGAAGGTATGCGCTCCCAAGTATTTTAACGTTGACCCACTCTGCAGATTGTGTCTGGTAAGATTCCCAGCCTTACACCATGGAATAGGGAAATGGCCTGTTAAAACCCTCACAATTTGGAAAAAAACTAAATTAATAAGGGCAAAGATCACTGTATAGCTAACCATCGATCTTGGTCCTAGACACATTTCCGACAGTGTATGAAAGGATTGAAGCCCAATGGAAGCTAGGAGATGAAAGCACCGACCTGTTTCCATTCCACTGATAGCGGAACTAGGGTCCTCCTACTTGCCGGCTCATCAGCTTTACTATTGCCTGCGATCCCGCTGTGGCCTGGCACCCATTCTAGTCTTACCACAAAGTGACTCGCTGCATTGATAAAGAGGTTCGGCATTTCTCAACCGGCCTTGAACGCTCGGTTAGTGATCTGAAGGCTAGCATGGCGCCCTGCTATCACCCACAGTAATATGCACTGCTCTGAAGGAGGCTGCACGCCGGAGAAGTAAGTCTACCACTATCTTAATGGCAGCAACCTCCGCTTAAAACACTACAATGGTCAGGAATTCTGAAGCAAGAGTTTAAAGAGACCTCCTGATAGTAAACCCTTTTACCAACATCCTCCTAAGCTGCCCAAACTTAAAGAAGCTCACTGCCCCTCCCCCAATGGCTACTTCCCACCCACAACTCCTTTAGTCTTAGAGACGTTCATCATAGCTCGGCGTTAACAGTAATACATACCTTAAAGAATATTTTAAATAAATTGTTGTTACTATATTTATTTATTTGAAAAAAAGAAAATAAAAATCTGAAATCAATTTTCATATCTTTTTATTATTTCCTTCTTTTGCAATTTTAGTTTTTAAAATTAAAACAATTTTTTATCATGAATTTTAAAACAAAATTGAAAAAGTAGAGAAGATGTTGAAAGGTTTGTAGTAGCTTATAAAGGATGACTGCAGTTAGAAAAATCTATTCTTTTCTATAGCCTTAAACTCTACTTCAGAAGGGATTTAATGTTGGAACTTCCGATATTCGGTACTCATTCAACGCACTGAGTTAGTCGACAAGGATGACGAAATAATTTGAAATCGTTTAACTATGTGGAAAGTATATCTGGGGCTGATACTTAATTGTAGGAAGTCATACATATACAGAAACTCTTTAAAGAAATATGAAGAAGTAAAAAAATTTCTGAGAGTGCGATCTTAAGAACCTCTACGATGTTACTAAGCTCCATTGCAACAGGATTCACCATCAACACTACTCCAAAGTAACTATGTAAGTTGTGTTGATTTTGTTCCAAAAACTGCAGCAGGAGCTGTTGATCAACCGACATACTCGCTCCAGTTCTGTCAGTGTCGATAACCACGTAATTGACACGGCCCGTCGCCTTCGCGTAAGACCTCCTTTTTCCCTCTGATTCGTCACTGGTAATTTTCTTCTTGCCCACAGCTGAAAGTGATGGTCCATTACTATCCCGCTCAGTCGGGCCCTTGCAAGAGCCGTGATAGTTAGAGCTTTTTGAACATTTAGTAATTTCAGAAGTTCAGAGAGAGAGAGTTTAATCGACTCCACAGGTTCAAAAGCAGTTTGCGCGCTGCTCGATAAGCGATATCGGAGTCTTTGCCAGTCTTCCGCTCAAGGTTTCCTTCTCACATTGAAATGATTTTTGGGAAACTCTTTCATTCATCTGTGCATCTGTGAGAGGAGCTTGGGGCTAGCAGAATCCATGAAACTGCAGCAGCCGAAGCTGCGGGTGAATTAGTATTTGTGTGGGTGCCATCTGGATTATTAATTAATAATTAATGTTGTCAGCGTTGCTCATATTGATTATTCGCATTTTAAACCTTATGCTAAAGGTGGAAGGGGCACTCAGAGGGTATTGTTCGCTTCTTTCTCCTACTTCCCGAGAGACTTAGTAGAAACCAATCCTCCTTTTTTCACAACACAAGCTTTTAAAAATTCAAAAAAAAAACCTTTGAGTCTTCAGTTTTGAGAAAAAGTTGCAAGTTGGGCCATTCACAGTGATAAAACTGGTTTAAAACTTTGTATCATAGAAGGTAGTGGTAATAACAATTCAATGAGGAACCTCTTACACTAATTCAACTCGATAACTTTGTTATTGCTTTTACTTGAAAATTTTCTTTAAAAAGAGAGCGAAGATATCCAATAGAGAAATGGCAAATCGAAGGCAGCTCTTTCCTTCTAATTAGTCTTTGCTTGCTGTACTTTATTTTATTATTATTTTTTTTTTTTTTGTAACATTTCCTTTCATTGGATTGGTTTTTCGATAATCCGTTAAGAATATTTTTAAGTTTCGTCTTTTTAGGAGTACAAAGTATGAAAGTATTATAGAAAGCAATCTGTGCAGCTTATTATGAGATGATTTATATACATAGAAATGAAAAATTCTGAATAGTACAAATAGTGCTACACTAACGGTTTTTTAAATGTATATACCGAATCCCGTCTCTCCCACCGTGCAATAATAATTACCAGTAAGCCTTTTCGTAATTATTTAAAACAAGTTTTTTCGATTTACACAATTTACTTGAAAGTCTGCAATTTAAAAAACTATTTTCGGCGAAAATTTATTACCCAAAGCCGTCAGAAAATTGACAGCTGTTGACTGTGTAGAAAATGTTAAGTACGAGCGTGCAAAGTACACCAGCAGCGGTATTAGCAAACTTAATTAAATTCACACCATTATGGCGAAGCTGCAAGTACACGCGAATAATAACAAGGAGTTTGGCGAAGGAGCATTAGTTTTCGAATTTTTGCGCATTCACACATAGAAGGAATCAATTGGAGGCTTAACTATGGCAGCGGAGGAAAATGGTGACCACCCTGTAGGAGCGAAATCATACTTTGGTGTAGTTGTGATTTTTTTAGTTGAAACTTTTTATGCAAGAAAATTGGAGGATCACGTTTTACAGAACCAAGAAAGGAGGCCATTGATTGAGCGCTTAAGATTCACAATTTTTAATGCGACATCAGTTAGTTTATTAACTTTTTTCCTACAGGGTGTGCACATGCACACATACTTAATGAATTGAAATTTGGAAAATGGCATTCGAAATGGAAAGGAATCTTTGCAATTGTGTGGAGTGCAACGCATACAAAATGAGCTGCATGTATGCTGCTGTTGTTGTTGTTGCTTTCGAGCGAATGTAATTTTCTTGCGACAAATGCATGCTGAGATGTGTCAGCTTGCTGTATTTGTATGCTGCAGATTGCTTACGTAATGGCTGTTGTTGCGCTTGTTGCCATATTCACAGATTTGCTGCAACATTGCGATTCAATTACCGCAATCATGCCACACCAAGTTTGTGTGTGACGCTGTTAATGGAATGTGTAGCAGCAGCGGCGGTGGCAAACGCATGTGGCAGCGGTATAAACAAATACTCGAGTTACATTTGATGGCTTTGCCAACAGCAACAACAACGGTAACAACAACGGTGACAACAACAACTGCCAAGTGCTTAGAAAAGTTGCCACAAAATGGCGAATTCGATAGTGAGAATCTATGCAACTGACAGCTGTCTTCGCAAATTCTGCTCCTCGCCGCCATGCCGCTGCGTGTGGCACGTTGTCGGCGCAGCAGCACTCTCGGCTTGTTATCAGTGTTGCAAACTTCTTAGCAAATATTTGCATACAAAATGGAATTTACTGCTACTGAGCCAACTAAGCCACCTTTCTTTCAGCGCCGCCGTCAACCTCGACTTTTCTTATCGGCGTCAGCGCCGCTGCGTCGCGCTTATAGCTTTGTGCTGTCGTCGCGTATGCGTAACGCGCTTATCGTAAGCAAATAATATCAAAATTAATTACCAGTAATTTGCATAATTTCGTGGCTGTTGTTGTGCTGTTTGTTGTTGCTTTCATTGTCATGTCTCTCGCGCGTAGTCGTTGATAAACAATTTGCGTTGTTGCAAACAATTTGCATAAAACTCAAATTAATGACTAGAAGTAATGCACGCTCAGCTCTTTTTCTTCAAACAGACACGTAATTAATAAGAAAGTCGCGACATTAGCGAAAATGTACCAATAATATAAATGGAAAAAATTAATGCTGAAAGAAAGATTTTCTTAAAAAATTTCTATGACGACGAATACCGATCAAATCATATAAAACATCCACTTAGATCGGCATGTGGCATCTCGTGAAATCGTCCAAAAGATAAGAGCTAGTCACCAAACCACTTTGAATCATCTACAAAAGACTGAATACTCAAAAAAGCTTGATGTTTGGGCGCCTCATAATTTGACACAAAAAAACCTTCTAGACCGAATCAACGCCGGCGATATGCTGCTGAAACGGAACGAAGTCGACCCATTTTTGAAGCGGATGGGGACTGGCGACGAAACATGGATCACATACGACAATATCAAGCGAAAGCGGTCTTGTTCGAAGGCTGGTGAATCGTCCCAAACTGTGGCCTAACCAGAATTGACGACCAGGGAGGTTTTGCTGTGTACTTGGTGGGATTGGAAGAGTATCACCCCCTATGAACTGCTCCCATATGGCCAGACGCTTAATTCTAACATCTACTACGAACTACTGGCGATCGACAAGAAGCATCCAGAATTGGCCAACATTCGATAACATTGATAATTCGTCAGAAGCAACGGGAACTCGGATGGAAGATTTTATCGCATCCACCGTATAGCCGAGCCATAGCGTCAAGTGATTATCTCCTGTTCCTGCCATGGCGAACGCCCTTGTTGGTCTAAAGTTTAACTCAAAAGAGGATTGAGAAAAGTGGCTATCCTAGTTCTTGGCTTATAATCTAGATGGAATCATATTAACGAATGAAACGGCGTATATTTGAACTAAATCCGTTCACGGTAAAACCTTTTACAAAGCATTGAATAAAGAGGAAAAAAAGCAAAAGAAAGATTTTGTTATTGAAAAGACGGTGTGGAAATAAGATGTATGCTAAATAAGTAAGTTCTGTCAATGAAGCAGCCGTATCTAAAGGTGTTGTATCACCATTTCTTCTGATGACCGATTGACACTGAAAAAATGTTTTTTTGCACTTGAAATTATCTTATATAATATAGGGGTGAAAAAGTGAGACAAAAACTAAGATCAAAGGGTCTTTTCAGGTGCTTACTACATCAAAAAAAAGAACAAATTGTAGACCAAGTAATATGAACTGAGATGAAATTGTACTTAAGCTCAGCCCTTCAGATGTGCTAGATGTAAATTTGGTTTAACATTCAAGGAATATTAAACTTTAATTACCCAAAGAATATATTGTGTGGTAATACATACATAGAAGGCAGCTTCAAGCCAAATGACTACAAATAAGTCTTTCAGGCCGAAATTGTGGGCATAACAGAAAGTTCCAAGTGGGACTCTGCTCTAACCAGCAAGTCCATAAACTTTCTGGTGGATAGCCAAGCGGAATTAGGGCTACAGTAGCACTAGTATCAAACCTTACTGCGAAAGGTTACGCAACAGGCAATGAATATACTCTCCGTAGGTAACTCGATTAACATTCTCGGGGTACCCGATCATATAGGAATAGAACGAAGTGAAAAGGTAGACGAGATGGCCCACTCGGGGGCAGCTGGCGACTAAATTCCCCTAACCTGCCCACATTAAAGCAATTGGCCTTAGAGAAACACTTCCGACCTTGGAGCATGGGGCACCACAAATTCACCTTGGAGAGGTGTTAATAGTGAATAGACTAAAAATCTCATTAGGTAAAAGTAACATCGTAGGGGCATAAAGCACCTGCCCTTAAGATCCCACCTTTGGAAAATATGAAACGTGTAGTCGGCGAATGCAGAGCATACGCGGCAGTATGCGAAGCTTGGTGCAGGGAGAGCTTACAAACGACCCTAACTAACTACGAATTCAAAATTCAAAGCAGTTTATGAATTTCAATTGTAATAAATATGAACTATGCATAGCTATAACACTTAATCAAATTTTACGGACTGGTCTATATAAATTGCGTTTGCAAACCGTAACTGTAAAAAGAATTTCTAGACTAGTACAACCCATGAAAGAAAATTCTACAACGAGTTTGCTTCTTGTTTTGCGTTTGTAAGATAAACATGGTTATGGAATCGTTAGAAATGTCGTTCTGCTTCCAAGTGTTTTGGAAGTCTACCTTATTTCGAATATAAGTATTTCAGTGGCATATAGCATTTAATGAAGGTGGTGAAGTTATCGTAAACTTCTTTCAAGCGTATCGTCGCCTATTAATGAAGATAACATCGAAAAGTTGAAGTTGAAGTTGAAGTTGAAGAAAGAGTATTTGAAAATCGTTGGGTTGGTATTGAAGAGAAAGATGCAGATCACAACATATTTACTGGATTAACTAAACATATTTTGGTTTTTGTTTAGGGTATGAAGAATGTTAAAGGTACGAGTCTACAAAAATACTTTAAGGCAAAAGAAATACTTGACAGCGTTGCTGAGGTTTCCAAGTTCATCAAACACATAATTTCTAGTGACTAGACCTTGGTTAATAAATTTGACGTCGAAACTGCCCAACAATCTCGCAAAAATTCGCTAAATGCTCCGAAGGCTAACCCAGCCAAGGCTTATGGCAGTGTTAATGGGTTTTATGGATTTCCTCGGGTAAAAAACAATATGTTTCCAAACATTTTTTTTCTCATATAAAAATTTATTTTTTTTTTTGTTACAAACACTACTAACAAAGATATTCTGAAATTTTTGGGAAAAAATATTTTAAACTCGGCCATTGCGACGCCATTTCCGGTGACCCTTCCGAAAAAAGGTGTGCCCGAGTTGGTAGGACAACTGCTTACAAGATCATCTAAAGAGATTAAATTAGTTAAAACCTTAACTTAGAAATCGGACGAAGGAAAAAAATGAAAAGTAGAGTTTTGGCAGACATTTTTATAAAAACAAAAAATATTTCAGAATATTTTCTCGAGAAATCTTGCCAATCGACTTCAAAAACACAGTTTCGAATAAAACGAGTTTAAAGACGGCGCACTTAGCCTAGCTAGCCTCGAGGGCTCAAGTTCTCAAACTTGTATCTCCGAAACTATTACTCGAATCAACTTGAAAGTTTAGGAAAATATTCTAGAGCTGTTGTAGAATTTAATAATGCAATAAAAAATAATTTTGTGAAACCTGTAAACCCATGTAACCCCTTAAACGTAAGCATACTTTTATTGAATAATAATATTTAATAAAAATAGCAAAGATTTGTATTAAAATGAAATAAGTTAAAATTTTGTTTTTTGTCAGTCCTATTCAAATGAAATACATAGCCATGTGAGTAAGCTGCATGGGATAAACCGCGGCCAAAACGTGGAAAAACTGGCAGCTCAGCTCGCAAAGTTGCGTTTTTTTATTTTGGGAAGCATGCGGAATATCGTTTATTTTTTTCCAAAAGTGAAGGCCTTTCTAAATTGACTATTAGTTAGAAAGAAAAAATCTTAAAAACACGGCTCCAATAAAAATTAAAAATTTCATGTATTAAGCTTCAAGTTACTTCAATATCCTCTGAATTTCCCTACGTCTCATATAACACAATTTAAAATTCCATTTGAATCTTTCACTTTCTAGTACACAAATAAAAAGTAATTAATATGACGGAATACAACTTTGTAGTAATAATTCCCTCTTTTGACCAAAAATTGTCCAAATCCAATCAAAACTGTATCCTAGGTACCAAATATGTGAACCCCAGTATCTGTAGTTGACTTTTTACCGAAAATATCGGTCGATGTATAAGGTATATGTATAACTGAAATTCAGGGATAATTCTTCTCTGTCAATGGTATGTCTATATGCCAAATATTGGTTGAATCGGGTCAATACTTCCCTGAGCCTCCATTTAAACAATATACATATTTTCGAACTTGCAGGTGACTATTATGCAGGATATATCAGCCACTATTTGAGTTACCACAATCAAATTGGGAGCGCGAGTTTTAGTCATGACAGTGTATCTTTGTGCCAAAGTTTGATATATTTGAGTTAAAACTTGCTCAAGCCCACTTATAACCATTTCCAGGATTTTCGAATATCCTCTGGTTCACGTCTTACATATTAATGTATTCACCTGGCCTTAAATCTTGCAAGATAAAAGAGTATACAATGTGTGGTTGCACCCGAACTTAGCCCATTCTTACTTGTTATTTTTAGCAATCTACCTAAATTTATAGATATTTCTTGTAATGTTAAAAATGTATGAATGCTTAAAGGAGTAAGTATATATATACAATTTTGAGACTACCCACAAGAATCTTACATATGCAGCTGATTTAATAAGAAATATTCACAGCCTTTGCCAACCAACTTATCTTTTGAAGCTCCTCACCAACGGCCTTTAGTACCACCCGACTCCAGATAAGAAGTTGGCTGGCATCTTCCAACTTCCTCCGTGTTGAATGGAAATAATTTAACGCTCCGCTGGCACGGCGGCTACGGCCGTTATGGAGACGACGGCAACACAAATTAAAAGCAAACTTTATCTTTGCTAAATTTTGTATTAATTTAAATAAAAGTGTCGCCACTCGCCAAGAAGACGCACAAAAACTAAAAGCAGCGCTTCGTCGCCCAGTGCCACAGACGGTAGAGTACACAAAATTTGCATGGTTTCCACCTTTGTCTTCTGATTCTACTCTTTACCTCTACACCCACAGCGCACTCGAGCAAGTAACAAATTTCATAAGCCAAATATTTGTACTGCCAGCGTGCGACTGTTGCGTCTGCCACACAACTTTCGAATCTACCACCGCATAGTTGCCACTTACCTCGTGCTGCCTTCGCTTGGGCGGACAAACTTGCCGCACTGTCGCAGCAGCAAATGTGCTGTGTTGCCCGCATTCCGCTGCCACTTGGCGCTTACTTAATGCCACAAGAAGCATAGTTTGTTGCTGCCGCACAGGTGCACTTGTGGCATAAATTTTCGCGCCAATGAGTTGTGTGCGCCACCACTCCCTTCCCGCCTGTCTTTGGTAGTCAACGCCGTAGTCGCTGCTGATTGCTGGGGCTTTCTTGCTGATTGCCACCGTTTACTGCCATTGTTGTCCACTCTATGGTTGCACAATGCCACCAAGTGTTGTCGCACTTGTTGTTATTGTGGTTGTCAGCGTTGCTTTTGTTGCTTTGTGTCACACTTGTAGGCCACATAAGCCGCTTAAAATTAATGCTAAATAGATAGAAGTAATTTTTGATAACTTTGCATAAAATTATCGACTACAGTGCGTTGTGCAGGTGTATGTGTGTGTATGTTTGAGCGGTTGTATGCTTGTGTGTGCGAGTTTCAAAGTTTCTGGCAACATTTCGTTGTTCCCCCAATTTATTAACATTTTTCGGCAAAGGTAAGCCGCAGTGGCATAATTAGTTTTGCTTTAGTTATGCAGATTACATGTATACATACAGACGAAAGTGGTTACATATCTCATAGCAAGTGGAGACTTCGATTGCTTGAACAAATATCTGGGCATTTACAGCGTCTACAGCTTTTGGCGTTATTTCTACTCATTAGTATGTAAAGTATGATTCGCCTAATTCCTACAACTATTTAACTTAAGCAAATATACATTCTTAGAAATTTTCTGTCCTAATGTGTATATTCAAGCCTATAACATATACTTAGTATGTATATTTTTTAAATCATTATTTTCAAACCCACTTCTCTTCAATATATAAGACGATTTTGTTGCCAAAGATATGTATGTACCCTTGAGAGTTACAACTATCTGCGAGATACAACCCGTAATCTAACTAGAACTTTTAAAGTCGTGATACCCACTTTAGCAACATACAAGAGATTTCATATTAAGAGATCAATACAGCCCTTTCCTATAATTTTTCAAGGAAAAGAGCTACCGGTTTTTACCTAAAATTTCTCAATGTACCCATGCCAGTGGGCCAAAGAAGTACCCTTAGTATCGAGAACATTGTTAGCGCATCAATTGAGAAAGACCCAAATCAGTCTATCACACGTCGTTCTCAAGCATCGGGCATCTGTAGCATTGTGCTGGCGAATTTTGCGAAAATATTTTGACCTTAATACCTTACAGGATCAAAATGACACAAGAACTGAAGCTGCTTGATCACCGGAATCGTCGTAGTTTCGTGACTTGGGTTGAGCGGCAACTTGAAAATGATCCGGATTTTCAACGAAAAATTTTCTTCAGCGACAAGGCTCTAATCTTATATAAATTCTGGCTGAATGGCTTCGTCAATAAGCAAGATATGCGTTATTGGTCAGGCAGCAATCCAGATAGATCGTTACCGCCCAATGATAACCGAATATTTTTGCCCGAATTGGATGAAATGGACTTGGCCAAAAAATAAGGTGACATTGTATTTATTTTGAGAATTCTTTATTTATTCTTCCAAATCAATTTCATCCCCTTCAAAGTAATCCCCTCCCGATGCAATGCACTTATGCCAACGGATTTTCCAATCTTCGAAACACTGGTTGTAGTCACTTTCCGGGATGGCCTTCAGTTCCGTCTTCGCTGCGGCTTGAATCTCCTCTATCGTATTAAAACAGTGTCTCCGGAGCGGTCTTTTGAGCTTTGTGATCAGCCAGAAGTCGCACGGCGCCAGATCAGGTGAATACGGTGGTTGAGTTTTTGGCGAAATGATAACGAATAACGAGGGCAGTATGGGATGGCGCATTATTGTGGTGTTAAAACCAAGAATTGTCTTTCCACAATTCCGGCCTTTTTAGGCGGATAGCGTTACGCAAACGACGCATAACGTTCAAATAATATGCCTTGTTGGCTGTTTCATCGGTTGGAAGGAATTCCTAATGCACAACACCACGATAATCGAAGAAAACAGTCAACATGACCTTGATTTTTGAGCTTGACTTTGGCGCGATTTTTTTGGTCTCGGCTCCCTTTTGGCACGATATTCGCTCGATTGATCGGTTGTTTCGGGGTCGTAAGCATAGATCCAAGTCTCATCGCCAGTTAAAATGCATTTCATGACACCCTGGTAGTCGGAAAGCTTCATTTCAGACACTTCAACGCGACGTCTTTTTTCCAAAAAATTCAATATTTTAGGTACCAGTTGAGATTTGACGCGTTTGAAGCCCAAAACATCCTTCAAATTGGTATTGGCTGAGCCTTTCGATATGCCAACTTCATCAGCAAGGTTTCTAATTGTTAATCGACGGTTTTTGGACACCAAATCTTGGAGTTTGTTGAACGTGAGCTTCGTCGGTTGAGGTTGATGGTTGCCCTGTACGCTCTTCGTCTTCGACACGTTCACGGCTGGCTTGGAAATCACTTTACCACTTGTAAACATTTTTTTAGACATAGCCTCATCACCTAAAGGCTTTCTGCACCATCCCCTGCGTATCCGCAGCAGAAAAGTGATTCCGCAAACAAAATTTATTGCAAATTCTTTGCTCAACAAATTTCGACATCGCAAAAAGCGAAAAACTCACTTTTAGCAGCTCACAAAACGGCGCGTATCCCAAACACTAATGAATATTTTAACATGAAATTTGACATAAATGTGACTGTAGTACTGTCCAACTTAAAAAAGAAATAATTCTCGAAATCCTTCCACGCGCGCAGTTTAAATTCAAATGTTACCTTATTTTTTGGGCACAGTAGAATGTGGTGTCAAAAGGTCGCCGCCACAAGTCACACAGCAAATGAATCGATTTATTGAAAACCAAATTTGGTGAACGAGGTTGTTGAGGATATTTGGTAAAGGGTGAAAAATAATGTTGCCAATTCCAGTTTCCTTGGTCCTCAAAATCCGATGAAACTTCCTTAATGGTGTTCAGAATTCGACCGCAGGAATATTATGTTGAACTGTGCGATTTACTCATCAAGCGAGTATCATAAGATGGAAGGAAGTGTTTGATTTCGAACATCAAAATTCACAAAGTGAACCAGAATTTGGAGAGAAAAATTTGATGTCGTTATGGCCTTGCTTTCACATGGCATAATCCTAAAACAATTCTGTATTTCTATATATTAAACCTAATGCTTTTAAAGATAACTAAGGATCATTTCAAAATAACATTAAATCAATTGGGACCAAATAGTACACCCGTAAGGAATATAAAACAGATTTGTATTCAGGTGAAACTGTAGATATTTATAAAAGTATTTGCGTAAATATGATATCAATGTTGCAAATAATTATAATTGTTCAGAAATAGTTCGAGAACGTCTTTCAATGCCCCACTTGAAGCAAAAAACATTAGGCGCCATATACTGACTTAAGAATATACACAAAGGAAGAGCACCAAAATAACCCTTGTAACAAAAGAAAATTGCAGCAAAAATAAGATATTAACACAAACTGGCGAAATACAAAAAAGAGTATTTCCGTTTACTTAAGATGTCATGTTGCAGTGGTCATAATAAGTAACACATGCAC
This sequence comes from Bactrocera correcta, assembly GCA_027475135.1. Classification (NCBI taxonomy): domain Eukaryota; kingdom Metazoa; phylum Arthropoda; class Insecta; order Diptera; family Tephritidae; genus Bactrocera; species Bactrocera correcta. Next base: position 38,870,401 of record CM050323.1, read on the forward strand.
TAGTATTGGTGCTGCCCAGTACGAAATATTTCAGTTACTTATGCAAATACAAAAATGAAATGAGAGCACAATCAATGAGTTGCTGGCTGTTAAATATTTGGTTTGGCAATATATACGGGACACCATTTTACCATTCAAAACATGTTCAACTCATAACTCATAACTCAGGATAACTCCTTACAGGATTATGTAAAGTGAAAAATTAACCTTAACTTAGACCTTGGACGAAGTAAACAAAAATTTGAAATTGGATTTTTGGCAGATACTTTTTCAAAAAAATAAAAATGACATTCTTTGTCCAGTCTTTAAATATTGTCTCTCAAAGACCTGTGTAAAATTTCATAAAGATCGTTAGAGCAGTTCTCGAGAAATCTTGCCAAACGACTTCAAAAGCACAGTTTGGAGAAAAACACGTATAAAAGACGGCGCACTTAGCCTAGCTTGTCTCGAGCGCACAAGTTCTCAAGACTGTATCTCCGAAACTGTTACTCGGATCAAATTAAAAATTTAGGACAAAATTTTAGAGGTGTTTTAGAATTTAGTAAGACAATAAAAAGTTAGATTTTTTGAAGCCCGTAAGCCCATGTAAACCCTCAATGCTGGAATTTATGCTGTTTCTTAACTTTCTCAATTTTAATGCTGCCAACGGTGACGTAGTTCCCGAGACGGAAGGAATTTTTGATGACAGACATATATTGGCCGGTGTTTGTACTCCTTTCTTGAACAATGGATCATTGTAATGCCACGGTAGTTCAGTAAGCAAGCAATATTCCAAAAAGGTTACAATATAACTAGAGAATGCCAAAACTTGGCCTTCCATTTTGATCATCATGTTCAAGCACAAATTATCCGTCCGAGCTTTCTTTTCATTTCTTATTTCGTGGCATTAATCAACAATTCTTTAATAATAAATAAGTTTAATTTTCCTACAGGGTATTATGACGCCTGCATTAATGTATGCTTGCCTGCGCGGCACAGCATTGCGACTACAATGAGTGATTTATTCAACAAGAAAACATAGACAGACTTTTCTGCTGGCAAATTATAACAACAAAAAAAAGAATGTGAAATGCGCAACACATGTGTGGCAGTGACTGCGAAGTTGCCGGTAGCGGGCGTAGAACGGTGTGGCATAGTGCTGTCGGTGGTAATGCGGCAGCTGCTTGTATGTCAAATTTGCTGTGAGGGCGGCGGCCAAATGCGCTTGAAAGGGGTTACTTGTTACGCTGTTGGGCTGTCGGTTGTAGAAGAGAACGCGCCGCATTGAACACACACACACACTTCTGGCGGTGTCTGCGTCCGCAACCGTGTCGGGGGTGGAAAGTTGTCAGCACATCATCAAAATTAACATCATATGCCGCACGAACAGATGCCACAACCGCCGCAACGCCTGTGAGACAGCCATGCAAGAAAGTTTAACAAAACTTGGAAAAGACGAAAGCGAGCAAAACGAGAGCAAAGCAACGCAGACAGTTGGAGGGCGGATTGTGCAGTGCGCTGCGCGTGGCGGTGGGCAACCGGGTTGGACGTTGAAAGTGTAGCGGCGGATGCGCTGCCGACTTTCAGTGATTTTTTATGCTCCGTTTTTCTGTTTTTCAATTTTATACTTTAATCCGCAACATGACATTTTAAGTGAACGCGTTTATTGTTGCTGATTAAAATTTAAATCCGCTGCGAAATGCGGGCAATGGGATTTTACGCTTGCAAGTACCGATAAATAAATACACACATGCGCGCATACATGCGTAAAAAGTCATGTCTTCGGATTTCGTAGTGTTTGAAATTAATTTTTCTATGAGGTATGAGAGCAGCGGTGGGATTACTGCCAAAGTCCCTTTGATCAATTTCAATTATGCCAAGCCGTGTGGAAAGTCAATATGCTGCAATAACGTGCAACTTCGGAAATTATTAAAAACGGCATGAGCAGCGGTGGATTAGCGCGGCTTAGGGCAGCTCTCGCCTGAGAATTATATTTTTGTCGAAAAAATGGCGTAATTATTTTTGTAATTGAAACTTGACAGCTACTTAGAAAAGCGTCATTAATTTGTGCGCACAATTGCTGCGTGTTGCACAGCCGCCACAGATTGTTCACCCACTTGAGTTCATGCAACGTATTGCGCGCTCTTAATCTTCCGCCTGCGCATCCTTTTCCATACTCGCCGCACATTGCCTGCTTTGCTGCACTTAATCTGCGCGCAACTGCGCTTTTGTTGTATGTCACAGCATCATCAGCGGCGCAGCACAACGTGTACAATATGCAACATGCCACAAAATCAGTGTAGTTCGCTCACCATTAAAACCACGCTGCTTGCCACTCATACGCCGGCAGCTTCATGCAACATTCGCGCCCTTGCGTGACACCAGTACATTAGTTTTGCTCATGGCTCCGCTGATCTGCTCTGATTTTAGCACCCACTTCGCCGCTACTGCTTTACGTTCTTACCCTGTGTCAGCGCTGTTTCTGCTCTTATATTTATTATAAGTTTCTTATTCTTAGTTTTTATCTCTTTTCTATGTTGTTCTGCCACAAACTGCAACAAAGAAGCACTCATGGCTCGGCTTTGTCTTCCTTAATGTAAGCTAATGAAATGAATGTTGGTGCCCCGGCAACATTTTCAGCGATCCTTATCAGGTGCGCACACATCCTTCTTTGCGGTGTACATGTGATGGCAGCTTCTTTCATATCTTTAGTGTGGCATGCTGGCTGTACAGTGTTTAAAGTGGGTTGCAACATAAAGTAAAATATTATTTTTAATAAAATAATAATTCTTTCAAAAGATTTTTTACACCTTAACAGTACATATTAAATTTGCCGCGAGGTTGTAAAACGTAGAAGAAAACGTCGCCATATCTGTCCTCCGGTCTGTTTGGCTGTGTGAATGTACCTGAAAAATTCCCTCAGTTTTTGAGATATCAAATTGAAATTTTGCACACGTCTTTCTTTCAAAAAAGCTACTTATTTTTTGGAATATCCTATATTGAACCACTATAGCATATATATATAGACTTACAACGGAAAAACTCGGGCTGATGTATAGAACGACTTGGCGCATTTTACGTCGCTTCGCTCAAATCGCTTTTGAAAAGTTTCAAGAAATTTTATTCAACATGCAAATTGCCGCATTTGGAATGAAGAGTATTCTAAGTGGATTCAAGAGCTGACATTTCATCCAGAAAACCAACGGTTTGGTGTTCTGGTTTGTGGGCCGGTGGAATCATCGGTCCATATTTCTTCAAAAATTCAAATCTTCGACTATTTGAAACCTGAAATTGAAGCTCGTGATCTCGACGTCATTTGTATTTATTGAGAGAACCCTTCGATGAGCAGATAATTTCACATTTTGGGCCGGTCAATTTGCCAACAAGATCCTGTGATATCACACCGTGAGACTTTTTCCTGTGGAAATATCTAAAAGGTATGCGGAGAAACCCAATTCGACACAGGCCTTGGAGAAACCCATCAAGCATGTCATTCGCCTGTTACCAGTAGAAATACTCGAACGAGTCATGAAAAATTGAACTGAAGGGATACACCATCTGAACGTAGCCGTGGCCAACATTTGAAAGAAATAATCTTCAAAAAGTTTATCCCTAAGAATGCTCTTTCGAATGATTTCCAATTCAATTTGAAGCTTCTGTGTTTTTTCTTTTTCTTTAAAAGTAGGAAACCTCGAAATAGATCACCCTTTGTTAACGGTAGGTGAATTCATGGGAACCGAAGTTAACGTTTCTTCTCAGTATGACCGATCGATGGTTTATGTTCTAGAACTAATACTATTGTTTTACAATTATAGCTATAAGTTTAACACTTCGATTATCACTTGGGGTCATACTGGTCGCTTGGAATCTTATTGGTCGCTTAGGTTCACAATAACCCGAGGCTTGCATAGAAGAGTACGAAATGAAACATGGCAAGAAAAAAGTTTAAATTAAATTTTTTCATATTTTGAAGGTACCGTTATCTAATAAAAACGGTATAAAACTACCGATCAATTTCCATCATCGCAATTTTTGCATAAAACGCCAGCCTTTGGTGCATTCCAAGTGATGTGAAGCGAAATAAGCTACACGAAATTTTTTTTTGTGGCTTTTTCCCATTATTTTTTTTTTATATTGCTCCTTATTATTCCATTATTATTCGAATAAATAATAGGTAAATCCCATTTGGACCCACTGTAGTACCTTATTTTGACCAAAACTGGCCAACAGGTATGTTTGGTCAACCCGCCCTTGCTACCTATAGCACTTGTCTTTGCTTTACAGCAACCACCCCGCACTTCTTTCCCCTCCTAGACCGAGTGCCTGCAAACCGACCGCCCAAAGTTCGTTTGCACACGCAAAGGCGACAACAAACAGCGAAACCGTGCTACTGTTGCAACACATTGTTGCTGTTGCCGCACTAATGTTGCGATGCGTCGCTACTAAATGCCGCAACAATTGCGGTGGCGAATTAAAATTGCTGGCATTTTGTTTAGTTAACTAAACAAGCAATGGGAGCAAGCAAGCGCGAGCGGCGGGCGGGTTGCGAGCGGTGTATGCCTATCTGAAGCGATTGAGGCGGCGCCGCATTTCAAATAGGCAAACACGTTTACTGCTGCAGCTTTGTAGGTAATTGTTGCAAGTGCGCGGCGTCTATTTGTTTTTGTCAAAGCGCTGCATTAGAGCAAGACTCCGGTGAAACTGCGCAACAAATGGCAACTGCTTGTTGTTTGTGCAACACCCAATTCGTATGTAGAGAGATGCATGTTGGACTACGTGTTGCAGCGCCTGTTAGTATGCTTACATTATTTATTTACTTATTTTTCATTAGGTTTTATAACTTATTTTCTCTTCTTTTCGATTTATTTTTACAAAAACACTCGCACACCTTTGTGCTGCGGCTATCTACGTTGCTGCTGCAATGTTGCGGCAAGTTGGTAATTAAAATTAATGCAAGCATCTGAAACATTTGGGCTCTGTTGCACCTACTGCAGCCCAGTCTTCAGCTTCAACGTCTTTCAGGTACTGCTTCTATGTAAGTAAATGTGCACTCAGGCAACTTGCTGCCGCATGTGGAAGTGTTGCTTGATCAATGCCACTTGCTGTTGTCGGCTGCATGCTGCACATTCTTCGTGGAAGCTGCCACTGATTTTATTTAATTATTTAAAAGTCGCTGTTTGCACTCAAGATGGTAGCTGGCAACAACACATATGTTGTTCACGTTGTTGTTGTTATATATATACGTATGTTGCAGCATGTTGTACGATTTAATGTAAGTTGTTGCATATTTAATTTGAACGCGGCGCGCTGCATCACTTGCGGTAACCAGTTAGAAATGCGAGCCAATGCAAAGAGAGAAACTTCGCAAACACTTTTGAAAATTAAGTAGATGTCTTCAGTTTCCAGCCACATTTGCATACTTACGCCTCACATTCACATTTATTCGAACACAGTGTGGCATATGTTGCCTCTAACTCATTTATCATATCTTATTAGACAAGTATCGCTGCGCTGTTTCTCGTATTCGCATCTCTGCGCCCGAAACTAATGACTCGTGCTACTTAATTTTTCGCTGGAACAACGTGGGAGATGCTCTTGTTTTCCCCCTCGCTCTTGCCTCATATTTTACCAAATGCTTATATTTATCAATTTCATATGACGCTACTTTTGCTTGAGACTTATTTCTTTCCCATATTTCCGTTTGCTTGTTGTTTTTGTTAAGCTTCTGAGAAACCATTTAGTTCAACCGTAGTGAAAGAGAACGCGCGAGAAATTTTGATTTATCACCAGTCAAACGGACTTATTTTGGGTTGTGAGAAGTGTTTGCTTGTATTTGCTTTTATGTTTTCGATTTTTTTTTGTTTTGAAGTCTCGACATTTTGAAGGCCAAGTGCAAAATACTAATTTGCATTCTCTGAGTTCTGCACAGTGAAGAAATATTGCTTTAAGAGTATCATGAAAAATATTTTTATTTAAGGCAATATTCCCAAAGAGGTTTGTAAATAATTTCAAAACAAAAAATAAAAAAAAATGACAAAAATATAAAATTTTAGAAACTTGACCAAAGAACTGTATTTTTGTAAGCAATTACTCTTCATTATGAAAAAATACTTAATATAGATGTATTTTACGTACGAATAATACATATAACACCTTTTTTTAGAGGTCAAAGAATAACTAAAATTTTTTTAAAATTAACGTTTTTTTAAACTCTTGAAATCATAATAATATGTATGGCAGACGTATCGTTGGCTTTGGCCTTTTATTGGATACCAGAAAATTTTATACTTAAATTTCTTTTTTTTTTTCTTATTTATTAAATAAAGTTCCATATGTTTTCATTTTTTTAAGGAGTTTTGTTTTTGTATTGGGAGTACCTTCATAAACTCTATTCGGTTCAACGGCTTTTTGCTTGCGTAAATCACATTATGGCAGTAAATGGCATACGAGTTTATAAACGAAATATTTAGCATGCCATACAATACTACAATAGGCCACCAATTCGTTGTTTTGAAACACGACATTAGTGAACCCATCTGATCAAATGTGTCGACACTTCCCTTTGTCTGGTTGTAGTGTAGTATAGTCAGGCTTGGTTTATAGTACCTGGTTCATTGCAGGAAGATAGCTAGTATACCATCTCTGATGGCTTAGACTTATATGACGCTAAAGTTAAGGGACCATCATAGCAAGCAAAGTGCTTAATCTACCACCTACTAATTAAAAAGTTGAACCAACCAAGACTCATGACAGCAATGTACCTATTTCCACTATAGCTTGTATTGAATAACTCATTAGTGAACAAATTATCGTCACTCAATACTTTGGTCAAAGCCAGGATGCCAAGCAGAGTACGAATTTCAAGACAATTTGTAACAGCGAACGTCTTGCTAGTCAAATTAGTTGTTTGTGTTAAAGATATCTCTGCATTTGTCCACTGAGCTATTTCTGATATAATTTCGTCAAAAAAAAAGTATTTAAGAACGAAAACGGATTACATAAGGCCTTACATGCTTACATAGAACTCGATAGAACTCTACCGGCATTTACTCCTTTCGAGGTAGTTCAGCAATTTTTGGTTTTTGCTTCTTAATGTTGCCTGAAGTACTCTTACTATCCGGCTGTCTAAAGACGAACCATTATTGTTGGCTTCTTCGTGTTTCCGACCTACTGATATATTTTCGCGATTCTCCTGAATATTCAGATCTTCGTCTTTCCCGTCACCTTGAATCATCTTCTAACACCATATCTTCTATTTTACTTTCCTTTTCGGTTGAACTATTATATTATACATTCATCTAGATTTCTAAGATACGCAGCTATTTGCTCGTCGTCTAATATTTCATTTCTTACATGACGATATCTTAGAATATACAAAACTTATTACCAAAAATCACCTACCACAGGAATGCTGTAAGTAAGGACTGAGATAAATGCAAATATGTATGCGTTGTGAAAAAAAATTGTAGGCGAGACAGCAATATGTAAAAAGGTCATACCCCTCTCAGACGTACGTTATATTCCAAAATAATGGAAAACATAGTATTAAAATTTGTAGGTTTTGTTGATATATTGATTATAATGATGTGGTTGCTACTTTGCGAAATCAGGTATTCAAAAATTACTTCGTTAGAAAGCATCCGACTTCGTTAGATTGACACGGAGGTGCTAAGTATGTGAAGACAACAAAGAAAAAAATACTTCCCAAGTATTGAAAGCTACGAGCCTACTTGTTAATGTTTCCATAATTTCTTAATATGTAGCATTTAAAAAAAGACTAAAAATATTGTTATACTTCGACAGTTGTTAATTTTTGAACACTTTCAGGTAATCCAACCAAGTGCACCGAAGCAATTAACTCTGAAATTTTTTAATCTTAGTCTACAGAAAGCTCCACTAACGAGCAGAAAAAGACAAAAGTTAATGAGTAATCAAGAACGCTCAAATATAAGTTCAGCAGCAATGAAAATTGAATTTATACACAAATTCCGCTAAAATATCTATTTCCTGGCCTTCCGAGAACATTATAACGAATGTCGCCGAAAGAAAGTTTAACTTCGCAAAAATATCAACTAATCTTTAGTAGCATAATCCTAAGTAAGTAATAACTTATTGCGTAGACTTCCTTTCATATTTTGGAATTTGGCAACCCTAGTTTTGCAATATGGCAACTCGCAACTTCATCAGTACTCAGAAAATTTTGACATACGAGCGCTATTTGTTTTGTTGTGTTACAGTAACTAAAACATTCGACGTGAATTATCTCAATTATCAATTTTTGGCGATGATGCTCCATTAACAAGCAGTGCTTGTCGACAGTATGGTGAATTCAATTGAGATCGCAGATCACTTCAAGACCAATTTCGTTAAGGTCGTTCAAAATTAGTTGTTGTTCCGGAAACTAACGCTGCTGAATGCAAACTGATATTGAAAGATCGTCATGTGACCTATCGTAAGATTGGAACAATTATAGACAATAGTGTGACCAGCATACATTCAATATAAATAAACAATAAAGCGATTTTCGATTATTGGTATTTGTTTTTGTTCTCTAATCCCGAAGTAAGAACTCTTTAAAAACGACGTTTTTTCTAAAACTTGACCCTTTGCCGATTTTTAATTTGGTTTGAAGCTTTTTGAAAGACAATAAGTGTATTAAGAAACTCGCCATTTCCTCTAGTTACTAATTTAATACACAGATACACAGATGCCACATATATTATTCAATTTCGCCCTACAATCCTTGAAATTTCCTTATTAAGTTAAAACCTTGGCTTTTTCTCATTATTTCGCGTAGCCAATTCCACAGACACCAATTATCTAAATTGCCAAATGGGTCGTGTATGGCAGCGCACCCTGTATTTCTGCATCTGTTGCAGCAGCCGCTGACGTGGAGACAACAATTCGTCGCACACATGTGCGCTCATTACTCAACGCAATGCAATGGACTCATCAGCCAGCAACAACAACCACACGACGCTTTGTATTAAGAAAAGGAAAATAATACAAGAGTAATCAAATTCCACTTCGTACAAATTAGTTACAATTGCAATGCGGCTGCCAAGTTGCAGTCGCATTCATTTGCTCATTTTTTCAATTTACGGCTGAGTGTACTGTGCAACATGGCACGCAATGCAACACGCAGAACGGCAGATAAGCAGGCAAACAAAACAAATTATAGCTGAAAATCCAACGGATTCGCGAAAAAAGATTTAAATAAAATGTGGCAAGTACAATAAAATCAAATCGGCGAGCGCTGCCGTGGGACCTGGGGGCTAAAAGCGCGCTGGCACCGCAAGGCTGGCAAGAAGAAAGAGTGAGAAAGAGCGAGATGTACAGAAGTAGAGCCGGGACCAACGAAGTCTGCGAGTTATAAAGAATCAGCCATAATGAGTCCCCATCAGGGCAGACAGTGAACATAAACACACACAAACGTCGCTACAATTATGAGGCATCGCGGCAAGCACCACACAGGTTGGGTCCCTCAAGGCGCACACACACACACACAGGAATGCTCAGGCAGCGCATTACAGAACAACAAACTGCGAAATTATTTCATTCATTAAAATTGTAAATGTCTTAATCTCACGAAAGAAATCGCAAAACAGCGAAATTTTATAAAACAACATGCCGATATAGACACAAGAACAACAATAAAATGGGGCAGATGAGCAGACCGTTGTTTCGCTTCGATGTGCGCAATAACAATGCACGCGGCACAAGATGGCGACGACAATGCGAACCGTGAGGGAAAATTGTGCGATACAACAGCAACAACAGAGTTTGGCAATCGCTCGACTGCAACGCCCCGAATTTCGCCGGTACTTAGATTCATAAAAAGTTTTTCGTAGCACTTCTAAAAATAACCGTAAATAAATTTAAAATGCGTTTTCCCCAGTGGCACTGGCTGACAATTTGCGCCATTCGCACAACAAGCTTGCAACATTCTTTTTGTTGTTGTTTCGATTTTGTTGCGTCGCTGGTGAATGGCATCTGCCCGAAAAGTGCAAAAATCCGATTGATCATTTTGGCGAATGTTCGCGCGTTAAAGAATTTTAAGTGCTAATTCCAGTGAAATTGGAATTTCCAAGTGATTTTCCGAACTTTGCGATGACCTCTCGTCATTCACTTAGACTATTGGCGGAGGCAAAAGCTATTGGATAACATTTACAGCGTGTTTTATTTGGACAGCCAGAGCATGAGATGGGCGTATTAATGCACACAATAACTCACGCACAGTGAAAGGAGGTGGATTGATAAACTTCGTGCAAATAACAGGAGACTACCTAAAGGGTGCGTTACATGCGTCACGTGGTATTTGAGCAAGTGTGGAACTGTCAAATACATTTAAGTCAGGCATTAAACTAGAACGGAAAGTGAAAGCAATGAATGGCTGTAAAGTAAATGGAATGCTATTGTATAGTACGTACTTGATTAGATTAGGTTAGGGCGTAGGGTTCATCTCAAATCGATGGGTCTCCTTAGAAATACTTTGTAGGTATGCCGTTTTTTTTACTCAAAAACGTCTGAAGTGCCTCAGCTCATAGATCGACGAAGTATCTTGAGCTTACCACAAACTTATTAAAGCGGTTAATACCTATTCCAGCCACTGTGATTAGTTCTCCAAAGGTTTATCTACTGAGATATTCCAATTTCAGTCTGGCAAAAGCCGGGCGGAGAAATTGAGATAAACGTATTAGCAGAGTTTTACTTTCCTAAGGCAATTTAATCATTTAAATCAGAATGCCAATTTTTAGTCCATCCAAGTACTTTGTCTTTAAATTTGAATTGAATGTGTCCAAAAGCTGTAGGAAGTTTTCGAAACACCCTGCATAGTTGAAAAGTTTACAAAAGCAAACTTTTCTGATACTCTTTAATTTGAGCTGTTCAGAGAGAGAATTTCATATATTCTAACTACCTCATTGAGTTTACGAGCTTAGCAAGGGCATTATTACTTGAACTAAGCCTTTCATACAACAATACAGAGGAATCACTATGGTTAAATATTTGTAGAATTAATACCGTTAGAAATGGCCAAAAAACGTTTTGAAAAATAAGCAATAATCTTATGGACAAATTTTCCAGGTTTTCATAATGTAATTTCTTCATTATAAACTAAAACTGGTAAAGCTTTACGAAAGACTACTCAAACCTAGACTCGAAGTAGCTATCAACGAAGCTGGAGGACCCTCCCCTAGACAACACGGCTTTAGACCCGGCAGATAAACTCTATAAGCTATAAAATGTGTCATTGAAAGTGTAGAAGCCACACAGCGAAGATGGCACAAATAAAAAATAATAGTGTTGCTGGCCGAAACGCCTTCTACAGTGCTAGATGGATGGATATGATCCACACTCTCGAGAAAAGTTTTACAATCCCCGACTGCCTCAGAGATGTGGTACAAATCTACCTTAGTAGCCGAAAAGACCAAATTAGAGGGGATCGCGGCAGATAGCGACCACTTTAGGAGGAGCTCAGGGATACATTTTAGGCACAGACTTGTGGAATGTCAGCTATGATGCTATACTAAAACCCAAAATGTCAGACAAATCGTACTTAATTGGCTACGCGGACGACACTGCAACAGGTTATGATACCGACGCAAAAATGGCTCGACTCTCACAGGCTAATGGCTAACAAGTGGGCCCAACTGAGCTAGCTGAGAACTGGGTAGATGTGGTTAAAAAGGAAAACCGGCCTAAGGTAGTGGCCAGCAATATAATAACAACATGGCAAAGAATATGGAAGAACAAGAGTCGTGGCATATGGACGGCCAAACTAATAAAATATCTGCACATAGTATGAACAACCCGTAAATTTGCTGTTATCCGGTTACGGATACTTCAAAAAGTACCTCCACAGAATGGGAAAAATAGAAGAGCCCTCATGCTTATACAAAGACGCGACAAAAGACGACGCTGATTTTACATTCATTGAAACGAACCACCGTAGAAGACATGGTTGGCTCAATAATCCCAGCTAACTTAATCAACGTTATGATGGAGAGCAGAAATTGGAGGATTATCCAGAAACTCGCAGCTGGTTCAAGGTAAACATTCAATAAGATTGCAGGCATCTCGAATTCATCGGTTTCATTCTCTATAACATCTTTAAAATATTTGTCTGCTGGAGATTAGCTTTACTCTAGTCTGGTCTTCGATCAGAATCCTTGAACATGAACTTTGATCCAATAATAAAAATACTCGAAGGTCTTCAATTGGTGCCAATATGTTAAGGTGATATCTTGGATTTTAGAAAAATTATACTAGAAGTAGGGCTGAACAAAACCTTTAAATGATGCATAAATAACACTATTGTATCATTTATACTCAGTTGTTTTGCCAATTTACTTGCATTATGATCAAAATATTCACCCTTGTGAGGTGACAATGGCAATCACGTTGCCAATTGGTTGTTAATAATTATTTTGCTAAATAAGAGACCTGAACATTGTAGAGTGCATTTTATCCTAATCACCTTTATTTTACGAATTCACGAAATTCCACAAAATCTATTCTAATTAGAGCAGATGCTAATTTATGAGAGGTTAAGTATGTGTGAAGAGAAACCCAAATTCTTATTTGGAATTTAAAATGATAATAGAATAATTACACAGAATTTCGAAATAGAAAGCCACAAAATACTTCAATCGGGCAGTGGCGGCGGCAAAGAGGGGAATCGGATTCATTGTTGAACTGATTTCGAATTATATATACAAAGTTTTTATGCTACTCGGACTGAATTTTTTCCGACCAAAAATGGGCTTATTGCTATAAAAACTAAATATCCAGCGGTTGAACAGTGTTTTTGCCGAAAAGATGTAAGCGGTATTTCCGATGATTGTAAAAATTTACAGTTCTGCGATTTAGAAAGCGAAATAGCCAAAAAATTTAAAAGAAATGGTGCTGGAGTTTTGGTTTTTTAGTGAAATATCGCAAGTGGGAAACCTCCTGTTCTCTTTAATCACACAGACCCCTCCTTTTAAAAACCCAGTGACTCACAATCACATTATTGGCGTAAGTTGTAGGGCACTCAGCACACCACACGACACAAAACAACAATAAGAACAACAATAGCAAAAGTGTAAACAGCAAGAATTCATTAACATTTCTATCTCAAGCCACTGCAACTAGAAAATTGCAAACCAAATGATTTATTAATTTGTTGAATCAAAAATTAATTACATTTAAAAGCAAATTATTGTTATCTATTCTCTGAAGCACTCGTACGAACGAACATTGCCGTGTGCTCCCAACAGTGTATGGGTGTGCGTGTGTGCCTCTCGGGGGAGTTGTAGCTACAACAGTTGAAGCGCCAAGCCCAGCAGAAGACGGGCGGCTCCATGTAATTTTAATGAATCCATTTTAATGGCGCAGAGAAGTGACTCGTCAGCAACAACGGCACTTGCCTCGTGCCGTTAATGAAGAATTTACCTGTTTTGTGATTGTCTTGCTGCGTTTGTTCTTATTACGTGTGCAATAATAACAATAATAATTTCACTTGTGGCAAGTACACTCACTCACTTATTCCTCAATTAAGAAATGCGAATTCGTTGTGAATTGTTGTAGTTATTACTGCTTGTGCTGGCATATATTTTGTGTACTAAAAAGCGGATTTTACAAGTATTCGACGCATGTCCCCGTTGGAACTTTTGTTCTAAAAATAAGAGTTATATACTTGTGTTTGTATGTGTAATTTCCGCAATTAAAATTTTGTGCTTATTTTGAAGGCAAACAACAGCAAAAATTATATATGTAAATAAGAGACCGCCATATAGAGTTCGCAAATAGTAACTTTGCGATACATTTGTGGCACAACAAAACCATACACACATTCACATGCAGCAACCAAATGAATAAACAGTTAAATGAGCCCTTAACTAATTTCGTTGCCTCAGCAGAAAACGGATAAATTTGTAAAAAACGCAAAAACTGGTGGGGCATATGGTGGCAGCCGGTGGGATCCAAGCGTAAAATAATGACATATATTAAGTGGCCATGTGTGAGTGCTTTCGAAAATGAATATAAATACCCTGGTGAGAAATAAACGAATACGTCGCCTGAGGTATTCTTGGAACTTGTAGTTCATGGATGCTCCATAAGAGCAACATGGCAGATTAATTATTAGAATGTTCTAAAGCGTTAACATGAGCTCTAATTCTATCAATAGAGATGTCGTGATTTTTAATTAACGAAGTTAGATTTCCTCAACCACTAGAGAGAATTTCTATCACTTCGTACTCTGAAGATTGCGCGATAATGATGTCGGGCGATGGTATAGATGGCATGTGTTCAAAAGTAAACGGCTATCTCTCCGACTTTTTTGGTTTCTTCGCTGCAAAAGTACACAGCGACCATCTTCATTAACTAGAAGAAGGAATACAGACTTGACTTGAACATTGCAGTCGATGGCGTTAAAATTCCGACTGTCCGCAACCTTAAGATTTTAGGTATGATATTCACCAGTCTGTGCTCCATCACTCCTTATACGGCCGTGATTATTGCCAAAGTACAGACCCGCAACAAAATCCTCAAGTCGCTAGCCGGCAGCACATAGGGAAAAGGCATAGAAATATTATTGGCAATATACAAGGCAATTCTACGCCGCAGCAGTATAGTGGCCTCGATGCAGGGAAACACAGACGAGAAAATTTCAGACATGTCAGAACACTGCACTCAGGACTAAAACGGGATGCCTCTTGATGTCTCCCATTGAACATTTGCAAAGAGAGGCCTTTATTATTGTAGAAGTCCTTCCTCAACTACGTCGACGACATGAAACAATACGCCGACTAGACTTCGGACGCAACAAACTTCAGACATGCACTGGTTCTCCGCCATTCCCAGTGGAGCTAGAAACACCATCTTCTTTACCACCTCCCTCTCAGTGAATGTCGTATTTGGAGTCAAATCATCACACATCCCTTGCGCAGCTTCGTTTCGGATCTTATAGCAGGTTAAACTCTTACTCTATTCAGAATCGACCGCAATATATCAAATATATGTCCAGCGTGCAACGAGTCCCTGCATGACACTACCCACCTTTTTGCATATCCAGCTAACCCTACACATCTCACACCCCTCTACTTATGGTTCGAACTTGTTGAAACAGCACGTTTCCTGGACCTACAGTTTGATGATTTCGATCAACAACAACAACAATGTGATTTTTACAGCTCGTGGATTACGAATTTGTTTAAAATTGTATCAATGTGTTCAGTAAGGTTGTCCAATTAATCAAGTCTCCTGTCACTTTGGAACAACGGTTGAAGATTATCCAAGATGATTCCGGAAAAGCAATTGTATACTAAAATTTGAATGTTTGGTGCGGACAGAGTAGGGAATCGGCACTTATTTCTTTCGCTTCTTAAGCTTTAATATCTGCTCGTTGGAAGTAAATTTAGTGATCGGGGAAAGTTAGCGCTCAAGCTGAGGCTTATTTTAACCCACGAGGTAACCGTACTATTACTAAAATGTGGAAGATAACTGTAATTATGATAGATAATAATTATTTCTTTCGTTATTATCGCCGCAGGCAGGGGTTTATTGCTCAAACTAAATACGAAACGAATTCAATCTAATTAATCGAGTTTTTAATCTAGATTCGTCCGAGTAGTTTTTCCTTCCTTAAAGGGTATTCTTCTTCTTCTTCTTTACTGGCGTAGACACCGCTTACGCGATTATAGCCGAGTCAACAACAGCGCGCCAGTCGTTTCTTCTCTTCGCTACGTGGCGCCAATTGGATATTCCAAGCGAGGCCAGGTCCTTCTCTACTTGGTCCTTCCAACGGAGTGGAGGTCTTCCTCTTCCTCTGCTTCCCGCGGCGGGTACTGCGTCGAATACTTTCAGAGCTGGAGTGTTTTCATCCATCCGGACAACATGACCTAGCCAGCGTAGCCGCTGTCTTTTAATTCGCTGAACTATGTCAATGTCGTCGTATATCTCGTACAGCTCATCGTTCCATCGAATGCGATATTCGCCGTGGCTAACGCGCAAAGGACCATAAATCTTTCGCAGAACCTTTCTCTCGAAAACTCGCAACGTCAACTCATCGGTTGTTGTCATCGTCCAAGCCTCTGCACCATATAGGAGGACGGGAATTATGAGAGACTTATAGAGTTTGGTTTTTGTTTGTCGAGAGAGGACTTTGCTTCTCAATTGCCTACTTAGTCCGAAGTAGCACCTGTTGGCAAGAGTTATCCTGCGTTGGATTTCTAGGCTGACATTGTTGGTGGTGTTTACGCTGGTTCCAAGATAGACGAAATTATCTACAACTTCAAAGTTATGACTGTCAACAGTGACGTGAGTGCCAAGTCGCGAGTGCGACGACTGTTTGTTTGATGACAGGAGATATTTCGTCTTGCCCTCGTTCACTGCCAGACCCATTTCTTTTGCTTCCTTGTCCAGTCTGGAGAAAGCAGAACTAACGGCGCGGGTGTTGAGGCCGATGATATCAATATCATCGGCATACGCCAGCAGTTGTACACTCTTATAAAAGATAGTACCCTCTCTGTTAAGTTCTGCAGCTCGAACTATTTTCTCCAGAAGCAGGTTGAAAAAGTCGCACGATAGGGAATCGCCTTGTCTGAAACCTCGTTTGGTATCGAACGGCTCGGAGAGGTCCTTCCCGATTCTGACGGAGCTTTTTGTGTTGCTCAACGTCAGTTTACATAGCCGTAACTGAGTGAATATTCATCATCTAGTACTCAAGACATTACTCTGTTATATGATTTAAAGCTATGTAAGAAAGAAAAATATTCGACTCTGCCATAAAAAATTATGAGTTTATTGCATGTTTTGGTTCAGAGACTAAGAATATCCAATATTTAAAGCTCGCATTTGGACTGCTTGTCAGCTGGACATAAATTTAGACCAAAAATTTCAAAAATTTAAATGTAATGATACATTCATACATAGTACATTAAAAAATGAGCACAAATAAATTATGACTTCTGCAAAATTCATTTATTGTTGGCTGCATCCGCGGAACATGTAACATCAGCGATTGTACACCACCTTTCAGAGCTCATTACCGCATGGGAAGAACGAAGGCAAAAAAATCGCAGCTTCTCTTATTTCTACAATAGCTGTTATTGTTAGTGTTGCCGCTGATGTACTAGGTGACACGATGACAGTCATGGCCACCAGCGTTGCTTCCCATAATGACGCCAAGCAACTCTAGCTCCGCATGCTGTGTTCATCTACTATTTTTTGTTGTTGGTGTTATTATTATTGCCATCCTGTTGGTTGCTCCTGCTGCTTTTGCCTGGAATCGCGCATTTAGTATATGTTTGCCTTGCCGCCGCTGTTCAGCACTGAGGCGATCGCGCCTTTTGCACATGCGCAGCAGCCAGCCAGCGCCCGGTTCTCGCCATTCTCATTTCGTATGCGGCATACGTTGCTGCCACGAAGTGTCGTACACTACTTGTATTATTAATTATCAATTTATTAAGTGTAGTTAAGTCGTAAGTAAGTGATTTTTTCCATGTAACGCCGCCGCCGCGACACCACGCGCCCCCTCCGGCCACAAACAAATTGTCATCGGCCGCATTGAGTTGGCATGTGACAATTACAACTGTTGCCAGTGCAACAGCAACACCATAAATGGACAACTTCGACTTCTATTTACTTCAGTGATCAGTCTTCTTGCAACGCAGCAGTTGTCCAGCCGCCGGAGCCACTGCCATCCTGTCTGTCAGTTGGAGTTGAAGCTGTTGAAGCTGCCGTTGCACAGTTGACGTCAGTCCGCGCTCCACTCAGCTGCTGACAACTCAAGACGACATTAATTCATTTATGTTTTGTAAATTTCAACGCTACTTTCAAACCATTAGTTGTACTTAGTCGGCTGGTGTTGTGCCACAAATTGTTATTTGCTATTCAATGTCAATAGGGTTTCTTATAATTATTTTAAATTGCTTTCAATTGCAATTTGTAGTCAATCGGACCGGAGACGCCACCAGTTTTTGCAACAGCAACAGCGTTACATCTTTGCTTTGGTCTTTCTTTAGCTTAAAATCGTCAGAAATTTCTCACATGTGTGATTATAAAGAAGTCTTCCAATAACTATCTCAAGATCACTAAATGCTTTGCTGTTGTATTATCAACACTGTTTGTATCATAGAAGTAGGGTATTTAGTTTCCAACCACGTGACCTAGCATACCTAATGAAATACCTATAGAAAATTCTTAATCATTAAGTGCTTTAAAATTCACCACATTCACACGTGTATGCATGTGTGGTAGAACTATCGATACACCTGTATACCTGTGATATGAATGTCACTGGCTCGTTGTGTGGCATGTACATACATTATATTTGCTCCTGTGGGGTTGCATGTCCTACTCGTGGCAATAAATCACGACTGCTGACATTATCCCTGCTCAGATCGAATATTCAACGAAAATTTGCGTTTAATAGTCATAAATTATATCTAAACATTTTTGGATTTCTTTTCCAGAAATTTGAAAGTCTTTATCATAATCTCCCGAGGATATAATAATGATCTTGTCTATCTTTAGAATATGTGTAAATGTGGTAGTTAGTAAGGTAATAAATTACAAGACAAAATTAACGAAACCAATTTTTTATAAGAAAAAGTTAGTTTTAAAAGAGACTCAGATATAGAAAAAATTAATTTTCATATACTAGGAAATACATCAACCGTTCACACAGATTTGCAGCACCGAAGAGACATACCAATCAGGCTGACTGTTATAAGTTCGAATACAGTTACGATTTAGGTTATAATATAAATAATCTCTCGAGATAAGGGTGTATTATAATGTTAAAAGTATGAAAAGCAAAATGTTTTAATATTTGGTTAATGTTGTCAACCTTTTAAAATTCCTTAAATAGACTTTAAGCCGTAACATGGGTTTCTCGGCTTCAAAAACTCGATTTTCGTTTACTGTCTTATTTAAATCAATAACATCCCTTTAATACTGACTTAAATGCTCTTGTTGGTCCATTTAATGGTTTTGGGCACATACTATATGTAGCTTTGAAATGTTGGGGACTCGAGGTCAATAGCTGACCACTTAATGAAATTCTCCATTAGTCTTCGAGATATAGCTTAAACTCTTGAACTAAGGACTTTTTTCTAAATTGCAAATGTTAAAAAAAAACATCGAGAAAGTTTTATGAAAATTTGCTAAAACATCTGTCAAAAATACGAAATTTCTCTACCAAGTTCTAATCTTAATTACAACCCACATTTTTGCTCTTTTCTTCAGATGATCCTATAAGAAGTTCTGCTATCAGCGAGGAGTCATCTTTTTCCCGAGGGACTGCAGGAAATGATCTCATAATGGCCGGGCCTTGAATTCTTTCCTTTGAAAATTCCATAAAAATCTTTTTAGAATATGTTGCTAAGGCATAATAAATAGTTAAAAAAAAGTATTTAATCTTATATATGAAAAAGAGTATAAAAAATAGGCCGTTTTCTATTCTAGAAAACCCAGCTTACTGAAGATTTTAATAAGTATTTTAGATACTTTAAATTGAAGGTAGTTCAGTCTGTAGCAGAGCCTGCTTCTAAATTAAACCCTTTTTAAACGGAGTTATTCCAGATTATGACAAAAAATGACGCCGAGATCACCAGCTTCAATTTCAGGCATCAAACAGTCAACATTACTGAAGAAAAACTATGGACCGATAAATTCACCGGCCCACAAATCAACGCGGAAATTTTGCTTGTTTCCTTACCATTGAGCAAGAAATGGGCCTCATCGTTGAACAAAATTTGGCTCGAAAACGTCGGATCTTTATGGAACTTTTCAAGAGCTCATAGATAGAGGCAATGTCGTTTGGGAAGTTGGAGCGGATTCAGATCTTGCACAGGCTATATTTTATACACTTTCAGTTTAAAATCTCGACGTAAATTGCATCAAGCCGTTTTACATGTCAGTCCGAGTTGCGTAAACGGCGTCAAATTGACTCTCCACGCTCTTCGTGTACACTCTCATTTACGGCTGCTATACTATATTTTCTTAACTAGGTGCTGGACGTGATCTATTCGGCATTCGGTCGAATATTATTGAAAAATGAATGCTGAAACTCAAGATGAGTGATGGTATTACGAATAGTACGCTTAGTAGGCCGATTATGTAGACTATAAGTTGGGAGAAGCGCGCGGAGCACATTCTTTACGGAACGTGAATTTTCGTAATAAAGTTGAAAGATTTTTAAACGTTGTTCAGGCGTAAGTCTTTCCACGATGTGATTACAATCAATATTGAACAAAAGGAATATGACACTTTGACAGGACGCGTGATCTTACAAATACAAAAATAAAATAAATAAAATTATTATTAAAAATTATTTTTATTTCGAAGAATGGTAAAAAGAATCATTACTTGAATTACATATATTGTTTTCATTATGCAGATAAATTAATACAAGCAAGCTCAGTCAAACATTGGGGAAACCTCAACTAAACTTGTTCTGTTCATTTTAAGTTCAGTTGGCTTTCCTGTTTTTCAAAAGTTGTCGAACAGTAAAAATTTTGCAAACTAATGAAAAAATAAAAAGTTGTAAATAGCAGTTTTGTCAGATCTCCAAACAGTTATCTCCTTCTTTTCGCTATTTAATGATCGGAGATTATCTCACGAATTCGTCGAAGAAATCGATATGGAGCTTCACCCCAGCGGTGGTACAACCATTAGAGAAAACGTGCTCGATTCGAATTCATATATGTATTAAATGTGTACTATAATTAGCAAATATAATTGGCTAAATAAAATATAATTAACTAGTTAAAAGGAGGACTTGTCTTTTTTGTATTTAAACTAAAACTTGGAGAAAATATTTCGCAAAAAAGGAGCGCAATTGTGCTTTGCATCATAATTATAGCCATAAAGCCGAGCGTTCTCACTAAACAATTGCATTCCATATTCAACACTATACTTCCTTCTCGCTCTTCCAACGGCTGTTTGCAATGCTGTCGCCGCATTGGAACGCTGAAAGTCCACTGTCATTGCCACTGTGGAATTTAATTTATATGCATTCGTAATTCTTATCATTATAAGTTGATTTTGAATGCTGCCTCGCATTTTTCTGCCTTCGCTTCACCTGCCACGCACACATGCTCGTAAATACGCTCGCATGAGCGCTGCTGCTTCAGACACACACCCCTTTTGCATGACCTTAGCCCCAGTCCATGGCTTGATTCGACGGGTGCAGCGCTGGCTCTCGTATTCCCAACACTGTTTGCTGTCTCATTGGATTTTGTACGATTTCCTTTTGTCATTTATTATTATTCGCCATCGTTATTATTGTCGTCATTATTGCCGCTTTTATAAGGTAGTAATATTTATTTTTGTGCGTTGACTTTTTTACAGCAAATTCCTCAAGTCAGCGTCGTGTTGCTCGGCGCTTCATAGCATCTTAATGGCGTTGTTGTTGTTGCTGGTGCTTTTGTCACTGTTTTTGTCACAAAAAGGTGTCAAGTGAATTTGTAAAATTAAAACATATACGATATATATTTACATGTACGCGTGTGCACAAGTTTAGTCGCTGTGTGGCAAGGACGTTGCAACAACAAGTAAGCACGTCGCTAAGGTGTTGGCCAACACGATTCTTCTCGCTGTTGCGCGCATTTAAGTACGTATCGCATATGCGCATGTACATATTAATCGCGCGGTGGCATGCAACATCATTGTCAGCAGCGCAACAGCTGCGGCAGCAGACCTCCTTCCGTTGGTGGTCTCTTGGCGCACATCATTATTTATGGCTATGAGTTGCAAGTTTTTCAGATTTTTTTCCGGCTCTCCGTTAACACTCATACCTGCTTGTGCCTCGCCTGCTGTTTGTTGTTGTTGTTGCTGATTTGTAGTGTGTATGTATTTGTTGTATGCCCATAAGAGCGTTTGTCGCCTGGCCTTTTGTTTCCCGCTTTTTGCCTGTCACTCTGCCAATGCGTGCTTATCGGTTTTGTGATAATGATTGTATAATAGATTTTTATTTTGCTGATATAATCGCATTCCGATTTTTCCCACATCTCGGTTAACCACGACTACTTCGTCATTCCCATAGGTGGTGTGTGTGCTCATGTGTGTTGGTTTAACTTTTGCTTTTATTTGTTTATATTGATGCTTTGCATTTTGAATTAGACAATTTGGTACACCGTTTTATTTCCGGCAACTTGACAATCTTTGATTATAATCTGATAAGTTTCTCATGTGGAGTGGGTATTTATGTGGAATCAATTGTATGTGAGGAGTGTAAAATATACGAAGGTGCTACTATACGGGACACTTCTAATACACCACTATATAGTAAGTTGAGTACAGACATATCACTTTATACTTTGAAAAATTGGTTGGTATATACCAAAAAAATTCTCTCAGGGTATTAACTCTTATTATTGATAGGAATAACCTCCGCTTTTAATTTCCCTAAATTTCCCTATTATTGGAAAGAACAATTCATATATCATTATGAACCATTTAAAAAAAGAAATCTTCTCTTTTATTTAAAGCAATCTTAAGTTTTTACAAAAATTATCTCAAACATTTTTTTCACATATCTCACCTTTTAAAAGTCATCAAAGTTATCATAACATACTTTTTGTACCGCGTTTTTGAACCATTCTGTTACGAGTATATACTAAGACGTACAAGATAATTAATCGATTTTTAAACATTTTCAATTGAACAACTTTTACAAGGCATAAATAATAAATTGCTCTTCATAATTGTTAAAGGTTCTGAGAGCATAATCTGTACTTCGGATTACATTGTTTATTAGTGAAACTTTTTTTGAAGTTTACAAAGAACAGGTATTAGATGTATGACTGAGAAAAACTATTAAAAGAAAAAAAAAGAAAAAAGATTTTCACATTTTTTTAATAAAAGTAAGAAAACTGGTTAACTTTTCTATCCAACGGAAACGGTCTTACCAAATTCCGTCCAATGAGTGCTTCTTGGGGATAAAAGGACAGAATATACGACATGGTTGAACCGACTCAGCTCCTCTCGCCGATTTAGCTAAAATATACATGGCTTGTCCGGAAAGTAATAGGACTGATTTTCTTCCGCCACGACTATACTTAGGAGCGTGCGCACACCGACTGGATTCGGTAGAGAACGTTCCTGGCTAACGAACGAGGGACTGGTCAGTTGAATCTGAGCACCTAGAGAGTTAGGACATACATTTTCGCCGCGACGTGTTTCTGTGAATGGTGCAAGTGAAAATGCTGCCTTCGTTAGAGGTGTGCGATTAAATTCTCTATAAATCTACGACAGAGACGTTTGATATGATCAAGCAGGCTTACTCCGATATTGCTTTTGCAAGAAGTGGTGTGTTTCGGTAGCACCAAGCCTTTTTGGAGGGCCGGGAAAAGGTCACTGATGAAGATCATGCTGGGGGGCTTGCGACTTCGAAAAAAATCGAAAATGTGACTCAAAGTTTTGAACTCAGACCGTCGACTAATTATTCGTTAAATTGCCAGATATTAAATTTATCAAAATCTGTGGTTCATGACATTGTGGCGGAGCACTTGAACATGCGCAAGTTGTGCACGAAGATAGTCCTAAAAGTGCTCACTGACGACCAGAAATTGCGTCGAGTGAAGTGTGCTAAGAAATTTGAGCATTTTTTGAATAACTTAATCACAGGTGAGGAGTCATGGATCTTTGAGTATAATCCCGAGACAAAGAGGCAATCTTCCTTTATTTTGAGACGACAGAGGGGATCCAAGCAGCGTGCACTTCGGCTCTCAAGGCTATTGCGGAGAATGCCTTCCGTGACGCCTTCAATGCTTGCAAATTGCGCTGGCAACCAGCGACGCAGAAAGAGCCTACTTTGAATGTTTTTAAAGAATTGTAACGACTGGTTCAATTAATTTTCTATAAATCGACTCAGTCCTATTACTTACCGGATAAACCCTGTATACATTTCGGCAAGGTATAAATGAATGCGACAGCGACAATCAACGTTAAGGCATATTATAGTCCAAAGGTATGAATTTTAAGTAATTTTTGAAATGTCATTCAAAATACAATTAATATTATAAATTTCCATTTTTTTGTAATTTATTTAATAATATTACAAAAATACAGGAAAAAAATATTTAATAAATAAAACTTTTTAAAAATATAGCTAATGAATTGGGGCTCAAAAATTGAGATTTGGGAATATGGCTAGTTCCAGATATTAAAAAGATTATAAAGAAGACAATCTAAATTTAGGTAAATCTGTTGAGTAAAACCTGAGAATTCCTGGGTACGAGTATCGCTTTGAAAAAGACAGTTTTGGAAATAGCGCGTTTAAAGTTTCAGTTCCGGCCGAACCAGTTTGGATTTCAGCTCAGCAAAATATCGAAATATATTTTGAATTTTGGAAAATGCACCTGTGTACATATTTTTGAATAGTTAGACTTTGAAAACTAAATCGATTTTTTATCTTTAGACTGAAATATCTCCTTAAGGAAGGACTTAATTAAATACTTAGAAAGAAAGAAAGACAATAATCTTACACTGCGCACCCTCGAGAGCGTAAGAAGTTTAGAGTGTCTTGTTAAGTCCATTTGCATCTTATGAAAGCTTCTTTTAACAGTCTTGATATATGTAAATATGCATACCTTAGGTTTTGCATACTCTCAGACTTTCGTTTCTCACTTTGAAGGTCGTATAGCAAAACTCTTATTTCACCTCTTTCGGCTGTTAAAAATACACCTTTCTGGCTCAGTTAAATTTGTGATTCAGGAAGCATCTCCACCATGCTTAGCTAACCGTTTCAGAATAATATGGAGAATATCAATTTTCCGGCTCCGAGCTCCGACAATAATTTTAAGTTTAAGTTTTGTATTCCAAGCTTCATCACGGCTTAATTTGAATGAATTTTTATTATTAAATTAACGGTTATGTAAATACAACCTCCTTAAAAAATATTAGGCATACATATATTTTGCATGTACTAACCATATTCGATCGCATATTTTTCTAAACACGCCCCGAGGCAGAAAGTTTAACGCCAATTTTCGTAATAACAATAATCGATTACTGCAAGTCTTCAGCTCAATTTCATAAAAAGCAAACAATTTCAGATTTTAGTTTGTTAAAAATTTTTGAGCTCGCAGCAGGTTTAGAGCAATCGCGCTGCACCTACAACAATTGCCACAATCGCGCATAAAAACTAAGAGACGCGAGCTATTAAACATTTATGAAAATTATTATTTTCGAAAATTGACCTATAATTTTCTAAGAAACACAACGAAAGCGAAAACTGGCGCAAAAAATATTTGACTGAACACAATTATTTGCAACAAAATTTTTGGCATGCCGAAGAACCCGTGTAAATCACTGAAATCAATTTGAGCAAAAAATTATAAAAAAGAGCGCAAAAAAGTTGTTAAACTTTGTGTGTGTGCGCGGGCATCCACGACTGTTTTTTATGTACATACATACAAGTATAAACCGCTTCAGCAGAATAATAAAATTAAATACACTTGAATGTGATCTTCTTGCGACGCGGATCACTTCTGCCCGCAGTCATTCCCTTCAATGTTCGGCTGTGTGTCTGTATGTTTCGATACGACGAACGACAACCGCAGATCAGCCGAGCAGACATTCGAGTGTCTTTCGGTCGCTGAAATTAAGCGGAGCGCAATAAAATTACAAAAAAAATCGAAGTTTCGGACGGCAAAAGTTGATAGATGAGCGTTTATTTTAATTATGCGCTTCAACAAGAGGAAATTGGATTAGTCGGAAAGCGAAGCAGCCAGAATTTCAGAGAACCTTCGCGCACAAGAAACAATAAAATGAATTAAACAGCGAAATAAAAGTTATAAAAATGCGCAAACAGCAAACAGCCACTTCAGCGGCGACAGCAACGCGAAACGCCGCCGCCGCCTGAAATGCGAACTTTTCGAGCCGGACATTTTTTGTTAACCTTTTCTTTAATTTGGGTATCTTTCTGGCATACAAACACACACACGTGTATGTGTTGATTTCGTGGAGCCTGCATCCTGAGCTTGACTGCCCAAGTGGTGCTTGGTCTGTGCTGTTTGTGTTCTCAGGGCCGGCCAGCATCTGATTTCAGACGACATTAAGCGGCTCTTAAATGCGCAATTAAAGCAGATTTTCTGCAGCTCATCAGTTTCGTCAAAAAACTCAGCGGCTGCCACACACACACACATATATATGGAGGCTGTATGTGCCACACTTGAATGACCAGCTTTGTTGCTGTTTTTGCTGCAGTCTTGGCGGTCAGCTGGAGCAGTTGCACGCGCCAGCAGAGCTCATTATGAATTTAGTAGCAGTTGAGGCACGGCAGCAACGTCAACAACTACAACAATTATGACAAGAAGTAACTTCAAAATATTTATGTGCAATTGGGAGCCGTCAGCAGAAGCTGGGGAAACAGACTTTTATGATTCCGCTTTGTGTAGTTTTCGCCAGTTCTTCGGTGGCTCTAAACGGAATTTTTATGGCCAATTCCTGTGAAAAGCTACAGCTTAGTCTTGTTTGCGGTGCACTAAAGTATTTTGTGCACACATAAAAGTGTGGCGGGTACTCCACTCATTTGAGCTGTCCACTCGTTTGACTGATAACATAAACCCCAAGTTGTCCCTAATAAAATTGCTGCGCTCATCAGCAACATCATCAGCTCTGCCGATTGTAAAAAACGAGACATCATGATGTGAGTGCAAACATATTTGTAGCAGTACATATGTATGTACATTTGCTCATTTGTATTATATGTATATACCCATGCATACATACATACATATGTACATAAATATAACATAAAAACCAAATCGAAATCCAGAAAACAGTCCCTTAACGACCATTTTAGTTAAATGAACAGCTGCTATGAATGAAGAGAACCTCTTAAATATTAAAACTATTTTCACTATATTTTTATATAAAAAATGTGTTTATATATAAAAAAAAAATAAAAGCAAAAATATATTTTATGCATTGTTTCACATATTTCTTGACGACTCGAAACCACTGCAGTCTTCAACGCATCTTCTCGTCATTCTATATCCTTCCACTTTCATGTATCCTCCATGTGTCCAATTTTTAATGACGGATCTCGTCAGTAATTTATGTTGGCTCATAAATTATTTTCGAATTCTTATTTTTTGGTTTTGCGGCGAATTTATACCATACCATTTGGAATTTTTATTAATTATTATCCCTTCGAGGCTGTGTATTAAGTTTATGGACTAAACTATGAACATACATTCGCGAATCGGATTATGGCAGATTGATGAGTTGTTCACTATGACTCACATGTGAATCAACTGCCAATACACTATGACGAAATTCCGTTCAAGGAACGTTGAATTTATTAATTTGAAAAGAGATAACTATTTTGAGAAAAATCAGTTATGAAACACTGCTCACTGCTTTTTTAAGAGCCAAATTATATATACTTTTTGCTTTAAAAACACTATGAGTTTAATGAAATCTGAGCTAACACAGAAATACTTAATTTCACCGTCAACAGAGGAGTCCAGAAATAAAATCGATTTCATGCCCACTGTATTTACACTAAAAACCCAGAAATCGCTTAGAAGGAGATAGTTTTACAAGTCTTAAGAGGTTAACGTTTCCTATCAGCTTTCCAGAATAAAGAAAATATTCTAGATTCAGCTCTTTTTAAACATGTTCTTATAAATACTAACTAGAGTTCACGAATATATCAAAATCAAGTTTCCTTACTTTCAGCTTCCTTGATTTCTGATCTAGAACCCGTCGGACGTCGAGCGAATCAGGAAACCTTCGATTTAACTATTTATCACTCTTTCCACAAATAACTTAAAACATCTTTATTAAATTATGCAGACTGTAGTATATGGATAGTAAGGATTCCAAAGCCCCTCAAATCTGGAACTGCCAAAAATGAAGTTTTCGTCCTCACATGGCCTTTTGGCACTACACAAGTGTCATCCGCCCCACACCAATATACGGTCTGGTAGTGGGGTGAATAGCACTATCAATAAAGTGCCCCTGGAAAAGGTGCAACGGATATGTTTGTTGGGGATTGCAGCCGCAATGAAGACTACATGAAAGACTCTGGAGATTATCATCGATGTTTGGCCAAGACATATTCAATGCTTACGGATAGCTGGCTCATGATTTTTAAGCCATTGGACCCAGACTCGGTGCCACTACGGGCGTACCATAAGCGAACTTGTTAATGAACGCAATACGGCCAAGAAAACGAGAGCCATGAGATATTAAACCCAACGGTTTCATTCCCCAGAAGGGAAGAATGGACTAATGGTTCTTTGATCGAGAGTTCTAACTGTGTTCTGTGGGTGAAACAAGAACAAGAATGAGTTTTTTCTGTAGTAATCCATAAGCAGAAAGTAGCCGCAATTTAAATGACTCCAATTCAGTCTTTCAGGCCAAAATTGTTGACATATAATGAAGGTGCTTATTGGTCTTATGTTATAACCAAGGTCCTAAACCTTATAGTGGATAGCCAAGTGAAAATTAAAGCTCTCCGTAGCGCCAACACTAAGGCTCATTGCGTAAGGT
The DNA here is from genome assembly GCA_027475135.1 of Bactrocera correcta. Taxonomy (NCBI): domain Eukaryota; kingdom Metazoa; phylum Arthropoda; class Insecta; order Diptera; family Tephritidae; genus Bactrocera; species Bactrocera correcta. The sequence continues at coordinate 38,898,874 of CM050323.1, forward strand.
CATGGAAAGAGGCCATAACTTAACTTTGAAGTGGTAACTCGTTTAATATCGTCTGAGCACCCACTTTGGGGCAGTTGACCATTCAGTTCCTTCAAGGGTTGTTCGAAGCAATATACCATAGAAGAACACCTCAGCTGTTGGAACACTAGCAACGCAGGACGTACCAAAAAGTTACTTTGGGATAGTGTTATTGGTGGACAGACCAAATAGCTTTTACTGGCGTTTTACAAATACAGTCGTCACAGAGCACCCACTCTTAAGACCTCAAATTCAAAAAATGAGAAAAGTAGGTTTTTGCAGGGCATGCGGGGATAATGATAAGAAGATGGAATAGTACACTATAATACTAAGACCATCCGAACGCAATCGCATCACTTTGTCACATAGTGTTGCAGATAATAAGTTTAGCATTAAACTGCAGAAACAAATTTAAATACATATGGCAACTCTCAATAGCAGAATTTGCTTCAATCATTTTTTGGGTCATATCTCGGCCTAAATTGAAACCATTTTATTAACTGAATATTAGCTGCAAGAAAGAAAGAGGAATTATTATTTTCCGGTAAAATTCGGCTGATATTGTGCTAATTAGAATATTTCGCTTTCTTCTTCGTAGCCAATGCCGCTCGTGCCGCTACGCATGACCCCAATGCGGCACGACTTCATTGTTTCCAATTTGCAGCATCACTGATTTTTCAATTACCAAACGAATACATTAATATTGAAAATCGTCGACAATTCTATGTAAGTATGTACGAAACGTGTGCAATAGACGTTAATCGAAGGCTAAACGAGCTCTTCACGACAGGACCCCACGCCTACCTCTTACCGTTCACTAAACGCCCTTAATCAGACGCAATCACATTTTTTACGCAACATAAAATTCACCACAATCAAATTGAACAAATGAAACGTTATGCTTGAACGGCGGAGACTGAGAGAATTGGGTGCGATATGCAGATTGTGTGAAGGAAAGGAAAAATATGTGAATATTGAAATGGAAATGAAAATGAAAAAGTGAAAACTACGCGCAAATGACGTTAGGCATCATTTGTGATGATGACAGCTTAAAATGTGGAACAGAACAGCGACGAGCGGAGCTGGTGCTGCGGCAGCGCGACTGCGGATCTCCCAAAGGAGTCTGAAGCGCGAACAGTCAGCGCATCGCCTTGAGGGCAGTAAATAGTATACGAAATTGCAGAAATTAATGACTGAGTGGGTGTTTATTGGTATTAATATGTATATTTGGTATATAACTGTTTGGTTGTGACTGAGTCTGTGTCTTCTTATTGCAAATGAAATTTCGGTCTCTGGAGTATGAAAAACAATTAAACATTTTCAATGATCCAATTTTTTTGCATTGACATAGCTTTAAAATTGAAAAAGAGTATAAATCAACAGCCAGCTTTTAGAACTGAATTGAGTTCTGAAATTATAACTTCTTGCAAACATATAATTATGTATGTATGTATATGTACTTGTATATGTGAGGGTAGACACCGCTTACGCTATTATAGCCGAGATAACAAGAGGGCGCCAGTCGTTTCTTCTGTTCGCAATTTGGCGTCATTTCGAGTGCTAAGTGCAGCCAGATGCTTCTCCACCTAATCTTTCCACCGGAGTGGAGGTCTTCCTCTTCTTCTAATTCCCCCCGTGGGTATTGGTCCGAATACTTTCAGAACTGGAGTGTTTTCGTCCATACGGACGACATGACCTAGCCAGCGTAGCCGTAGCTTTTAATTCGCTGACCCATGTCAATGTCGTCGTCTATCTCGTACAGCTCATCGTTCCATCGAAAGCGCAACGAACCATAAACGGGAACACCGAGTCACTTAGAGAGTCTTTGAAGACCTTATCCAAGGCTGCTTTCTTCTTTTCATTGGTAGTGTTTTAACGTGGCGGGTCCTTAACCCCGCACACTACCCTGGTCCGCCTTCTCAATTTATCTCGCTTTCAAACGGATGTTCTTTGGCTACTCAAAAACCATATGTAAAACAGTTGTTTCTGGTGAATGGCGCTCAGAGTACTTTTCTCAGTTGAGAGAAGTTCTACACATGGCTCCATCCTACGTGGATTCTCAAATAGACAGAAATTACTATATTTTTAGAAAAAAATGATCAACGGTCTCAATTCCTGCACATCAATTTTTGCATATGAAAAATTCAGCTGTTTCTTGGATAGGGTTTCATAAATTGATTCAGGGAAAAGGCTCTAGAACTGAGCAAGGTTTCAATAATCCCAACCTTTAGACTGATACATTTGCTTTTAAAAAATTCCTGACTAAGTAGATGCCAGTTCAGAAATACCCAATATCAACTTCGATAATCAGAAAACAGTCAAAACGAGTTGTCCATAATAAAAGTGTGCGCAAAAAAATATGCTTCGATCTCGGCAGGTCTGCTACCCTTCAAAATATGCAATGAGTAACGTTTCAATAATTTTTGGACATTTTGTTGTTGTATGTAAACATGTTTATTTCTTGCACTCAACCAACGAATTGACGTTGCAAACACCAACCGAAGAGCAACGGACCCACCAATGAGGAAAAAAAAAATTGAGAGCTACAAAAACAATACAAACACATACCGGATCATAAAGACCACACATGAGAGTGCGCGAAAATTCAGTGATGAAATGTAAGTAAACAAAAATTGCATCAATGCAAATAAACAATTGCGGAAGGGAGCTGAAATATGGAACTAGACAAAGTATGTATGTTTGATGGCTTATACAGGGTGCAGCAATGTAGTCAAAGATATTTGACGTATATAAACAAAGTTAGGGCGATCGCATGGCGATGTGTTACACATAAAGTTACATTGTTGCCAACCTCAACATGAAATTTCGATTGCTTTGTTCGCACTTACGTAGCATATGTATACAGATATATGTATGTAATCGCTTATATATGTAAGCGCCAGTAATAGGGCAACGCAATATTGCACTTCTGCTTCCACGCGTTTGCAATTTTGTATGCTTTGCCATTGTTGTTTTCGGTTTTTTGCCCTAAATCGCTTATCTCTCCCCCGTTCGTTTTGACTAACATCTAAGCGAGTTTCACTTCCTCCTTCGCCAGTGTAGCAAAGAGAGACAATAGCCACAGCACGCATGAATACTTTACTCAACCCCTCAGCTGATTGAACATGCACATTGTTCCGTTATGTGCTGCAGTGTATCTTCTGCCGTGAAGAAAGGGTTGCGAAGAGAGATGTTAACTTTCAGTATTGATCGCTTTCGAGCCCTTACTTTTTCTTGCTTATTGAGCCATGTTTCTAAATTCTACGATAAGATCGTCTAGAACAATAATATTAATTGCTAATGCCATTGATCAGTAGCTCAAAAAGTATCAAAATCTGCACCTAACTCGATATATGAACATCTGAAACGGCACCTCTAGAGTCTAAACTTCAAGCCGTTATTGTAATAGCGTAGAATGTATTCAGAATACTGACTTCTTACACAATTCAATAACAAAATGGAGTAAGATTTTAAGATATTTCGGTATAAAAATAATGAACTGATCAATCTCCAAACTGCTTTTTCTAATAAATCAACATAATAGTACATAGCCTATAAGAAACCGGCGTACATCCGAAGCTACTAGAACTCAATTTTTTCTCTTTTCGTTGTAAGTAAGTCAATTCAATCAAAAATATGTAAATTGTTTCCTCTGAAACGTACTTTTTGTAACAAAACATCCAGAATTAAAGTTTAATAGTTAAAACTGGTTTTAATCTTAGAAATCTAGCTAGGCTAGAAATCTAGCAAATAACGCTTTCCCTTGCCATCTGATAGGAAATTAAATCATTCATTCAAAGAGAGGAAGATGTTATGACTTTTGCGTTTCTATATTAAGCTTGAATACCTAGTACCGAGGGGAATGTTTTGAAAAAATCTTGGTATCATTTTCCTACAGGGTATTTCAATAAAAGATATGTGTGTCCATTCAACCCTGATGTGCGAGCATTGTTCTCGCCGCTGACTTAGCGTCTCAATGTGTGCAACATTGTTGCTATTGCAGCACTCGCTGTTATCCTTTGTGCAGTGGCTTTCTTTGCTTGCAAATTACAAGTTTTCGTTACCAGTTTCGTTGTTTGTTTCCTTCCATGACAAGCGCTGTTTTTTATACTCTGTACGACACTCTTTTCCATACCTTCCCCACATTGCCCTTCATTTGTGGTGAAGTAAGCTGTTTGTTGGTGTTGTTTTTTATACCCTACCCGAACTAGTCCCATAGAGAAATATCGAATTGAAAATTTTCATACGTTCTATTCTGCCTCAGAGGTGTCTCTTTTGTCAGAACTGCCAATATTCGATCACTATTTCTAAAGAAATTCTTCAGATCGACCATCTTTATAGCAGTTGTCATACAAGCTGAACGATCAAATATGGAAATTTTCTACCTTTGATGGGTATTTCATCTTCGTTGGAACCGAAGCTCAAATTTTTTCTTGCTTTAGCCTCTATTTTGCTCAATAACACTAGAAAAACAACATGGAAATACGAAAATAACGAATAGCATGGGAAGACATGGAAGGACAAATGCTCGCAGGGCTTTCTGATAAGAATACGTTCCATAGCAAGGACTAAGATTACATTGCTCACATATACACAGGCTCACACACATGATTTTCCTTACTTGTGTTTGCCTCCTTGTGTCCTTGTAATGGAACACGACGTACAGCGGCATCCTGTGCACTTGTCCTAACGAGAAGTCAGCGTGTTTACACCTTTCATGAGCGCATGTGTGCATGTGTATGTCTACACATCCTAGAATGTTTATTTCTTATTGCGTTCTTCATTTGCGTTCCAATATTTACCTACACGCTATCTCTCTGCACTAGTATTTATATTTGCTCGATAGAAAATATTCGCAACCAGCGCCAAAAGGAGGAAGGAAGGGCCATCCAGCAGCAGACCCCACGCCCGCTACTGCCACCACTCCAGGGCATGTACCTGTTGTGTGTTTGTGCGCATTTTGTTGTGTCAACCTTCATTTATGTAGTTATTTCACTTGTGTGAATGTGGCACCTCTTGCTCTTGCGTAGAATACAATTTTGTTGCCAACGAAGTAAGCAAACATTGTTGCTTGAATTTCTCGCAATTCCTCGAAGGCAGTTTTCCTAAATTGAGTGACTGTCACATGGACCAGGACTTCCAGTTTGCTGCTGCTGCTATTGTTAATATCGTTTCTGTGTTATGTGTTTATGTTTCGTTCATTCTTTGTGTCACCTTTTGTGCAAATATTCGTGCTTTTTTCTACAACTTTTCCCTGAACAATACACAGTGAGACAGGTGAAGACAGCTTGACTGTGAAATGTGCGCAAAGAAGATTAATATTGTCAAGTTTAAATATTTTGCTGTCTCGAATATCTTTCGAATATGAGGATTAGTTTAAAGATATTGGCAGATGATCCTTTTGAATTCAGCGTAATCGGAAGTAGGTTAAGATGGAGAGGCGAAAAATCGATCAACTGTTCAATTTGTTTGACATTAATCACTTTCTTATAGACAAACTCAAGCTCGATTTCCAACGCGGAATCACTACTGCCAACAGGTACACAGTCCTTTGTAAATGAGAATAAGAAATTAGATACTCTATCGTGGTGAATGAGTTTTTAAAAATTGTAAGTCCTTGGATTTGTTTTAATAAAAATATTATCATTGACACATGTTTGCTCTGAAATTTACACTTTCTTAATTGTTTGCCTCTAATTTTTACGAGACACAAAAATATGAAAATACAGCATAAGTTAAAGACATCAACTGAAAATTCATAATACATAAATAAAGATTTAATTTTGATTTGCACTAAAAATTCTAGAATTAATTATATACAAATTTAATTTTGTTTAAAATCGATTCGGCACATTTCGCAGGAAATTATCTCTGAATTGGCTTTATGGCATGAATATTTATACCAAAATATTCGTAAATTTGTGAATTTGTCACATTTCTTGAGAAAACACTAAAATACCACAAATAGAATTGCTAATCCATGCAGACCACTTTTGGACGTGTTCACGATTTTATGACCACAATGTCACATTAGCCATTGTGACTGGCGGTGGGTCAACGAAACCACACAACCTGTGCGAAGACTTAAGCTCTGCATACTATATATTCTGTGTTTTATTATGAACTTTTATGTATTTTATTTGACACTTAATTAAACATGTAAATTATAGGCTTAGCCATTCGGCACTCGGACCTTTGGCTCTTTCGCATATTTAGCAGGGGAAATTAGGAACCATTATATTTAGTTTGAATTAAGATTGAACATAAAGATTAGCTCACATTACACAAACAAATATTTGTATATAATTTAGTTGCATTAGTTGTGTATTTAGCTTGTTGAGTGACAGATTAGAGGCACATTTGTTGCTGCTCATTCGCCGAGTGATCTCTTAATGGAGATTTTTATGAAGAAATCTGTGAAATTAATGTCAGTGATGAGTCTTCGTGATAAGGCTGGTGAAAAGGCGGATCGTATTAGTACCGCAAATGATTCTAAATTAGGTGGTTTGTACAGTTATTAGTATATAAAGGTACTAGTTTAGCTTAGAATGATATTAAAGGTACGGAGATTCACACAGACCTCGCAGTAGATAACTATTTTATTACTACTTCAAATACTTCATACTTCAGAAACGATCAAGCGGGAAATTAAAGGGCAAATAAGAGCGAGAAAAGAATTTTAAGATGGAATTTCTATTTGATATGTGGTTTGATGTCAGTCTTAAAATGAATAATGAAAGAAAAAGAAAGGAAGAGACTAAAATTAGTGAGGGCGAAGGAATAAGAAATATAGCGACAGTTACTGCCAGAAACAGTAAGAAAATTTGGCAAATGAAACGATAATACTCGTATATTCAAAAATTGCAGCGAAGATCTCTCGAAACTATTTAATGAAGAGAGCCGGATGGGATGGTATATAAATAATGTATAATCGTCCGGCTGTTGTATAAGAGGTTAGTTGTAACATTGCCATTATGAAAATATTTTTAAGAACCGCCAAAATTCGTTTAATATTAACTAAGTATTTCCCAAACCGATTTGTGACCCTTCAATCTGGGATCCTCATCAATCAATATCAACATTCAGCATTGAAGTTTCTCAAGCAAACGCTGAACCGATTCTCATTTTTATTGGCGTAGATACCGCCTAGGCGGTTATAAACGATTGAAAGTCTCTCATCCGAGGCTATTTTCGTCCTTTCACTGGGGTTGATTTTTACGAGGCGGATCCCAAACACAGCGTACAACTCTGGAGAGCGATGTTTCGCCTTCTCCCTCCAGCTCGCCTTCAAATGGATGTTTTCTGACTACTCGGAAGATAATTGGTCTAAACCGGAAGTTGAGCTATTTGCCAAGTGAATGATGCTCAGAGAACTTTCATCACTTGGGTGAACTTCTACACATGGTTATATCCAGTTGAAGCGATTAGTTAATCGTAAAAATTCGTCCGCTTGTAACTCAGAATGTTCTTGCTACTATGCTAAACAGATTTTGTAGTACTCGGAAGACGTATTCTGCCAGAAAATTGTGAACCCAACTGTATATGTAGCGTTGAGAATGTCAACAAAATACATATATAACCCAATTCAAAATTAAAGCCATGGATATGTCTTCGACCCGTACCAGGTGATGATAGAAGATGAAGCTTAAAGAAATAATGACCCAATCGGGTATATTCAGACCCATAAAATAAACTTCCCATTTACATGCAATCAGAAAATAATTTTAACAAATTTACAATGGCGAGAGAACAATCTTATCACGAAAAGGGTAAGCCCAACTCACAAGTCAGTGCATAAAAACGAACATGAATGGCTATTTTGAAACTTCATCTTTTGTTTCTATTGTGGCAACGTGTATTTTATGCCAGTCTCGTTTTGTTCACTTGTCAACATATAGTATGTTAACTATTTTTATTATTCCGACTAATTCCCCGCTCGCTGTTGTTGGTGTGATTTCTGCGTCGCTTGCTGTCGTAGGCATTTTGTAAATTTTTATCGCCACCAATAGTCGACCAGTCCACCAGTCCAGCAGTCGACCGGTTGAACAGTTTCTTTATCGCGCCCATTCAGTATTTATGGCTTTCGATTTTGTTTTGTATCTCGCGAGCAGCTACTCGCTGTAGATCTGAATATTTTATTGAACTATCTTGCGCTCGTCTCCTACCTACTCGCCACCAATTGGCTCGATGTGTCTCAGTTTCTGTGATTTTTGTTTAATGTAATCGGTAATCAGTTCGTAATTTAGTCAAAAGTATTTCGTGGAATCGGGAAAACACACGTGGAAATAGTCATTCGAAGTGACAGGCGACATTGTTTATGGGCTGGCAGCAGGTCGTTTCAGGTGACACACATAACTGCAGTCGAGTGTGTGTATGTGTGTGTGGAGTTGAGCGATAAACGCCTTAATTTCAATTTCATTATCTGCAGCTATAGCTTTATCACACGTCGAAACCGCTCCGAAAGCGCACAAAAACAAAGCAACAACATTTGAGAGGCACTGCCTTTGGCTGAGTCTTGATTAATTTGATGTACAATTTCATTTGCTAAGATTTATTGCGGCGTTTGTTGGCACTGTTTAAGATACATATGTAAATCCATTTTGTCAACTCTTTTGTTGCTGCCTTTGTTCGCCTTCTATTGTGGTCTATTGTGTTGGGTTTTTAATTTCGTACTTAATTTTAATTCGAATTGCTTCGCTTCGAGTTCCCAGCTTAACATTTTAAGCTTCTATATATGCATACATACATATGTATGTATGTATATATCACATTCACGTTTATGTTTGACTAAATTCCACTTTAAGCTTTTTTAATTTCTTTTATTTGCATTTTAAGCTGATTTATATTTTATTCCAAAATACTTCTATGTGCAGGTATGTATGTGTGTCTGCCCGTATTTATGCCGCTTAACCGAAAATTAACAAAGCTCTGCGCTTAGATTTCGAACAATACGCTCAATGAGTCGTTTTCATTTGTGATTTGTTATTTATTTTCTTGCCACTTATCGCCGAAAAAGATCAGTTGCTAATAATGAATTTACAGCTTGCGGGGACAATGCCATTCATTATTGCTGCCGCACACAATACAAATCGCCGCGAAGTGTGTTCAAATTTTTAACCAAACACGATGTACATATGTTTTTGTACAAGAACACACAAGCACACACCGCCTTAGAGCGAAATGGATATCAGAAAAACTCAGATATATGTATATATTTAAATATATGTACGTGTATATGTATACATATGTATTTGCATATGTTTGTTTGAATGTACAAAAGCATATCGGTGCCACCTTATGGCGACTTGTTGAAAGCTTAATTGCTCGGGATTTATTTTATTGGCTGCTTAATATAGGAACGCTCATTTTTTGGAAATTTCAATAATTATGAAGGCTAATGAATGACAGCGCATTCTATTGAAATATACTTTAGTATTTGTCAGCTCTTTGAGAAGCAATTTGTTTATTGATTTTAGTGATTTAAAAAAACATCAAATGTATTTTCTAATTTGTAGTTTTTTGAGAGAAAAGCCGAACTTTTGTCAAAGTCGGAGAGATGTGCAATGCTCGTGTGATAAGATACCAGACTTTGACAGTTGACTGGATGTGGAAATAACCAATGAAATCCTGCAAAAAAATGTGTGACCGGAGAGATTTCTACCCGCCGTGTAAGAGCTTCCAAGGTTCCCCAACTAAACATTACCAGAAAATTGTATATTTAAGGCATTCCTCGGGTAAAAGCCAGCTTTTTTTCAATATAAAAAAATTCACATAAAAAATTAAATATTTAATTTATATTAGAATTTTTTATTGTTACAAATATACACTAATAACCAAGAAATTTTGAAATTTTTGGAAAAAAATATTTTAAACTCGGCCATTGCGACTAAAAACTATATTTTAAAATACACTCTTTCAAAAAAGTTAAAATTTCAGTGAAAATTTCGCGACATTCAAATTATAATCGAAAAATAAATGGAAGTCTTTAAGAATTTGAGATACAATTCTTAAAGACTTCGTAAAATTTCACGAACATCGGTTGTTTAGTTCTACAAAAAACTTGCCAAGAGACTTCAAAAATAGAGTTTCGAGGAAAATACGTTTAAGACGCCACACATACTTACATGGCTTAGTTAGCCTCAAGAGTCCACAAGTTCTCATGGCTGTATCTCCGAAACTATTACTCGGATTAACTTGAAAATTTAGGACAATATTATAGAGGTGCTGTAGAATTAAATAAGACAATATATATGCATATATATATATATATTTCTTTATTATTTTTAGACTTATTTCAGACTGATACATTAAGCGGCTGGGCTGCGGAACCTTCCCAATTAAGGGACCAGTCATTTTAGATGCGTGAACTTAATGCGTTTGCCATCGTCGTCAGCAAAACGGAGTTCCCTCGTCCGAGGCTGTTCTTTCTTTTCATTGAGGGAGGCTTCTACGTGGCGCGTTACAAACCCAGCACACAAACTTGGGGAAGGATGGTTCGCCTTCCCACTTTAGATAGCCTTCAAACGGATGTTATTTGGATACCCAGAGGATACTTGGTCTTAGACCGGAAGTCTTGAACTGCTTGAGTCATATGTAAAAGAATCGTTTTTGGTCACACCCAAGTAAATGGCGCTCAGAGAACTTTTCTCACTTACGTGACCTTCTGCACATGAAACTTATACCAGATTACGAAAGGGTTAAAAAGTAAGAGCTGTTATGTCATTCTATAATGAATATGCAATCTCTCTTTACTCTACAATAAATCGAGTTAAATCCTCTCTCTTTCACACGGGCAACCATATGTACCACATGCTTAAAATGTAGCATGTCTTCGTGCGTTTTATCGACCGCATCTCACAATAACTTGAAGGAACTGAAACCTTAGAGTGATCATGTTATAAAGCAACAATCGGGCATCCACGGTATTTCGAAATGTGCCTCACACTTGTACCACGCTTCGCATTCCGCTCTTCAACTTTTTCGAATTGTGAATCAGCGATGTAAGGATAGTCGCTAGCTGCTATGAAATGATTATTCGCTAAATGATAAATGTACCCAATATAACAACATAACTTCAAATTCCTGACAAATCCTTACACAAATTGTTACGAAGAAAAGAGAATGTTCATAAAAAGTACAATAGACAGATCAAAACAATTAGAAAGTACGTATCAACGACAGCTCAAGCGACTTGGTGAATTTTATATACATAAACTAAGAAGTTTTAATGCTAATCTAACTAATATAATTCTAAGATATCGAAAAATGTTTCTCAATTGTAACTCAAGTGGAGAATTATAATGTTCCCAAAAAGCAGACAGTTTTACGCTTGAGTATAGAATTACCTCACAACTTCATAAAAATCCAATAGAATGTAATTGGGAATCTCAATGTGTCTCGGAAAACGTTTTGCTAGTTGGTATTCGTTTCTAGTCCAATTAAGATTATTTAACAAGCCAAAAAGACCTGAATATTGACTCTGACCTGTCAGTTTGTGTGACAGTTCATTAAACAAAATTTTTTCGGAGAATGTTGCCTTGTATATCCTGTAGTGATCTGTAATCGAGGGTTGTGAGAGATGAGCAGCTTCCAGATCGATATTCCAAAAATTGAGGAAATAGTTCGCATATGTACAGGCATATGAACAGACTGCCATGGCTAAGTCGACTCAGCTCGTCATGCTGATCATTTATGAAGTTTGGTCCATTTGGAGGTTTCCTATCATACATATTTCAAATTTAATGAGAAATGTTTGTTATCATTCGAAAAAACTTTCTTTGCCATTTATTTTTTGCAGATTATCTCTTTAAATTATTGGCCTCAGCTACGTCTCAGATGGTCGATTTGTTGAGTCCAATGGGAACTGACTACTTATCTGTATTGTCTAAGGTTTCTTTCGCTTCCTTTTAAGCAAGAACTTAAAGCGCCCGGTTCAGAGTAAAAAGAACACATTTTTTTTTTTATTTAAAAACCAATTGAAAAGTTTTTCTTACTTCTGATTCAATTTTAGGTTAGAGGTGTATGGAAAGGGTAGAGTAAAATAGGAAATCAAAGTGAAATAGAGACGCCAATACTTGGGTTCGCCAAATAGAAAACAATTTATGGAATGAATGTCAAGAGCAGTTGAGACCTAAAATATTCTAAAACTTTGTCGAAATAAATTTCTTTAATGTTTGTTGAAATAATTTGTAGAAATTCGGTAACATATTACCCGCTCTATGCAAAACCCAATCGACGAGCTGGAGCGACACACAGCGGTAGACGTCGGCACTAACACAATTCCAATTAGACACAACCACCAATGCAATACAGTAATCAGCCCCCATTACAACATCGAACAGAAGAGCCACAAGACAACAACAATGTCGCTATGCTGTTAAAGCAACAAATTAACAGCTGTGCCGTGCGCAAACATGTTCAACGCAACAAAAAGTATTGAAGGCAAAACAACGCGAACATGTTCGTAAACAATTCGAAATCGCTGCAGGGGCCAGGCAAATGGATGGAGCCCCAAGTTCGGCTGCTCCTGCAACATGTTGAGTTTGAGTTCGCTTTGCACTTGCGCACTATTAAAAGCATGCAGCCGCTGTAAACGGGGACTTGAGCTGTTGCAAGTGGAGAATTTCGTGTGCAGTCGGCGCTGTAGAACAGCGGCTGCATGCTACAGCTATTTTCTAGCAGCGCTGAACTAGACCAACTTTCGCTGCATGCTGGCGTTTAACCTCATCGAAGGTTAGTGGCGCTGCAACAACCGCTGCGTAAAGGGTGGTGTGCAGCACTTCGGCTATGCTGCACTGATGGTCAACGTCGCTGCTGGCGTCAGCCACAAACGGCAGCTTGACGATGGCTTGCGCTGCTGCTCTCCTACTCTCCACAAAATAATCCAATTAGTGTGGCTGGGTTCTATGAGCATCTTTTTGGTGGTGGCATTGTTTGTAGATTCGGGTTTGCCTGTCAGCCTGCCCGGGATGACTCTGGCTTAGCTCCGGCTGTATGTGCAGGCTTTGGGATTTGCCTGGCATTGTTGTTGTGGCACTAGTTCGCCGTATACCGACGATAAACGACGATGGCAGCGCTGTCGGCGTCTGGACTTCGGTGCTGTCGTGTCGATTTTGTAGAAAATTTCTGCAAAACACAGTTTAGTGTAGACTCCCCGAGGTTTCGGTTGTATCGACAGTAGTTGTAGTGCGTGTGAGCGAGTCGCAAAGCCGTCGGTGTTTTGATTATTTGCTGCTGGATTGAAAGAAAAGATATTGTGCTGTTTTAGAAATCATCTTGTTTGTTCGTTTTTTTTTGGCTGTGCCACAAATTTCGCTGGCTTCAGCGGTTTGCAAAAAGTGAATAAAGAGGTGTGTACCGCCGTTTGGTTGGGTATGTGTGTGTGCTGATGTAGAAGGCTTTGAGAAAAAATCACGTTTTGAAGCGGTCGATTAAACTGCGATTAAAGCGTGACACCGTTCGTGTTGTTTTGCGCTTTGTTGTTGGTGGTCTTATTGTTAATTGTAGTTGTTGCTTTGGAGGTCAGTGAGCGCCAAACGTGTTATTCACGCGATGCGAGGGCAAACGGGACAATCGGGTGTGCAAAATCGATTGCGTGAATAAATATAAACAAAATTGAAAACGATAAAGCGTTATTTTTGTTGTTGCTTGTGGCAAAGTGTGATAAGAACTCACAATTAATAAAAGAAAACAATAATTAAATTGTTGTTGGTTTAGTTAGCAAGTTGGGTGTAGGTGTAGTTGGCAGTGTAGGCGTTTTTCAAATACAATATGGCAACTTCAATACGTTGTTTTGGAATAAAAGTTAAATTTTACAACTCGAAAATAAAACTTTCGAATTTTATGTCATACATTTATAAATAAATAAATTGCCTGTAAGCGCTTAAGATATGGAATTACAGTTAATGGATTCATATACATAGTATCATAAAGTTATAACGATTCAAGAGTTTTTATAAGAGTTATTTCCGGTTTCATGCAAATATATAAACAAATTCTAGTGAGAAATCAACTGAAAAATCGATTAGCAATAAATTTTCGATTAATAAGTAGTACTTTTTTTTAATAATTCAGAAAAAATTTAATTTAACCAAATATGATGTACTGTTTCTTATTGGAAATTATTTGTGATACCAATTGGGATTTTAGTTTGCATTAAGATTAGAAAATCCCAACTTCATTTCAATATTAACTAATAAAAAATAAATTTCATTGGAAAAAATAACGTATTTAATGGCTGCTTTCTTAATGTCAGGTTACCAGCCTTTCTGTCCAGTTAAAAGAGTTGTCCGCTTAATAGATTGTTTTTAATAAACATCAACAATAAGCTTGGTTAATAAAGATGTCCGCTTAATAAAGCGTCTATTTGATAGAGCTTTCACTGTATTTTTTATTTATGAATTGTTTTTACTATCTTATCTTCTAAGTTGGTTTAAACTGGACACAGGGTGCCAAATTTTACTAAAATCGGTTCAGTAGTTTAGGAGTCCAACGCGGACAAACCACGTGACACATATTTTTTATATATTAAAATTTTAATTTTTTTGAGTTCAGAGACTATGCATAGGAATTAAGATTGAAAAACTCAAATTCATAGCAATACTGAAAGCGGTACTGAATTGTTTAAAATTAAAATTGGAATATCTCAGAATATTAAGCGGACTTGGTTTTTAAATGGACATTTATTCTTACACTTCGCAGTTAGGAATTGAAAATATGGGCTAGCTCAGGGCTTTTCCTAAAAAGTTTTTTTTGTAAGCGGAAGTTACCTTTAAAGTTCGATCACTGCCACTTAGGAGAGATATTGGAAAGCAAGTATAAGTTTTTTTTATATTTTATATAACAAAATTCAGTCAGGCCGTTAAAGTAACAAACCCATTTTGCTTGCAGGTTAAAAGCACTCACTGAAACACAAATGATCTCAAAGTACACAAAAAAGTGTTTGAATAACTCTACCTAAAACCTATAACAAATCGTAAGAGTGAAAAAAAAAAAAAAATAAAGACACAATTGAATTAAAAAACGAAAAGCAAAACAATATCAACATGCCACATATAGCTGCCACAGGTGCAGCCTACTTCAGCGCCACTTCAACGAAGCTGGCACCCACTACACACAGGCGCTGGCTGACACTGCTCCTCGTGGGCTGCGTGGCCAGTTTGTGCGGCAGTGCGGTGCAAGCCAGCCCGCTTTCGCCAACAGGTGATTATCCTGATATGGCGAGCAATTCGAATTTGAGGAACTCACTGCAATTGAGTCCGTCAGACCCGCGTGGACAAACGCGACGTGTGGCATGCCGCCGCGCTTGTTGGGCCATGGTGAGTACAAAGATAAGCACTTTTTATAATAAACAAAAGCGAAACAGGAAAATATGTGCATCAAAACAAAATAAACATCTTTGAAGGCTTAGGCATATACGAAATATAATCACATGTATGTGTGTGTGTGTTGCTTTTGCAACACATGTTTTCATGTAGTCGAGGGGAGCATTAAATAGAATTGATAGCAAATCCCTTTATGCGCTGCATTGATGGAATCCTATTCAATTTGTTACTTTTGTTTTTTGTTTTTCAATGATTTTTTTCCTTTTGCTTTTGCGAATTTCCGCAATTACTTTGATGGATTTGTTGGATTATTTTCGGCGTTGTTGCACTCCAATACACACGCATTGTATTTGTATGTGCCACACGCACACACGCGTACATATGTTTGTTTGCCTCAGATGCGGGTTGCTTGCCACAACGCTTGCCAAAGGGGTTGCTGGACACACGAACACATTCACATACATATGCCTCATGAAGCCTGCGGCAAGCAAGCCTCGACTTGGCAGGCCTCACGTGTGAGTGACTAAGTATTTGCAACATAGCTTAACCCACATCCAACAATAAGTCCCCTCACTCATTCCTTGATCCTTAACTCTGTATTTACATATATTCCCACCCGCACTGTTGCGGCTGTGTGACTGAGCCATGCAGCGGAGAAAATGTTTTCATTTCGCATTTTCATGTTTTAATTTTGTACTCGCTTAGAATTTTAAGCAGTTGGAAAAACAAATCAACTCGTCAACCCACTCGCCAAGCCACTACCTTAACTGGCTTGTGTATTACTACGGTACATAGTTGGTATGCAGAACTTGGTCGTACGAAGTGCATAAGCGCTCGCATATACTGAGTGCACACGCAGCATGGCAAAAGTCCATAGGCTTCAGCCCATAGCCGTGGGTCCCTGGCCCTCGTCTATCAAGCAACCTTCATTTCGTCTGCTTCCCTGTGCTGTGCGCTGCTGGGGGAGGCTTCGCTGTAATTTGTGGACAGTTGCATTTCAAATGCCTGCAGGACAATCACATCAGGGCGCCTTTGACTAATGAAAATATACTGCCAAACACAATTGGATAGTATGTGGCATGTATAGCCACATTTGATGTGAGGGAAGTTGTATTAGATGAGCCGTCCTGCCCATTTGTACATATGTATGTATGTGTATACAGTTCAAAATTATTTGAGCTACAATTACTTCGGAAACATCGGAAATATTAGTTTACAGTCTTGACTGGAAAGTTCTGGTGTGGCAAAATATTCAATAAATTATTTGGCAGCGAAAGAATATAAATACTTTTTTATTTATAATATTTTATCTCATGTTTTTCTTTAGTTCTCAAATAATTATTTACATTTATTTATTAATCAAATTCCAGCTCAATAAATGCTGGCTCTAAGCGCTTTGTAGATATACTATATAATGATCGTTTTAATTCATACTTAGGATTTCTGTGCATCACAACGGACAAGCGTCTCCTGCAGTTCAAGTGGAATTTGACCTAACCTGACATAATTTAATGATAATCAATTGAATTACTTTAAAAATAAGAAAAAAAACTTGATTGAGGAATTTTGGTCATACAAGGAACCGAAAATCGTCTTCAGTCGAAAGGCTTCAATTGTCGAGTTTTGGTTCTCTTACTTGCTTATAAACTTATGAAAAAGAACCATTTCTCGAAGCTTCAGTTTGTGGTTACTTACCAGACCATAGTTTAGGTGAATATTAGTCTATGAGACTCCTCGTCATACATTATTTTCTTTTAGATATTGATTAAAGCTTTTCGTAACCTTGTCGGGATATCAAATCTTTGTTATTGCATAGTCTTATAGTCTCTAGCATATTTGGTTGTACATTTAATCCACCTTTCAAATTTTTTACGGCAAATAGTTTCGAAGATATGAGAGTATTTGTAAGAATATTTTAATCTAGGGTCATCAACTCCCAAAACTTGAAACGCGTTTTATCGAAAGGCGATTTTCAGATTCGGTTTCTAAGGCTAAGCTAATTTCTCCGTTAAGGCTGGACCGACCCACTTGAAATTTTCACTCATATTTCAAAAATATGTATATTTTTTTGTAATGATGGCAGCACTAAAGTTTGTAATAACAATTTAGATTTTCTAAGCCAATCTGAAATGTAAATTTTTTTTCACAAAAAACAACTTTCAATCGGAATCCGTCATTTTCTCAAAATTCAAATTTTTTTAATCAATTCTTTTTATTTTTCTATTGTTGAAATGTGTTTCTTTTTTGTTTCGGTTTTTGGCTTTGAGATAATTTAACGCAAACTATTTTTCCTCTCTGCCAAACACCTGTTTATGGAGATCCTCTGGAAAACCAGCTATAGGATCAAGGGAATTTGAGATTTTTCAAAGTCGAATACTAAACAACAAATTCTGTAAATGTATTGTTTTATTTATTTATTAAATAAAATAGTTCTTTATATGATAGCTCTTCCTACCTCATAGGAGAATGGTAATTCAGACCATAAAAACAATTAGCAAAATTGGACGGCTGTGAAATCAGGGACTAGTTTTTGTTTTCATCGTTGTTTATAAACTTGTTAGAGTGACTTGAATTACAATACTTGTCTTCGATTCGCCATTTCTTTGCTTGCACATAAAAAAGCAACAACAAAGTTATCGAGTTGAAATGAAAACACGATTTTTTTCTTGTATTTTTAAAGCATAAGATTTAAAATAAATTATAGTAATTTATAGAAAACAAAAAAAATATACGCATTAATTCCTCACATACAAAAAGTCACATTTCATCGGACTGAGTTTTTTGTAAATTATTATTTTTTTTACTAAATTAGTATTATTAACACTAGAAAGACGGGAGCTGACTGTCACAAAATTATTAGAAGCCATGCCATTATTTAAATTACTCTTTTTATACCCTGAACAGGGTATATTAAGTTTATCACGAAGTTTGTAACACCCAGAAGGAAGCGTCGGAGACCCTATAAAGTATATATATAAATGATCAGTATGTTGAGCTGAGTCGATTTGGCTATGTCCGTCTGTCTGTCCGTCCTGCTGTCTGTATATATACGAACTAGTCACTCAGTTTTTAAGATATCCTTTTGAAATTTTGCAAACGTCATTTTCTTTTCAAGAAGCTGTCCATTTGTCGGAACGGCCGATATCGGACCACTATAACATATAGCTGCCATACAAACTGAACGATCGGAATAAAATGCTTGTATGGAAAACATTCACATTTGACCAGATATATTCACGAAATTCTGTAGAGATTATGGACTCCACCACCTTCCTGTAAAAATCTCCGTTAATAATTTTCCAGGAATTGTGAGCCTTCCACCATAAATCGTTTAGATTTCACACTCACCTGGCATATCAAAAATGCTGAAAGATGACGTCCGACACATCCTTGCCCCGCAAATTGGTTGGCATCCATTTGTCCGGCAACCCTTACGCACTCTTCCAATTACTCCATCCTCATACCTCACCATATCATTACATTACTTTACCGTTGGTTCAACGTGTGGTTAGTCAAAGGTTTGCGAGCTTTTCTACAAATCCATTGCCGTCCATATTTTTGCAAACGCTTTATTTTTGTTTCTTAGTTTGTTTGTTTTAACGGAAAAGAGTAAAGTATATTGTATTTGAGAAGTATATGATCAAATAGTAGATATACTGCATACATATATATACATACATATGTATTTTGTAGTTATATTTGTTTTCAAACGTAGATTGATTTAGAAGTTTATACATATAATATTTGGGTGAATAAAGGACTACTGGGGAATCGAACGCTCAAAAAATATCGGTAACGAGCCTATATTGCAACCTCAGAGAAGCAATAAGCTGTTTGTTTGAGCATACTAGGTATAGTTTGTTCGATTTGCTGAAGAGTAGCGAATTGTCGAATCGAAGACTATTAGCTATTAGGCAAAAAGGAAGGAAAACTGGAAAAAAGTTATGAAGTATTATTTATATTTTTTGACCTTTATAAATTGCTTCTACACTCAGATTAGGACAATTGAGACTAGCAATTCTATAAATATTGGTTGGAAAGATTTAGAAATGGGTATCGGATTATAATTTTCAACTGTTAAATTCTCTATGAACATCTAATAGATATTTTAAGAAAATATTTTGCTATCAAATTCAATTTTTTGTTATCAAATTTAAACTATTTCGAGTTATTCTATAAAATTTTCATAAAATAGGGGAACACCTTATGTGCATATTCTACACATTTATGTTTATATAATTGTTTATGTTCTTACACTCATGTGCCACGAAGTCAAAATGTTTTCATATTTAAATTCCAAATGACATTTGACCCAAATTGGCCTGATGGATCGGCAAATAAATACTTACTCACTAACCACATGCTATATAGTTTAACGAGTTTTTTCAAACAATAACTGCCTTCAATCTGATTTGGACAATATGCAGCAGCTGTGAATTTGCATTTCTAATTCGGACGCAAAGAGGCCAATCAAAATGAACAACGGCAAGCACAACTTTACGGGACAACTTATAAGTGCGTCCTGGACACACACAAATATATGTACATATATGTGAATATATACATATCTATCCTATATATGTAAATATGTATACATATGTGCATGCATGGGTGAGTATGGAAACAGAGGCATATGTGCATATGTTGCAGCATTAGAGGCAAATGTGGACCAACCAACCGGCATCAAGAGTCCATGGAAACTATTACGCACACTTGGCACTCAGCTCGTATTTAGATTAAATTAAATTTTATAAAGTTGTGCAATTCACAAAAACTTTTTGTTGCACGCTGCCACTGGGAATGCTGGAATGAAATTCAAATTTGAAAAGAGCAGCGCCGAAAAAACTGGGTAAACAGATGCATATGTGCCTGCAATGGAACTCTTACATGCACGCGGCATGCAACTTTGTATACATGTGTCGACCAATATACAAATGTATGTGTGTGTGTGCCTTTTCGTTTTTGACAATTTTGACAATTTCATTTTCTGCATTGCTGACAGCAGTTGTCAGGCGCCGTTGCTGTTGTTGTTATCGCTGCAGCATAGTTGCATAACTGCAATGGATTCACTGTGCAACGTTGGCAAGTTGTTGCCGCCCGAACCGTATGCTCGCCGAGTTTACGGCCAAAATGTGCCAATTTTTGTGTACTTTGCATTCACAAACGCTCGTCGCTCCGACTCTGTTATCTGCTCGTATTTATATTTGCATAGTTGTTACATGGCAGTGCAAATGCGTGCGTGCGTATGTGTGTGTGAGTGTGCATTTATTGTGCAATTATTTGCATACTCGCAAAACAATATGCAAATTGATAAAACGGAAATGCAGCACTCAAACTCACTGGCACATAAACATACGTATTTACATATATCTCGCGCACACACACACACGCACCTGCTTGCAGTTTATCCGAAGTAAACGCAAATATTTAGGGAAATGAACTGTTTCGTGTGTGGCAAAAGTAAAAGTGCTGCAAGGCTGGTGGCGTGTGTTTGTGCATTTTGCTAAGCGAAAGTTAGCTGCTGAAATGTACCGTTACATGGTCGCTTGGCTAATGAAAATATTTAAATTGATAGGAAAGAGTGGCGAGTAGTGTTTTACTTAATTCGGCCAGCAGGCAAGTTGCACTATGCATTATGGCCAAATTGAGATTGGTATACAGGGTGCGTCATCCTCAACGTCGGTATTTAAAGTTTGAATAAAGCAAACAGTTACTAGCCGATTGACTTGGTGAAATCGGAAATTTAAATTTTTATACTTACTCAGCCCGAAGCAGCACCGGTTGGCAGGAGTTACTCTGCGTTGGATTTCGATGCTGACGTTGTTGTTGGTGTTAATGCTAGTTCCAAGTTAAACGAAATTACCTCAGACTTCGATATTGTGACTTTTAAAAAAGTTATGGCTAAAAGTCATCACCTGAAACTACTGATCGATTTTTTTTTTGTTTAAAATGAATCAAAGCTGTAGCTCGTGCTTAAAAATCACTAGATATTGTTGCGATGCACTAACAACATTGATAACGTTGAAGTTTTGGTCGAAATCCTTTAATTAAACCGAAAATCTTTAAAGAAATTGAATGCAGGCTAATGGAAATTTCACTGGAGGTCCATTGGATCGACGCTTGCAACAAAACCATTATTGAACTACAGTTTTAATAAGCAAAAAACGAAAGAGTTGGAAGCCAATATCGACATCTACCATGGCTGACCACAAATGAGTGCTAACGGTTTCGATGGTCATGAATTCCAAAAAGCCCGGAAACTTTAGTCCAATTAAACTGCGTGCGCTAGTAGAATCGATCAAAATGTGTTTCTAAAATACAATGATACAACCATTTTTAAAGTTCGTGTGAAATTTCATCTCGGACCTTATATTCAACAAACACATCATTGCTGGTAACGAAACATGACGTTATGTATATGACTTTGAAACTGTCCAGCAATAACTGAAGGCACTGAAGATCATCTGAGCCGAGACTCATAACAAAAAAAGTAGCAAGCTTGTAATGGGTTTTTCAATAGGGACGCTACAAAAGTGGACTGATGGGGACAGCAAACGACGCCATATTTTTCCTGCTTTTTTGACATTTCTCTTCAATAAGATTTATGGAAAGATATACGATCCAACAACGAGTCGAAATTCTTTAAATTTACTAGGAGGACCCAAATCAGTCCATCCGTTCGGATCGAAACGGTTAACACGTCATTCTCATGCGTTGGGCATCTCTGTGACGTCATTGCGGCGAATTTAGCGAAAAAATATTGATGTACATCCTTACAATATCAAATGCAGCAAGAACTGAAGCCATTTGTTCACCAATTTCGTAATTTCCATTCGCAAATTGGGCTGAGCAACAACTGCTATCTGATCCGCTTATTCATGCAAAACTAATCTTCAGCGATGAGGCTAATTTCTGGCTGAATGGCTTCGTCAATAAGCAAAATATGCGTTATTAGTCAAGCAGCAATCCACTCGTACTCCATGAGTCACCATTGCATTCTGAAAAAATTATGTGTTTTTGGGTAGGCGGCGTCATTGGACCATACTTCTTACAGGATGCTCAAGACCGGCACGATATTGTGAAAAGGAATCGCTCAATGATAACCGAATATTTTTAGCTTTAATTGGATAAAATGGACTTGGACAATGTTTGGTTCTAGCAAGATGGCACCACAAGCCACACAGCGAATATTGTAAACCAAATTTGAACTTGAAATTGCAGCAGTATTGGCCGATATATGCTTTAAAACTTTTGAAAATGGGGTCAGCGTCTGGAATTCTGCAAGCGTGCCCGTGGCGACCATGCAAAAAAAGTGGATTTCCATACATAATGGCATCGAATGTACTTTCACAGGAATAAAGAATTTAAATGATTTATTTTACAACTTTTGAACCGCATTTATTGAAAAACACTCAAACAAATATTTAAATTAAATGAATATAATCAATACACAATCATTTAATACGCTTTTATTTGCAACAAAACCACTCTTTACCACCGACGTATATATAGTATATTACATATAAATATATGTATGCCTTAATCCAAACAGAATCAACACACACACGCGCTCATTGTGGTTTTAATACTAACTCAGCAAATAACAGTATAAAACCAGTCATGCTACCCCGGCTAAGCAAGCCACAATTTGCCGTTAACAAAATAAAACTCACTGCCTTGCCGCTAACACTTCTCTCCCCTTCGCTGCGCTTTCATCTAACGCTTTGTTTTCCAAATATCGATTTTCACACACTCGCCTAACGCTCTTCGCGCCTTTACACTTATGACCATACACCCACACATACAAGCACACACACACACACGTTAATAACCACTTGAGCCTTGCGCCTGTGTTTGTTTGTTGGTTGGGCGCACAGCTGGGGCGCTGCACAAGTCTGCTACAAGGTATTTTGCAAATTTCAATGCCACAACTCGCAGCGCACGGCGCTACTCATCACATTTTTCACCTTCGCGCAGGCCACTTGAGCGTGCATTCAACCACCGGCAAGCGGCGCCCTGTGCGAAGGTTCTGTGTGTGCGTCCGTTTGCCTATTTGCATTTGTAGTTGTTTTTGGCTTTGGTTTTGAAACTTTACGCGCCCGGCCAACACTTGAACTTGCTACCCGTCGACGAAACTTTCAATGTTGCCAGCGTAAACGTGCAACAAACACAACAACCACAACAACAATGACCACACACACTCATAGACAGCCAGCCAGTCCGAGCGCCTGCTGGTATGCTTCAAATTTATTTATACGCCGCATTCATCACTCGGCGGCTTCGAGTATACTTCAGTTTTAAATAGAAAATTTTCAACGCCAACCCGTCCGCGCCCATCTTCGTGCCGGCAACTCGTGCTGGTTTAACGAAAATATTAAGGCAACAACAAATTAGGAGTATAAAAATAAATATAAAAACGAAAATACGGCGAAAAGCAATCGTACAAAGTGAAATGAAAAGCCATTCAATTTTTGGGCGCTCGAAACGAAATGAAAAATCTGAATGAATGAATGAATGACTGACTGAGCCGAATGAGTGAATAACTGAGGCGCGCGCAGCGGCCGGGTGAATAACTTTAATGTGCGCTTATGCGAAAGTGTGCATGTGTTCGGCTTCATTGCGCAGTTGGCGAATGATAAATTGAACTTTACCTTGAGAAAAATTAAAACAGCAGTTTGGAGGAAGTTGCGGCGGGTTAACGGTGCGTTTTAATGTGGCGCAGACGCTGACTTCAGCAAGGGTCTGGTTTCTGTCTGGAACATTTTCCTTTCCTTTGCATTCGCATTATTATTTTCTTCTACAAGTGGCCACTTTACATTCATTTTGGAGCAACATTTTGACTAAATTTACATTTTCATATTTGATTTGCCACAACACCCACACATATATACACATTTACTCGGTTTTCGGTACATTTAGGCAGCGTTGGCTAAGGTCGTGCAGTGTGGCAGCCTCTGTGGGTGCCTCAACCGAGTGAAGCGGCAAGCAAATCTCCCAAATTAAGTCGGCTTCTCATTTCACTAACTTCACTAACTTGATAAAGCATACCATATATAAATTAGTGTATATATATACATAAATAATCTGCAGACTCAATGTGGCATGTTGCACTTAATTTATTTAATCAAATTTAAGTGCACTCATGAGCGTTCGAAAGCATAAAAGGGGTTGCAACTACTTTATGCACGATTTTTGGTGTGTAAAAATGTTCGTGTATGTGTGCGTGTGTGCGTAGACAATTTCAATATGCCATAAACGCTCACCCATAAAACATGAATCTCTTGAAATCCGACGATTTTCCCCAATTGCTGACAAAAAATGGAAAAAATCCAACACTCGAGTGCCGTTATTATTTTATGTACGCATAATTCTCAATTTTAACTTCCAATTGAGTTTGAGGAAGTTTTCATATCATCAATTGCTGACATGCAATGAACTGTGTGATTTCATTCAACAGTTTTTTCTTTGGTTTGTAAATCGCTTAATGACTGCTTATATTATACTTTCTACATTTGGTTGGTAGAAAAAAGGCAAAAAATTATAAAAATAATTTTAATTACTTCATTTTTTTTATTGGCAGATCAAAAGCTTTGCTAATTAGTGTACATTTCAATTATTCCTCAAGACAATGGGTACACAAAAGTATAATTGTGTAAGCAGCTCGGCTCGGTTTCAGAAAACGAAGTCCAAAAATGGGTGATTAATTCTCACCATATATAGTTAAAGTTTTGTTAATTTTGTTCTTTAGCCATTCTCAACTTCATAATAGATATATGTATATCAAGAACCCTATGGTTTGGAATTCACACAGAGAATCAACAAACCCAGATCGAATCAATAAAGAATGACTCCAAAAATATTGGTGACTTAATAAATACAGGATGAGCCATTATTTATTTTGGGTTGTCAACGTAAATTATAACAAAATTTATTTGAGATGCTTTTAATTGATTTGAGATGACCATTGTGATATCACCTTCTCTCTATTGTCACTTCTCTGAACCACCGCTTTCTTCTAATGAACTTCATCCGGCTCATAGATAATGTGTTTAAGGGTCCTTATCTTCTAACTCCTGACAGCTTTCACAATAGTCATTGTAAGGCGTTCCTTGACTACTGGTATGTCTGTTAATTAGACAGTAACCTGTTAACACTCTTATTAAAGTTCTTATAACTCATGAGAATCAGCTCTATTTATAAGAAGTTTTTCTATTAAATATCTACAACAAGCCAGAGACATTCCTACGCACAGATGTTCAAGCTAGTTCATCTGCTTCACAGTTCCAAGGGATGTCACTATGTCCTGAAACCTATCGCAGGGGTAAGGTAGATAACCCCTATGCGCCGAGGGTTACAGACTCAGTAACTGAATTTCAAATAACCCTGAGGTACAGTAAGCCAATATTAAGGGGGTATTCTAGTCTAGTAGCATGAATTTCTGGTAATTTTTAAAGTGTAGTAAAAAAAAGGTAATTAATATTTTTACTATACATTTTTTTATTAGTTATTTGATAATTTTAGAAGAGTAGAGAAAAAAATTAAAAACTAGAAAAAGCTAAAAATTTCAAAATTATGAGCTGATGAAGTGGGGGTCTCTAAAAATTTCCACGTGACCATACCCATGATTTCAACCCTCCTAGTTATCTAAAACCAAAAAGAAACAAAGATTACTAATCTAGAATGATGTCGCAATGGCCGGAATTACAAAAAAGTGGGAAAAAAATTTTTCACAAAAAGCGACTGCCTAAAAAAAATTTTTGGGAACAGTTTTTTCTATCTATTTCGAATTTTTTTAAAAATACTAAAAATAAAAATTTGGGAATGGGGCTAGTTCCAGCCATAGACAAGCCTGAAAAGAAGGCTCTATAAAAATTTCAAGTAAATCGGTCCAGTAGAACCTGAGAATTCGTGGGTATCGTTCCGAAAAAGTCAGTTTTAAGAAAAAACGGGTTTAAAGTTTCACGTTCCGGCCGAACCAGTTGGGATGCTGGGTCAGAAAAATGTCTATATCTCCGAAAGTAATTTGAATTTTGAAAAATCCTTTTGTACACATATTCTTGAATAGTTAAGCTTTGAAAATATAAAAAAAAATCGATTTCTTTAAATTTCTAGACTAGAATACCCCCTTAACTTTTTGGACAGCATACATATGTCCAGAAATGTTTAAAAAAATTGATTCGCTTTGCCATTTTGCTGAAAGCGGTAGCTCTTAAAACGAGACAGACAATAATCGCATGTATAATGAGCCAGGAGACTTTCGTATACTGCTTTGTAAGGTCTAGTTAAGATCTTTTGATCACACATTAGATCTCAAATGGAGTCTTTCGTTCCCCTTATACAACCGTTTTGCTCCAAGTACGTTTTATAGGTTTATATGGATTTACGGGTTTCAAAAAATCAATTTTTCATTTTCTTATTAAATTCAACAACCACTAGAATATTGTTCTAAGTTTTCAAATAGATCCGAATAATAGTTTCAGAGATACTGCCTTGAGAACTTGAGCGCTCGAGGTTAAATAAGCTAAGTGAGCCGGCTTTAAATGCGTTTGTCTCGAAACTGTGTTTTTGAAGTCGGTTGCCAAGATTTCTCGATATCAGATCTTCATGAAATTTTACACAGGTCTTTAAGGTACAATTCTAAAGACTTGGACGAAGGATTTTTATTTTTCAGTTACTACTATTTATTTGAAAAAACAGTCTACCAAAAATCCAATTTTCAGTGCTTTTCCCTTAGTTCAAGTTCTAAGTTAAGGTTTTAACTAAAACACGTGTTTTTTCACTTTAGATAATCCTGTAAGGAGTTATCCTGCCAACGTGGGACCATCTTTTTACCGAAGGGTCACCGGATATGGCGTTTAAAATATTTTTTTCAAAAATTTCAGAATTTCTTTGTTAATAGTGTATGTTTGTAACTATAAAAATTTTAATAAAAACTTTTATTTTTTTATTCTGTTTTTGCCCCGAGGAAACCCATGTTGCCCCTTAAATGCTTTAAATGAAAAAAGTTGCCTATTTTGCCGTGACATTACAGATGGGGCAACCTGAGCAACGATTTTCGAAACACTTTCAGATTCATGTTGTAGAAATCCTTTTCAATCTGCGCATGTTGCTACAAGTTTTACTTTCCCATTAAAATTTGTTATTGTTGCAACATCAGCGTGGCTAAACCAGTTAGTATTGCCGCTGTTATCGAAAGTTACGCACACTCTTGAAAGAGTTTGAACTTTCGACAGCCTTCCCAATAAGTTAAATTACCAGCAGACAAGAGTGAGCAACAAACCACCAACCCTCCATAACATCAAAATTACGCGCTTAACATTTTCGCGCGCCCAGTGCAAGTACTGCCACTAGTGAAGTAAGTAATTGCCGCTGATAAACACTTGACAGCAGCAGCACTAAGTAGACACTTAAACGAAACTAACTGTTATTACTTAGTGAATGTTGCACGCTATATTGAACCTACAAGCCGTCTGATTAGCACACGCGCCAGCTCACCTACCAACCGGCAAACGTGCAACACACAAAAGTACTCTGCCACAACGCAGCAACTACGCTGGCGGTCTGCATTCGTGCGCGCTATCAAAATTTTCAACCAAATATTTTCCAGTTTTTCCACTAGTTCTAGCTGTGTTCCACACTTTAATTCGGGCAGCGCACCAATCAGCAACGCGCTGGGATGCCTGCCATAACAATAAAAGCTGTAATGCCGCTGTCGGTGCATGGCTGGTGTTGCAGATTTTTCGTGTTAATGCGCCGGCGCGGCAGTGTAGTGCAAATTTAATTTTTTTCCGCTTTGTTGCACTCACCGTGCCACAGCCGCGAGCATGATTTTGTAGCGGCCACCGTTGTTGCAACGCGCCAGGAAGCGTATTAAAAGACTTCAACTTTGTTTTTACGCGCTCACACACCTCCCGATAGCGCATGCGGCAGGAGCCTATGGCTTCTGTTGAAAGCTGCCAAGTGTGCCATCAGAGGCCATAACGGCGTAGAAAAGTAAGAAAAATATCTACAAAGTATATTCAACCAATAGCATGGCCGCTGGTTGCAGGGCAGGAGGTGAGCTTGAGTTAGCCGCCTTGCCACGAAGCAATTAGGAGTTTATGGCATATGTAAACATGTGTATGTACGCATATACTGGCTAGTCATGTTGCAGCATCCTAGAAAATGAAGTTGCCCTTGATTAGCTACATTAAAAGACCACAAAAGTGTCAGTCAAATGGCAGTTATGAGGTTAATGCTGATTTATGTGCGAGATGCTGAGAATATAGTTGAGGCTCCAGTAATGAAATATGAAAGTGGTTAGGTTTATAGAAATAAAGGTAGTACTAAACTACTGACAGATATGTTTGTGTTGTCTTCAGTGAGAATTTATAAGATTTTGTGAACACAAATTAATTCATTTCATTTAGATGCTTTTCCTAATGTCACACCTTACATTGTTGAAAAGGTGAGATTTTAGGTTTCGTTAAGCCAAAAAATTAATTAAAATCGTTGAAGTCGAAAAAAGTTACAGCTGCTCAAAATAAAATGAAAATAATAAAAAAAATTTTGTATAAAAATTGGAAGAATGCCACGCAAGCCAGTGGTGAAAAATGTTAAGTTTACAGAGACGATACTTAATGAGATCGTGCATTAGTAAAAAAAATAAATTGAAGTTTGATTAAAAATACGAAAAGCCTTTTTCGACTACCCAATATTAATATGCATTTTTCATAAAAATGGCCAAAAATGTAGCATTAGAGGATTCAGATGTTTTATAAAATAGTTTTTCTGAACTTTCCAATATTTTCTAAAGATGGGATCCGTCCCTTCTCCACATGATTTGGAAAAAAGAAGGGTATTTAAAGCCTTTCTGAAGACATAAGCCTGAAGCAAAAAGAATTTTAATAAGATAGACAATCAATGGTAGTATAATTACAGTTTTTTTATCTTTTAAAAATATAAATTTTGGTTCTTTTAATACTTACGTTACGAGTATTATAGTCATATACTGAAGTACCGCGTTCATATTTTTAAAGCATTTCTCTCGACTAATCGATACGAGCTTTGTTTGAGCTTTTGACAAACTGTGTGGGACCCTAAGTTAAATCACGAAATGTTAAATAAAACTTACCTACCATGCCTACAGATGTCACTCTAATATCAGCAGTCACTCTGATCGTTAAATTCTGCCTTAAGGTCTTAGCTAAAATTCCAGCTTTGTGCCTGACTTAAAGGCCATGCGAAAAACAAAATCATACTGCATACACCAGCAGCGCAACGTAGGTACTTGGTATTTATTTGAGATTTTCCATCCTAAGAGACCTTTAGGTTAACGCGGCGCAAAGTCACAACTCAACAATTTTAATGGCGTAAACGCAGCGGGATAAGCCAAAAGCGAGGAATGTTCTAATGCCGCATATTCGCTTTTTTTAGTTTTCCTGCACTCGTGTAGTCCCAAATGCATGCTCCGACCGACGCCAGACACCAAACGCCAATCTAAGCGCAACAGCGCACAATCAGAGACGCGCATGAGCTTCGGCGCGATAGGAGTAACCGTGATGAAAGCCGCTGTGCGGCGCGCGTAGTTATCGTTTGCTTGGCTGTCGCTGCTGCTGCGCTCCATATGTCATTTCTACGCACTGTCAGGCTGACAGCCTGTCGCTGTCGTTCGTCTATCTTGTGCTGGCTGCTGCCGCCGCATCGCACATGTCGCCAATCATTATCAGCGGACGTCATGCGGCAGCGCGACTTGTGCAACGCGACGGTTGTGCGAATCATCACCAGCAGCCAATGGACTGCACTCAGCAGCCGCCTCATGCGCGCTTATCTCGTGCACCCAAGCCACGCGGTTTCAGGGACAAGTTGCCACATTTTGTTGCACGTACCATTCATATGTCCATTCGGGCCGTCCATCTATTTGTCTGCGCTATGGCAGACATGTTGCTGCCACTGCCACTGCCACAGCCACGACAATGCAGTTGCTTTTCAAATTACACTCTTATTGTTGGAGTTTTTCGTTGTAGCCCGAGCCCGGGCTATTGGTGTTGCTGCCGCCGCACCGCGCATGCGTACGTGCAGAAATTGTTGTGTGTAATTAATATTGTGTGGCCGGTGCGCTTTGGCCGCCAATCGGTTTGGCGGAATTCTTGGCGCAGCAACTTCCTTTTCAGCCACAACTCAAACGGCCGACCGCGCCACACAGCCGATTGCGGCATTCACATTTCAACGCAAATAATTACAAGTTGTTGTCTCTCGCCAACAACCTGCGTTTCACTCTGCAATTTCTTTCAATTTCGTTTCTATTATTTGTTGCGTTTCATGCAGACGTTGCGCTCCAAATGCGAACTAATGCCGCGGTACGTTTTCTTGTGGCATGCAGCACACATGCGCTGGCTACGTGTAACATGCTGTGCTGCTGCTTGGAGCGTTGCGCGTGCAGCGCAATCACAATTACAGCCATTCCCGGTGAAATTCTAATAAAATTGTTGATATGTGCGGCGCGCATGCGTAGCAAATGCGCAACCAATAGCAAATACAACAGCACCCAGCACCTAACAGCAACACAAAATAATAGCTGCGCGCGTAATAAAAAAATGAAAATCACCGACTTGTGCTGGGCAAGCCAACAGCTCCAGCGAAATTGCATGCGGAATTCATTTATGCTTTTGCATTTTTCAAACATCTTTGTTGTTGTTTGCCAATTCACATACTCCGATGATTGCAATTAATTGATTCCTTCAGTTTTCTGTTTTGTTTACACACAGTCTTTGATTTCCGCGACTTGGCCTCATTTCTCTTCATCTTGATGCTTGAAGAGTTTTGATAAAACAAAAAAAAACTAACCTTTTTGTTTGCGATGAAATTTCTTAGCGATATTAAAAAATGTTTTTGGTTGGCTGAAAAGGGAGGCACAAGAACAGTAGACCGTAAGTGGTCAGTGAATTTGGTGATATACCTAATTTTTTCCTTCCCAACTGTCTTATGTCCCTTTAGTTAAAGCATTGGTAGCCATCTAATCCAGCTGATCCAGTGAAGACTGGGCCTACGCAAAGATAATGTTCCAGCGTCTCATCATCCTCCGCGCATGCTTTGAATTCCGCCGAATCCACTTTTCCAATCTACTGAAGGTGAAATGCCAAGACTTGGCACTTTGTGATGATTCCTTTAGTATTACTAAGTTCCGTTTTGCCTATAAGTTGCGGCTAATATTTTTTCCAGTCATTAAACTCCACTTATTATTATTACATAGTCACAGATCAACTCGAAGTTCTCATGTAGAAAACCAGGTTCTCAGATTAATAAATTTAGTAGTGTTTATGAGAAAAAAAATTTTAAATAAAAGAAGTTCATCTAGGAAAAATGGTACTTAATAGTCGTACGTTTTATATATGTTTGGAGTTTTTGTTACTTTGTCTATGAACCGATATTTCCCTATTACGTGAACGCTCATATTAACTGGGTTTTCAATAGGGACACTACACAAATAGACCGACAGAGATAGCAAATGACGCCATATTTTTCTCATATATATCTCTCTACAAAGGCTTGCCACATCATAATGAAAAGTTGTATGATCCAACAGCTAGTCAAAATTATAAAAATTTACCGACGAATCTCGGAATCAGTGGCCTCAACTTTAAGAGCGCTGCGACTAATTTATGGTCGTCATAATCACGCTGCCAGATCAACAATTGAGCGTCTAGTCGGAAAGTTTTAATCCACAGTCACAGTAAAAAATGTTCCCATGACAGTGAGACAAAGAAGTACGCAATGTGTTGAGAAGACTCAAAGCAGTTAGGGGTTTGCATCTCCATGACATCATTGTGGCGAATTTCGTGAAAACATCTTGGCCGACATCCTTACAAGATCAAATTAATGCAAGAGTTGAGGCCACTTGACCACCAGAATCGCCATATGTTCGTGACTTCAGGATTCGTGTTTAGGATTTTCATCTAAAAATCATCTTCAGCGATGGGGCTCATTTCTGCCTAAATGCCTTCGTCAATAAGCAAAATATGGGTTATTGGTCAGTAAGCAATCCGTACGTACTCCATAAGTCACCATTGCATCTCGAAAAAATCACGATTTGGTGCGATTTATGGATTGACGGGGTCATTGGGCCGTACTTCTTCCGAAAGCCACTAATATATTTTTAAAATTTAATAAAGAAATGTTATGTTCTAGCTAACTATGCAGCACATATTTGGGCTCCAAAACGTAAGGTTTGGGAGCTTTTGTAGGATTATGATATCAAACTGAAAAATTAGTTTTTTATTATTTCGATAGCTTATGTATCTATCAAATTGAAGTATATTTGAATCGAGCTGAATGATGATAGAATCGTAGGGATGCTATAAGTTCCATATGTTCCAAATTTTCTACTAATATCAAAAACTATTTCCTTTTTCCGATTTGACCATTTTTTCAACAGAACATAACATTAATATTTTGAAAATCCACCGACTTTTTGCACTATTTTATATTTTATATATGGAATAAAAGGTTAAACCATATTCTAACCATGTTGAGGTAGTTTTGGTATTCTATCCGGTCAGGACAATACCACGAAGATGCCTTTCTATGTACTGTGGTTTAATGTTTATAGAGTTGTAATTTTTCATATTCTTTTTATCGAATAATGCCATTTTTTGGTTGTAGTACGACTGCTGTACTGGAAACAGAGCCTACAATTTCCCTCTCCCACAATGCTTTATATCTTGTTGATTATTATATTGCAGGGCTGGCAATATACTACTTATATGTATAAAGCTTTGCCTTAGTACCAACACATTTGATAAGGTTGTGCAGAGACTAACGTACAATATTAAATATATACATACAATATTACAGCTAAATAAAATTTCATTATAAGTATGTACTACGTTTTTTTCTACAAGCAGAAATAACAATTTTTTCGCAACGCCAAAGCCATTTATCAATATCGGAATATTTTATGCACACAGCTCGGCGCTTGCCACATGCATGTAGCACGCGCCCGAACGCAGTAAGCGCATTGTGGCAAGAGTTATAAGCATTGCGTCGGAACAATGTTCGGGTACCAATCCTGATGTCATGCCACGCTTTGTGTATTTCGCTTCCGATGC
Organism: Bactrocera correcta; assembly: GCA_027475135.1. Taxonomy (NCBI): domain Eukaryota; kingdom Metazoa; phylum Arthropoda; class Insecta; order Diptera; family Tephritidae; genus Bactrocera; species Bactrocera correcta. Next base: position 38,932,301 of record CM050323.1, read on the forward strand.
CTTTTGTAGGTGCAACATAATTTTGCTAGACTAGCGACAGAGTGCTCCACTTGCATGCCTATACTCCATTATATATGATACATTTGTAATACGTTTGTGTCTTTGAAATGTCTTGCGCCATTGTCGCTTTGTATTTTTTATTGCTTTTGCTTTTACTGTGGCAGCTTGGTAAAGGTAACTCGCCGCGACTTCATAGTCTGCCTTACTGCTGCTTAGCTCCCACCGCTACAACTAAATGCGTTTTGCTCCTAAAGACAAGCTCGCGCTCGTGCCTCGTGTCGCACCTTTAAAGCGATTGTTTGCTTTCGTTTCCTTGCTTTCTTTTCGACTGTCATATTGCGGCTTTTGCTCGTTGCGCTGCCATAAAATCACATAAATCATAACTTTTGTTTGGCTTCCTTGGGTCACTTGGCGATTTTGCAACTTTTCGCTTGGCGCTGGAGTTCACTTGCGAGTTGCAAGCCAGAAAATTTTAAGCTCCTAACTTCGCAGTAACATGTTCACGGATTTACATGTTGCAACATTCGAGAAGTTAGACAGTTTTCTTCGTTTTTTCTTGGTTCAAGTTTTTTTTTTGGTTAAGTCCGAAGGGCCCTTTAGACGATGTTTTTACTCACATACTGCAATATATATTTTTATATTGGGAATATTTCAAAACTTGACTTCATATTTAAAGTAAAGAGCGCTAGAGATATGAATATATTATTTAATAATTTTAACTTAATTCTGAACTCCACTCGCTCTTCTTCTAACTCCACTGAAGTCCTGAGAAAAACTCGGTATACTGTCTGTGCTAATAATACAACCAATTAATGGCCACCTTTGGCTCTCCCAGCCTACAATTGAATTGCTCCCGCTTAGGTGTCAGACAGCAAATTGATGTTGTCTGACTGACTCGTCATTTGTTTAGCGCACACAAGGTAAGGCGCAATAACCAATGCAGGACCCTAGAGTACCATCAATCATCAGTTAGCGTGAAGAAATATTGCGACCAAAGGTAGCTATCATTAATTATAAGTTTGCCGTCATAACAACATTGTGGCAAGTAATCGTCTGAGCAAATTTTGAGGGAGTATAGAATAGGATATCAAACGGACAGACACAATTCGATTTTGTGTAGAAAATTGAGTTGGTATAGCACCTGTCCTTTCGCTACCGCAGCAAGCGTTGGAGGCAGCGCCACTTGTGGGCATGTGGTCACGCTGCACCAAAAATTGGGTTAATGAGTCATGTTATGGCAAATATTAATGGATTTGCTTCACAGCTGTAATTGGTCTGTTGCTTGTTTTTGATCGCCTCAATCGATTATCTCTCTCTTTCCTTTTCTTTCGTAATCCTAACTGTTGGTTTTGCATTTCCGTTTATTAAAAAGTAAATGTTCGTGCAATTGCGACTCATAAATTCATTTGGAATTTTTAATTGGAATTTATATGGTATGCCATAAATCCAATGGTTCACCCAGCTTTTAAAGGCAGGCGCTGGCTCTTTGTTGATTAATTTGTAGAAAAAATCGGTTATATATACCTATTGGGGCTAGAATGTCATAGAGGGTATGTCCCGAAAGTAATAAGACTATTTTCCTTTCGTCACAACTATATTTCGGAGCGTGCTCACACCGACTGGATCCGGTAGAGGGCGTTCCTAACTAACGAACGAGCGGCTGGTCTATTGCCTCCGAGCACCTGGAGATTCAGGAAAAACATTTTCGCGCGACGTGTTTCTGGGAGTGCCGAAAATGCAGCTTAAATCTGCAACAGAGACGTTTGATATGATCAAGTAGGCTCACCCCGATGTTGCTTCAGCAAAAATTGATGTGTTTCGGAGGCACCTGGCCTTTTTGGTGGGCCGGGAAGAGGTCGCTGATGTACACCGAGTTAGAAGACCAGCGACTTCGACAACAGCAGTGTGACTGGTGTGCGCAAAGTCAGCCTATTTTGAAAGCTTTTGAAGAATTTTAACGATTGGTACAATACATTTTTTTAAATCGACACAGTTCTATTTCTTTCCAGACAAATCCCGTATTTATTCGAGATTTTTCGAAATGAAGGTCTGATTTATTAAACTTCACGAAGCGGAGAAAGTATACTTAAGATCTATAATTAGTCTCTGTGAAACCAATAGCCATTTGCGAGTAGAAGGTTTGCTGGTAAACATAAATAGTTCCCCAAATATAGGTCCTAAACTAGTTCCATTATAAACATTAAATTGTTAATTTAAGAATCAAGCGTGGAGTTTACTACAGTCAACTTAAGAAATCCTTGTTGATAGGTAGTCAGATCTATACTATAGTTTGTTAGAAAGAAATTGTGGAACTAAAGCTAGGGTTCCCTAAAGTTTGGTAGAATTAAAGTATTGAACTGAAGAACCGCAGTTGGTTTCAAGATATCCAACGGAAAGCTCTCTACGGTTAACGGAGAAATCAGGAACGCTCTTTAAAGCTGTCAAAGTGGAGGCAATTCACTCCGAATTTCGGTAGTAAATTTTAAAAATTTCGACTCATTATTGGATTGAAATCTTTCCACGATGAAATGGCAAACCTTACTGAAGAGAAATGTCAAAAGAACGGGAAAAATATTGTGTCGTTTGCTGTTCCTATTGGCCTATTTTTGAAGCGGCTCTACTGATAAACCCATTAGGTATATCAAGGTATCAAAGCTTAATGGAACTAACCAATTAAAGAACATTATTTCAAGGGAGATTTAAGGATCTAATAAACAATTTTCTAGGGTCAATGCAGAAAAGCTAGGAAATTAGAACTCTCACCGAATATAGATGAAGGTTTGTTGGAATGAATTTTTGAGTTTTTCACCATTTTTATAACAAAAGTAGTAAGCTTTCGACGCTTCATCATTCCGGAAAAATTCCCAACCTTAATCATAACACAATCTAAACTCAACGAAGTAGAGTTGCATATATGTTTACGTATATCTTTTTGAACATGACAGCAAAAAACAACAACAACAAAAAGGCAGCAAAATAATTGTTTGAGTTTGCAATCAAAATATGACTGCTGCAATTGCAATCAACAATTTACGAGATCTATCTAACTCATGTGGCTTAGTGGGGCACATACATCTGCAGTTGGAATTGCCACATGCTGCTCACGCCATGTAAATTATTTGCCACATAAACATACACACGCACACATCCATACATACAGAGCTGGATGCATGTGAATGCAGAAAAAGCTTTATGCATGAGGCAACTGAGCAGAAAATTAAAAATTGTAGCAGCAAAAAAGAGCGGTAAAATAATTGCAATTGCTGTTGCAAGCAAATGTGTGCGCAAATAAAACGTAGCAATGGAAAAATGTTGCAGACAAACGGGAGAAAAGTGCTCGTAATGAATGCGCCTGCCTGGCAGCCGAGCACCGAGATTTGCTGCCAAGGAGTGGAAAATGAAAACATTGCGAAATCTAATTGAGGCTGCATGCCACTCAACAGTGCAACGTAGCACAAGCGGGCGAATGTAGTCAAAGTAAAAGGACAAAAACAAAACCGCACAGCACTACTACCTGTTAGCGCTCAATTCCAGCAATTACATAGTTTGCCAAGAGGAAGGAAAGCTTTGTAACGGGGGGAGGGAGCCGGGCAGCTCGGACAGAGTGCAGCGATCACATTTAATGTTGAACGTTTTAATCAGCAACAACAGTGCCGGAGCAGCAACAATAGAAAATCACGTATAAAGTGATTCTGTAGCGCAAAATGCAAAAAAATAAAACAAAAACAACAACAACGAGAAATCTGTATCAGTTGCTTGTTGCAGCAGTGCCATCAAAGCGAAATCACCAACGGCACAAAGGCAGACGGACAGATACGGCGCAACAACAAGGCCTGGCGATCCAAGCGATTGCGCGCTTGAAGATGCAGCACGTTGTCGTTGTTGTTGTTGTATTTGTTGTTGTCGCTGCAGCTAAGGCAGCAGTCGCGATCTGCATGTGCGATTGCGCTTCTACGATTCGATTGTAATCTCCGGATACCAACACAACAGGCAGCAACAACAAACCAACAATTACACACACATACACGCACATTAGGTTATGTATGTGTGTGTGTTGCTGCCTTCTCGCGATGTGCAAATTTCTACCTTTACATTTTTATGTGCTGTTCGCTTTTGAGTTATGAGCTCACTCGTCCGCAGCGCCGCGCCGCTGAGTGGCCACCGAGGAGATCATGATACTGTCAACGGATTGCATAAGTCCCAAGTGGTCTGTCCGCTGTACCTGCGGCGAAGAAGTGCGCATGGGTCGAAGGAGGAAGCTTTGCTTGGTTTGCCAGCTGTGGCCACAACAGCAGCAGATAGGTTTCTGCCAGCGCTTAGATCTAATCAAAGGGCTTACTAAGAAACTCAACTGGACTAGCGAAGACTTCGGAAATTCCGCGAATGATTAAGGATACTTGAGAAAGAGTTTTTTCGCTGGAAAAAATTTTTTTCAAAGTTAAAATGGGGCTGTTACAAAACAGATTTTAATTTCCCTTTTTTGGTAAAAATCTTCATTATAGTCTTCAAAACAAAGTAATATTAGCGATCATGCGAGCCCCTTGTAGGCTTAGGTTAGGTTGTCCTGGCCTTGTAGTGGCAGATGGAGTTTCAATTTATTTCGAGATTATGTATTCGTCATACAGGTCCTCAACGCCTTTTGTGAAGTTTAAGGTAGACTTCGTAATTTTCATATTTCTAGTCTCTTGAACTGGGAAACTGCTAGATATTCAAGACGAGTTCTAGATATGGCTGAACAAAAGCAGGGGAGTTTTCTTGCGTCTCTCTCATGCCTACTTCCCTGCAATGCCTGTGGAGAACCCAGTTTACAAGCAGCGGCAGCCTTTATATCGAGGTTTTAGTTTTTAATAAAACTCTTTTGGGACTTATAATAAGTTTTTCTTTTTTTTTCTAAGCATTTCTTTAGTTCTTCCAGAAAATGTTTATTTATTACTCCAACAACCACAAAAGCCTCCAGAGAAGACTTTTAAATTACGGCTTCTAATTATTTTTGGTTGACCACTATCTCTTATACAAAATGTTTCTCTTTAAAAATCCTTAAGTTTTATTCGAGTTCAACGAAAATGAAACATCTTCCATGTTATGTAAGGTCCATAAGAGATCTAGGAGTTGGTTGTTATGCGCTCTAAATAGTCTAGTCTTTATTGTCTTTACTTTATGACCCCCATAGAATGCTACCTATATACTGACAGTCCGCAGTTTCAAAGCAACTTTTCCTCAAGCTTACACTGAACTTAAATCTATAGTGATTCCCGGCTTTCCGATCAGAACCGATAAGAACCGATCATATTATTTAAATTTTTTTATACAAATTAAACCTTAAATTTTTAAAATTCTTTCCTTTTCCTTTATTGGCGGTAAGAGACCGCTTCGCCGTCGTATATGTCGTATTGCGCAAAGGATTGAATCTTCCGCAGAACCTTTCTCTCGAAAAATCATAGTCTCGACACTTCAGATGTTTTCACCATCCATGCTTCTGCACCATAGAGCAGAACGAGGATGAAGAGTGACGTTTAGAGTTTGGTCTTTGTTCGTGCGAGGATAGAGTCATATGTAGAAGGACGCAGTGAGGAAAGTTCACTGAGTGCCATTCACTTGGGCATGGTCAGGAACAATTTTTTACATATGACTCTTCCGGTCTTAGATCTTAAAAGTATACTCTGAGTAGTTGTAAAAACATCCGTTTGAATTCGAGTTAATGTGAGAAGGCGGAAAATCCCTGCCCAGGGTTGTGCGCTGTGCTTGGGATCCGCTACGTTAAAAACATCCCTGATGAAAGGAAGAAAACTTAAATACAATATATCTTGTATTAAGAGCGAATCTATCTATTTGAAGACAGTAACCAGCAGAGGTCAGACTATATCTCATTTTCTTATGTTGGAACCTATTTACAGTTATGTGTAGTAGTCCAACACTAAGCCTTTGTATTAGTTTTCAACTCTTATCTAACAAAATATACGCACGCACTTGTCGATCAAACAGCTTGACTTGAGACACTTGTTGCATGCAACAACTGAAATTTAATGCCCACAATTTCTGCACAGCTTACAATTAGTTATTCTCCCAACAATTGCTGCTGAGCTCATGGCTTTGATGATGATGATTGTTGCTGTTACGGTTACTCTAAATTGTGCTTGCAACAAATGCCGGTCGCGGTGCCACTGCGTTGATTGGATGCGCTTTATGCGAGTACAAACAACAAGCAATTTGAGCAAAATTGTATCAACAACAATAACAAAGCGCTGTAAACAAACAAAATGAGGAAAACAACAAATTTAATATCTGCAGCTTGTTGATCGAGTTTTTTGTTGCAGAGCCACCGCTGCGATTGTTGTTGTCATTTCGTTTAATATTGTTGCTTTCGAAGCTCGAAATTCGCCGTATTTTGTTTGTATTTACTTGCGCCTGTATTTATATATGTTTTTTTTGTACTTCGTGCAACGTGTCTGTTGGTGTTGTTTTAGTGTTTTATACTTGTGTTTTCTTTTATTGCTGCTTTTGTTTTCTTTTGCGTCATTTTTGATGATTATTTACATTTCCTTCAGCTTAAGCGACATTGACTGACTTACAGTGTGGACAGACAGCCCGAACGGTACAGCGGTTGACGGACGATGAAATATATATGTGTGTATTTGCGCCGAACGCGGGACCATAATCAAGCGAACCCGGCAACAGCGTTGGTTCCCCATCAGCGCGGTAATCGACATCGTCGCCTATATTGCGCTCGAGCTGACCATTTGGTCGTCGTCGTCCAGTGTGTGTTTGGGTGGTGCTGCTAGGGAGTCCATTTGCGCAGCCAGTTTGAGGCGGCTTCCCCACGGTCGCGCTTCGTATTCGCCGGCACGCTCTTTCCGCCTCTCTGCCCGGCCCATAGCAGCGAGCACACAACGAACCGCCCTATGTTCGTACACTTTATTTGCCGGTGACGTTGACCGGCTACCTGCTGCGCGTATGCGTCGCTGGCTGTCTGACATGGCAGGCTCCCTGCCTGCTCGACTGACTGACTGGCCGCTGTGCTCGTTGTGTGCGCATCGTGTTTGGGTTTTTAGTGTTTTCTTTTTCTGTTTTTCTGCTTGGGTCGTGTGTATCCATTAATGCCATCAATTGGAACATTACTTAAGTATGGGTTTCTGGCTTTCTGGTCGTCGCGGCTCGATTGCCTCCACAGCTATTTGGTCAACTTGTGTTTACTGAAGTTTCCTCTCGCTTGCCGCTTCACCTTCGCGCACATCAGCGCTGCGCTCTTCAACTTCAACGCATCGAGAAACACACATCCGCATGTATATCATGTTCCTTTGGCTTCGACGGCAGCCCGTTGTTATTATTATCAATGTTTTCTTATTCTCATTGGTTGTTGCTTTTATTGTTATTATTATTATTTCTTGGAGCTTTTGTTTTTTTCACGTCTACGTACGTTGATCACGTATGTTTTCTTAGCCGTGCAGCTGAATCTTGCGCTGAAATAACAAATACTTTAAGCGCTCGTCGCCATGTAGCCCAGTTCCAATTGCACGTGGAAGGCAATGTCGAGCTCGAGAAATCAAACTAATCCAACACTGATTGCCGCTGACTTTGAGTCTTACATCACAGACCTGCACAGACACACACACCGTGTGGCAGACAAACAAACAAACGCACTTGAATCTTCAGCGGATTGACGCGCTCAGCTCGTACTCCACATCATCACCGCGTACGACGGCTTTTTTCCATAGTTCCACTCGCGTGCAACGTTTCAACGCTTGCCCTGCAACTTGCATTTTGGGAATCAAGTTTTCCGCGGCTCTATGGCTTCGCATATATACGTGTTATGCTTCGCTGTGGTCCCCGCCTCTGCGCCCCTTTCTTTGTTTTCGCAGCTGTAATGATGGCTCCGATTCTTGTGGCTACAACCTGGTCTGTATGCTTGCTCTTACCTTGCGTCGACAGTTGTGCAACATTTTCAGTCCAACCTCCAGCAGCCAGTCCATTAGAAGCGGGGCGTGCGCAGGCTGCATCTCAGCGCTGTCCTGTGTGTAAGTGAGTAGATAAATAAAGCAGTTTGACGTCGGTATATTTCTGAAATTAAAGTCGAGTCGAGGTAAATTAGGGAGTAACTGTTGAAAATCCGCCGTCAAAGTTTGAGCTATCAACTCAAGTGAGTTGTGCATTTGGTTTGGCTGAGGAAAGTTGCTAAAAGTAAAAGAAAGTTTCGAGTTAGATATCTTGTGTGTAGTGTTTTTAATTCTGTGAAAGATGATAAGTTTTGCTCGTTCAGTATTCCATAGGAGAATATTTATATATGCAGGGTCCCAGAATACACCCTGTCAAGAAAGTATCGGGAATTCTTCATTTCCCTCCTTATCTCAAATATTTTTCCTGGCTTGGTACAAGTCCATTAAGGTTCCATCATTTATAAGAAGGTTTGCCTGTATGCGTAAGATGTGGACGGCATATCTTGCTGGGCATCGGTGTGCTGTGCGGATGCCTAAAATTTCTATTAAAAAACCTCAAAATTTGGACCTTCAAAAGTTTTCATTGATAGTGGATATATACCAGGGGTTCGTCGACATCTTCGATTGTGATTTGTTTACTCTGTTCAAACCTTCAATTGTATTTCAAGATGATTCAAGTGAACTGAGTTCGTAATAATCTTTTCCAAGTTCCTTATAGAATCTGGAAAAATATAAGCCCCACTATAGTGACCAACCACTGCACGAACCAACTATATGCTATTGAAATGACATGGCAACGAGTTCTTCCATCCGAAAGTTCACTCAAGCTCTGTGGTTTACTTAGTTCCGATAGAGCTCGTAGCAGTTCTCAGCATTATTGACAGAATGATATTGAAAGAGACTCCAGCGTTTGAAGCGTCAGCAACTCAACATCTTAATTAAATAATTCTCTGAAGCTTAAACGTAATCAACAGCAGCACAGTCAATAACACTTCCATTGAAATGAAAACGAAAAAAAAATTAAAGCAAACTAAGCAGTGATAAATAAACATGAAATTCTTACAAAATGTGCAAGCTGTATATAAGTACATATTTATGTACACATATCTTGCTTCACAAGCTCTGTATTTGAGTAGCTGCCGTTGTCGCCCCGCCGCTATGGCATTCATGCAGCCCTGGTCCGCACAAATCCCAAGTGTTGGCAACGACTGATGAAATGCCAGACATTCTACACACATACCCGATTGCATTTCTACATACGAGCATTCTAGCTTGCAACGCCACACTTCTGCTGCTGTTGTGGCAGTATATCAGCTGATGTATGCTTCATAAAGCTTCCGCTGTTGAGCTGTGCTCCTCATTAGCCTCTGCCAAGCGCCAACTGCTCGTTGCTTAATTGTATGGCATCACACACACACACAAATTGTTATTATTCTTGTTATTGTTTTTGATTTCGTTGCTTCTGAAGCTGCTTTGCGGCTGCTGTGGCCATTGAGTGTGTTGCTGTTGCTGCAACATCTTAATTTTCATTTGCGGTTTTCACTTTGCTTAGCTAATAAATATTTCTCTTTCACGCTGCACTTTTACTTCTCATTCATTTTTCCCCGCTCAAATAAAAGTTGTTTTGTTTTTGCGTATTGCTACTTATTTACAGTTGTCTTCTGTTCTTAAAGTGGTTTACCAAGCTTTTGTATACGGGTGAACGCGGAAGTGAAATGATTTTGTTGTAACTGACGATCTCAAGATTACACAGTCATCCTAAGATACTATCTATTTGTACAAGGAAATGTTCTAAGAGATCTCAATTATAAGATATTCATTGGATATATCCCGGATCCTTAATCATTCAATTGGGATGCGAGGAAGGTTATGAGAACATCTTTAAAGGGGTAGAACCGCTTGATGTTTTCTTACGTGATTTGTACCCGTTGCCGCGGCTACGTCTCGGATAGTCTACCCATTGAGTCGAAGTTTCGATGACTCGTTCGAGCGTTTCGAATGTTACACGTGATTGTTTGCTCCAAGGCTTGAATCGAAGCGGGATTTTCTGCATAGACTTTAGACTTTGCATATCCCAACAGGAAAGGGTCTAACGATGTGATATCTCACGATCTTGGTGGTAGATCGACCGACCCAAAACGTAAACTATCTGCTCACCGAATTGATCTCTCAATTAATCCATGGATTGATGCGATGTGTGGGAAGTGGCGCCGTCTTGTTGAAACCAAATGGCACCGAGATCACGATCTTCAATTTCAGTCATTAAATAGTCGGTTACCGCCCTAATGGTCGCAATTGACAGGGTTTTGTTCTCCCCGACATCATTTTTGAAGAAATATGAAGTGATGATTTTACCGGCTCACAAACCACACCAAACTGTTGTTTTTTCTGGATAAAATGACAGCCCTTGAATCTTTTTAGACTGGTCTTCGTCCTACATGCGGCAATTTTGATTATTTTTATACCCATTAAGCCAGAAATGGAGCTCATCGCTGAACAAAATTTGGCTCGATAACGTTGGATCGTCTTGGAACTTTTCAAGAGCCTATAGAGCGAAGCGATGGCGCTCGGGAAAGTCGAGCGGCTGCATTTCTTGTACAATCTGTAGTTTGTAGGTTTTCAATTGAAGATTTCGACGTAAAATGCGGTATCGAATCGACTCACCACGTGTTTCGTGTACACTCTCAGCTGCGGCTGCTATATTTTCTTCACGGCGTGCTGGACGTGGTCTATTCGGTCGAATATTATCCAATAATGAATGCTGGGTCTCAATATGGGTAATGGATTATCTTGTGTTTCTTATTTCCCTCGACATATTTTATCCAGATTATTTAAAATTATGAAACACCAAGCTTCAATAAAATAATTCTTAAAAACTTTGTCGCGCACCTCAAAACTTTTTCCCCCTATCACGGCCGAGTGAGTGCCTCATATGTTCAAGCAGCTACTTCTCGAAAGAGACATGCAAATGTATTTTATAATAAACTCATACACACACAACACACATATGCGGCGAAGTGCACTTGTGGATGCCACTTCAACATTTTGGGACAACTTCTAGGGAGCTCTTGGGAGCGCAGCGCCGTAGGTGAGGCAGGCCACGCTGTCATATGCAAAGCTGCAACGAAAACAAAAGCAACATACGAGCACATAGGCTGCCGGTGGAGATGAGGCGTTCCGGCGTGTAGCGCTCTGCGACGCGGCAGCGCGTAAATTGGGGTTAATATATGCGCGCCACAGTCGCCAAGAACAACAGCAATGTTGACAACCATATTGTTGGCGGATGCCGCAACGTCGCGGCGGCTGAGCGGCATTTGTAAGTTGTTTTGTCGTTATTTATTATTTTTGTATACATATTAAGTTTTCCCCCTTTGCCTGCGCACGAACACACACACGCTTGTAAATATGGTGCGTGTGTGTGTTGCATGTTGCTTACGGCTGCAGTGCATTTGCTGCAAATAGCAGGGAGCAACAATGGGGTAAAACTTATCTTACGTTAGTTTTGTAGTTATTTTTTATCTTTTTCGAAATTTTTGTTTTTGCTGCGCTTCAATTGTCATCATGTTGTTGGGAGCATAAATGGGGCTGAGTGACATTATTTCCCATGTACATTTTGAGGGGAAAGAAAAGAGTTGAGTACAGAGATATGAAAGCATTTTGTACTTAGATTAGAAGTGGCTGCTGCTAAATTGTTGATGAAATGGAGCGCAAATGAAACGCAAATTTATAGCTGCTCTGCCACGGGGCCATGTGGCATGAATTCACCTCGTTGCTGGGTTGCCCAAAAGTACGTTTAAGTGGCCAGCAATCCGCACGCTCAACTGTATGATGAATGTGTGGAGTGGGTGGTTCTCAACCGCTTCGTCGGTATGTCATTCGGGTGAGGGCGTTGCGCTAGTATTTGTTTTTGGGGGTTTTCAGCTCAATGTCGTTGTGTATTTCGTTGTTTTGTTCTTTTTCGCTCATTTTACTTGAGCATTTTTGCCTTGGAACAAATTTACATGTTATTATGAGTCGTATAAATATTTTGGGATATTTGTTGTTGCTATATTTGGAACTGAGTTTCACTTTTAGTTGCCATTAGGCATATTTATATACATGTCTGTGTATTCAAATGTTTGCATGTATGTGCTTCTGGGTTAAGAGTTTAACATATTCTCGTTTAGGGTTTCTATTCACAAAAATTTGTGTTAAGGATTTTTATAGCTGAGAACTGAAAATAACTCTAGAAGAACGTGAAAATAAAGTTTTGTGTTGTGTTTGTTTTTTTAATCTAAATCTGATTCATTGTACTTATGGAGTTACTTGGGGTATACATATGTACATCGGTGCGGTGCAAACATTACAAGAGATAGGGAGACAGAGTGAACTTTCTCTCGCTGCAAGATTGAGGAAGTTCCAGGCTTATAAGGCTCCGAAAAAATTTTAGTGAACTCAAAGCAGATTCGTGTTGAAGTTGAAAAAATATTTTTGTATTATATTGTCATATAATATAAGTGTTGTAGAATGAATCCAATTAAGTAAAAATTACAATTTCATGTATCGTTTGAAGATTTTTGTCTCTTATTCCTAAAACTGGATAGTTTGTTATACTTGCTTTTCGAAGCAGCATTGAGATGCGTTGTGGTTGGAGAAAATACTCCTGACAACAAACAAGTTTTCCATACAAATACTTGATTCCATGACTTCAGTTTGTATGGCAGATATATTCTCTAGTAGTTTAAAATCAGCAGTTCCTACAAATAAGCACCATCTTGGAGAGGAAAAGACGTGGCAAAATTTCAGATTGATATCTCAAAAACTGAGGGGCTAGTTCATATATATTGGGTAGTTAAAAGTCTTTTCGTATTTCTAATCATTAATGAACTTTAATGAACCAAATATGTGTCATTGTGGTCGACAATTTTTTACTATTATTCTGTTACAGTGTAAAACTTTTCTGGCATTGACCTAAACAAATGGTAGTCCATGGTGCAAGGTTGGGGCTATATAGTTTATGTATCAAAACTTCCGAGCCAAGGTCACTCAGTTTTTGCCAAGTCATAAAAGATGTGTGTAGTCTAGCGTTGTCCTGATGGAAGTCGAAGTCCTTTCTGTTGATCAGTTCTGGCCGTTTTTTTCGATTTCTTGCTTCAATCTCATCAGTTGTTGGCAGTAAAATGTAGAATCAACCATTCGATCAGGCTGGAGCAGCTCATAGTGAATAATTTCTTTCCACCAAACACTTGGCATAACCTTTTGAGGCGCCAATTCTGACTGTCCGGCCATTTGTTGAGCTTCACCAAGCTTAGACTATGATTTTTTTCACACATTATTGTCATATTTGGTCCACTTTTCGTCTTTTGTTACCATTCGCTTCAGAAATGGTTCAATTTTATTTCGTTTCAGCAAAGAATCTCAGATGTTAATTCGGTCCATTAAATTTTTTACAGACAACACATGTAGTACCCAAACAGCGCGCTTCTGTTTGTAGTCAGCCTTTTTTAAATGGTTCAAAATCATTTGATGATTCATGGTGGGTAGCGTAGCATTCTTATCTTTTTACAAAAATTTCAAAATATAGCGAATTTCTTAATTATTTTCACTCATCTTTGCAACGACATCTATTAACAAAATACGAAAAGACTTTTTCGACTACCCAATACATATACAGACTTCTGAGTGTTACAAAATTCTTATCAAACTTAATAATCTCTGTTCAGGTTATAAAAGTTTCAGATTTGGTTTATTACTCCATACTGACCTAATATTTGACATACTACTCTCCAATTAATTCGAATTGTTAAGAAACATTAAACTTCTTTCTATGTGAAAGAGCCCGTTCATTTCAACAACAGGTGTTTATGGATCACCAAAATGTATAGATATAACATATATCGAAATATGAAAGAGGAGATGTATTTATGTGGCATCGATAGATGGACGTAAGACCACAATACAACAGAATATCAACGGGCAGTGATTCGAATGCCAGACATCAACCAATCCAGTCACATGTGTAATCTTTATTTTGTAAAACATATTCGTTTTGTATTATATGTTTCATCAAAAATACAATAAAATTTCATATTTTGTTCGTATCTCAAATGTATATTTGGATATTCAAGATCTACATTTATGTTATCTCACTCCGAACATTTTCAAAGCACACTGACATTCAGTCTAAAGTATGAAGACATGCTTCTCTTTAAAGACCGCTTAAGTGGAGTAAGGTTCCAAACACACTTCATCTTATTTTCCTCAAATATAAATACTCATTAATTGGATTCTTGCACTGTGGGAATTCCCTGACATATTTACAATCATAGAAAAGCACTAGAGCCTTTCAAATAATTTGATTACAACGAGGCGATAAAGACTGTGCACATCAATTACCATATCGCCACTCAGCGCCCGCCACACCCATATGCTCCGTTTCTGCCACACGGCAGACATACGAAAAGCGCCACAAAACAATCAAAATAATAACAGAGCCCAATAAAGCATTAATACACCCAGCAAGCCATAGGGGGCTGACGACACGGCGTAATAAGGCTTGGTGCACACACATTCACATATATGCTTAAATAAGTGCGCTTGTGTGTGTGTGTACTGATGTTTTTGTATGTAACTGCCGCACAAAACACACAAATCGCGTCTAAATTGTTGTCGATGTTGTTATTGATTCTGTAAGCGCTGTTATTGAAAATCAAAAATCCAATTCCATCAGCTCAGCACAACGTAAGTCGACATATATTTACACAGAAATACATATGGACACGATGTAGAACACTTCCTGCTGAATAAATAGCGGCCCCAACATCGAAGCCGCTCAAAAATAGAAAAAAGAATGCGGCAAGCTAAACAAATCACAGCCACTGAAAGTGAAAAAGGAAGCAAGGCAACGATATAAAAATGAGAATCGACGAAAAATCAATCAACGAAATAAATCAAAATAATATCTGACGGCTGAATAGAGGGGCGTGTGTGCGGCCATGTATCTAGCGGTTGGAGGGGTATTGCATATGCCAAGAGTGTGTAAGGGTGTGTGAGGCAGCCAAGGTGGGGGCTACATGACATGTTCTTTTGCATGGCGCGGGGGTAGGCGGGTAGCGGCTGCTGGGTGCGCACGTTTAGAATAAAGCCGAAAAATGCGAACTGGCACATTTTTGGGCTGGCGGCTGCTGGTCGGTCGCCACGCTGGCGTCGCTGGTGGTTTTTTGCGCGCACAGCATTTTTGTTGCTGGATGCTGGCGACGAAATTCAATTCATGCGGCCGCCGATTGACTGGCTAACGACGACCTGCCTGCCTGCCTGGCTCGCCGGTCGGCCGAGCTGCCTGACTAGTGTGCCTTTTAGGACGAAATTTGATTAAGCCATGAAAAGGCCAGCCAGCCGCAGCTCTAATAACACAAACAGCAACAACAATAACAGCAAGTAGAATAGGAATAGCAAAGTGGCAGCCACAAAAGCGCACTTTATGTAGCAGCTGTTGAATAAACTACAAATATAGAAACGAAGAAAAAAGCTAAAAAGTAGAAGGAGAATGCGAAGAAAGCTAAAACTGGCCGACCGCAACAACATTGGTGGCTGACGTGTGCTGTTTGTATGTGTGTGCATGCCGCCGGGATGTGGCAACATTGTAAGGCGCATTAGAAGTTTCAGCATGAAGTTAATTTGGACACAGCTCACTGTTTCCTCGTACTCGTGCAGTCGGGGCCGCCATTCAAGCACGTGGAAGCAGTTGTCGGCCAGGGGAGGTCCCAAGCTTTTCGCTAGCATTTGGCGCAGTCGGCAGTTGCGGGGCGGTGTAGGCGGCGCTTTTCAAGTGTGTGGTCGCTGCTCGACGTTCTGTAAAAGGGAGTCAAGTCAAGTCACACCGCCGTCGTCGCCGTCGTCTGTGCCGTTGGGGATTAGGAAGCAGCAATTTTGTTGCGGTGTCATGTTTTTGTGTTTGTTCCTTTATTTTTGCTTAAACTTTCGATGCTTCACAGGCGATTTGTGCCTGCCACGGCGAGATTTGTAAAGATTTCCAATAATATGCTTTCGTTATTTGCCGCAAAATAAGTAAAATTAAATTTTGGATTGACAGCAGTTGATAAGCCAGTATAGAAGGAGGGAACTTTATTATTTTTGTTTGTAAGGGAATTTATTTAAGAAATTTAATTTTTTTATTTATTTCTTAAAGTTTTGGGCTAAAATTAGATTAAATTAATACAAATGTTATTATTATTGTTGTTGTTATTATTATTTTATTTGTTGTTGTTTAAGGAAGCAGCTTAGAACAATATTGTTTTCTTAAGTGGAGTTGAAAAATGTATTTCCCAAAAATTCGAAGACATCTTCGAAACTTATTTTTTGCCTCTTAAAATGCAACAAATTATTTTTCTTAAAATTTTGCCTAAAAATCCTTTCCTTTAAGTTACTTTATATGCTCAAATCAATTCGAGAACTCATGAGCTCGTTAATTGCAAAACAAATTGCGATTCGGCGCTTTTGCCACCAGCCGACCGACCAAAAGATTTGCTACCGTTTGCAGAGAAAATGTGGGCAATCGAAAAGAGATAAAAAGTTTCCCAACAAAAGCGACCAAAAGGCTTTGAATATACGCACTCAAGTGCCACATACTAAGCCACACACACACAGCTTTGTGCACATGCAAATAACACTAACACACATGCACAAATACATGAGTATAACTCACCGCGCAGTGGCAGCCGCTTTGGGCGCACAATGGCAACAAGGACGCTGCTCACTTGGCCGTTGTTCGCCGCTTGGCTTGGCTTGGCGTGGCAGGGAAGTAACCTGTTCACCATAAATCAATCAATCACACAATTAAGAGAGTTCCTCTGACACATTTAGTGTCCAATTTGAATAGTTGAACGTTGGCCCAAGCACTGACCAACAAAGCCAAACAATCGGCAGCAGAGCGACTACAGCGGCGAGTGTGTGTGTTGACCATGCAACTGGCGGTGGCAGCTCTACCGCTTATTGTCATTGTGTGCGCATGTGTATGCATGTGTAGTTGGCACAAAAATGGCTAAAACAATGCAACAATTGAGTTGACGAGATGCAAACGAGCAGCGGCAAGCAGCCGACCAAAGAATCCAGTGGCACAGAAGCCTACCAAGCGATCCAATCCAGCAACGGAAATGTAAGTTTGGCTGACAAAACCTAAAAAAAGAAGAAGAACAACAGCAAAGTTGATGAAACGACAATAGCGCTGCAATTGCTTTTGTTATTGTTTTCCGACTTTTTTACGTGCGCTTTGGCTTTTTTAAGGACAAACGCAATGCGACGAAGCGTTGAACGGCCAATCCATTGTGTCGTCCGCTGATCACTCATTGCTGGTAGTTATGTTCGTGTGTGTGTGTCTGTGCTTCAGCACACAATATAAGGCAGAAACATGTCAGATCTATTATCAGCACTTTGGCGACTTCTCAACCCTTCTTCTATCTTTGTTCAGCCAACCAGCAGCTTTGTGACCATATTGAGTTCGTTCTCAGGCGCCTCACCGCCATTGCAGGGTTAGTTAACTCAAATCGAATTAAGTGATGATTGTGTACGAACGCAAAGATGCGCAAGTTTTTAGAAATTTCAATGTATAGTATGTATATATAGAGTCCCTATGCAAAAGTGCCGCTATTGATTAAATCTATGTCATCTCGTTCCTTTATTGGAAGCCCACTTCGAATCTACAGTACAACTAGCATGCTGTGTGCTGAACTTAAAACATGTACCCGCTGGTTTTTTTGGGAAAAACCCTATTTTTTCAATTGCTGAGATAAATTTCCTGAAGTTTATGGAAAACTTTCAGAATGTGCTATAAAGGTATGAAAAGCATCTAACTACTTCATGATAAGGTTGGTAAAGGTATCGGGCTCCAGAATATTGTTAAAGCTGGAGCTTCACTGTCAACTTCCAATTAATTATAGAATGAATCATGAGTGATCACGTGAGCTTGGCGAGTGCTGGTTAACGCCAAGACAGTCACAAGGTAAATCACGAAAGGCTTAGTGATATATTCGCCTTCGGCAACATTCGCCTTCCTTTAGTTACATGGATTGTAGCCGGACTTAGTTCAATTTTATCGAACTCCAGTTTTAAAAGTTTTTTGAAAGAAACCGATTTGGAAAATTTTCAAAAAATCAAGACTGAATGACCTTGGGCAATACAAATAAAATGGCTAATTAGATTAATAATGGATCCATAGCAACCGTAGCTGAGAGTGTAAATAAAGACCTTGGAGAGTCGATTCAGCGTCGTTCGTAGTAACACGGATTGACGTATGGAACGACTTTTAACGCATTAAAAATGTACAAAATATAGCTAGAGCAAGAACTGAAGCCCTTGACCATTCCAGAAGACAACGCATCGCTCTATGGGCTCTTGGAAGGTTCCAAGAAGATCCAACGGCCTCGAGCCAAATTTTGTTCAGCGATGAGACCCATTTCTGGCACAATGGGTATGTAAACAAGCAAAATTGCTCCATTTGAGACGAAGAATAAACTGAAGAGTTTCAAGAGCTGCCATTTGATGCAGAAAAAACAACAGTTTGGTGTGGTTTATGAACCTCGTCGAATCATCGGTCCATATTTCTTCAAAAATGATGCCGATTAGAACGTAGTAGACAGTGGCGACAGTTATCGCGCCATGACAACCGATTATTTGATACCTTTAATTGAAGCTCGTGATCTCGGGAACATTTGGTTTCACCAAGACGTCGTTACTTCTCACATATTGCATCAGTCAATGGATTTATTGAGAGGACATTTCGGTGAGCAGAGCATTTGGCCAGTCGACCGCCAAATTTGTGCGATGTCACATCGTTAGACTTTTTCGTGTGAGGATCTGTAAAGTGTTATGGACATACCCGCTACGATTGAGGTCTTCGAGCAAAACATGAGGTGTGTCATTCGTCAGTTATCAGTTGAAATGCTCGAACGAGTCACTGAAAATTCTACTCAACGGATGAGACGTAGCCGTGGCCAACATTTGAAAGAAATGATCTTCAAAAAATAAATGCCAAAGAATGTTATTTAGAATAATGATAAAATAATTTCCTCATTGAGTTTAATGTTTCAATGTTTTTTTTTTTAAAAAAGTAGGTAATCTTGAAATGGATCACCTCGTTTTTCTCTCAAGAATGCTTAATGTTTTAGGAATTGCAAGAGCAACTGCAATTCTGCCAACAGAAAATCCAAGAAAGACATATTTTACGGGTTTCTTTTAAGTTCTTCTACGAATACTAGCGGAAAACAAGTTGATTAACAAAGAAATATTTATTAATGTTTTAAGAAAGGTTTATAAGTAGCACCCTGTATGCTCTTTTATATAAATTTAAGTAAGATCTCGCAAATTTTATTAATAAACTAAACTTTATTGAAGCTATTTTGTCTCTAACCATAATTAAATTCTTATTTCTTGATATTTCTCTCTCTTTGCAGTACATTCCTGAGAAAGGTGATTGCGTCCAAGACACAAGGTGTTATCAGGTGAGTCAAAATCCTATTACACTTTATTTACGCAAAATACGTTTTAAGAATCTCGCGCTCTTCATCGCAACAAGAGCTTACAATACAATCAACTACATTCGAATATAGGTGAATATGTACAAATGTATATAAGTATGTAGGGGAGGCACTATGTTTGCAGACATGGATTTAAATTTCATATTTGTTGCTAGCGTTGTTGCCAGACACGCGTCAGGGATTAATGTCAGTTACATTTTAAAGAAAGAAATTACTTTGTAACACATATTAAAATAAGCCTGCCTGATACTCACATGATATATCAACAGTCAGCAGACAGACGCGCTATGAAGAAATTTGTGGCGAAATTTAACTGGACAGAAATTGCGGCAAATGCGTTAAAATGCCACTCAGCGAACTCCGAAAAAGACACGCTGCGAAGATTGGGTAAAACAGGCGAGTAGTAGACTGTATGCTTGTCTGTATATATAAACCCATGCAAAGTCATTATATAAAGGCATAATATTTGTATGTATTATATGTGCGCTTGAATTTACTTCTTCAGCTCCGAAGAAAGTTCGCAGCAGGCGCGCAGACTCCACTACACACGGGAATATTAGCGCAACAATCCAATTAATCACGCCAGTGTTGCCAGCTTCAAGACACAAGAGCAAGCTCCACAGCGCAATAATCCCATATGCAGATTTAGGAGTATGAGTATATGTTTGCCTGAGAGTGCGGCTTGCGTTGTCCCAACTTACCTTTAAAAATCTTATAATAATGACATTAAGCACATTAAATGACAACTGAAACTGGCTGAAAAGCTGCAAGCCGAAAGCTGAAAGCTTAAAAAAGGTGAAGAGACATAAGTAGTTAAAAATATACGGAATACGAAAATATTCGCACATGAAAATTAAAATGCCGCACAAAAGAATATGTTGCATGAGGCAGGCAAACAAAAAAATCACCGAACAATTCCACGCACTTGAGCGCTGAAATGTGGCGCAAAGTGGCCGCAAAATACTTGTGTTGAAACTTCACTTGCCAAGCCACGACAAGCGCTTTTAAAATGCGGATGCGCGCATACATACACGCACACTCGCATACGCATTGAAATGTTTGTGTGGACAACGGATGCGTGTGTCGCAGGACCTTCGTCACTCACAATGTTGTCATGTTAATTAGACTGACAGTTTGTACGGATCAATTACAGGCGCTGTCAGCCGAACGCCGGCCCGGGCGCGTTGGCATCCAGCGCACTTGACGGCACTGTTCGGACAGCCGTGGAGCACGAACGCATCGCATTGTGGTTGGCGTCGAAGGTGCACGTACGGGCAGTAACACAACGGCAACAGCACTGAGGCGTGCCAGTTCCACTCCAGTTCGGTTTTTATAACGCGTAAATTCTTCGACGAAAAATGCCCACAGCTATGCTGCATATTTTTTCCAATTTAGCGCTCGAATCACCTGCTACACGCTGAAGCGTATCCACACCAGGTTGCTGGGCGTTTGGTGACCATGACAAATTATGAAATTAAAACGCCAAAAATGCGCGAATTTTAATTTTTTGTGATTCTTATTTCATAATTCATATTTTTAAGTTCTTGCTTGCGTGGCACAGTTGTGTTACTAAATTTGCCACTTTCGGACTTCGTATTTGCATTTTAATGGTTTCGCACCTCAGTGTCCATCAACAGCTTTTCAAAGCATATCTTCACTTGTAGGAAAGATTTTCTGAGAACTTTAATAAAAGAAATGATTAACCTTTTTTCTTCCAATAAAAATTTGATAAAAAATTATATAGTTATCTTTTTGTAATTTTGGGATAATTATTAGTCGACAGAAGTTGACAAATACCTCCTTTGAAGCCATTATTCATATTCATTGTAAAAAAATCAGTTTCCTTAATGTAGTATGTTGGTACAAATCAGCTTCAATATTAGTCCGTCTACTGCAGTATACTTACATATATAGTCTATTCAAGAGAACTTATGATATTTTCTGCTCGATCTTCCAACATTTGTTGAATTAAGGCCTAAAAATTTTGGACGTCGCACCTTTGGTCGACCGGGCAATTCTTTGGAATCGAAATTAGCCGCTTAAAAAAACTGTGGTAGTCTAGGAGGGCCTCTCTATAATATGAAAGAGTTTCCTTTTATCACCGTTCCGCTTTACAAATATGCTATAAAAAATATCACATTTTATTAATTTATAATTAGCTATTGTTTGCTGTAATTATCGTAACCAACACTCATAGGTACATATGTACATCATATGAAAAGTCTTATTATTTTTTATTTGCGGAGACACCGCGGTTATAGAACAGTCTTGTGCTCAGTCATTCTTAGGTTCACCGAAAATTAAATTTTTCCGCTTTCCCCATATACTATATTAAGCTAAGCATGATGGGAGACACAATTCTATCTCCATTGGCGTCTTGCGTTGCCACACTGTAGACTTCACGTGTTAGTGGTTCCTACTAGACATTGTCGAATAGGCAATCATGAGGTAGAACTAAAATTTTGACGGACGCAAGTTGTCAAAGTGTAGTAGGGTAAAGTGGAAACATCCAGGCACTTTCTCCTCAAAGCCTTTGTAAGGCTGAGGATCAAACATATCGGCAGTCTTACTTTTGGCGAACCAGCAGCCATAGAAGAACTGTCATTAACGGTCTCAATCGATAAATGATAGGCTCAAAGCGCTTTACCGAAAGGGCCTTATGATCTACAAGTATTATATATTAGTTTTAAAGGGTTATATACAGTTAGGAGGTCGAAAAAAAGGCATTTTTCAAGAATTTTTTCTAAGCAAACTATTTGGTTTATTGATTTGAAACTTGCAAGTATATTATGACAACCTTAAACTATATTCATATATTTTTTATTGTCAAATATAATCACCGGGAACGTTGATATTGCCAATTTTGCAGAGGTCCGCAAAAAAAGCCTCTTGCGGTGAGCACGAAATCTCTGGGCTGGATCATTTTAAATGCAAAAACCAAATAAATTTCATTAACATAATAAACAATTCAGTGATTGGTCGAAGAAATTAGCAAAAAAAGAAAATTTTTGAAACAATGACGGCTACTCAAAGCAAAAGGTTCGATTTTCGACAAAAAATTCGGGTTTTTATTTGTTTATAAAAATAAGAAATTTTCATCGGATGGGGAAATCCTTCAAATAATTACTCAAAACTATTGCTAAGAAGCTGTTGTAAAAATTTCAGACCGATCGGTTCAGCCGTTTCTGAGAAATCTTGCTCACCGACTTTGAAAACACTCTTTCGAGAAAAACATGGAAAGCATACAAAGCAATCGAAGTGAGATACTTATTAGGATGAAATCCTCTTAATCTATGATGACAGACTTAATACCTTACTTTTGGGCAAGAGTTTGCGCACATTCTTTACTCAGGGCGACTAAGTAAACGACTGCTTATACAGATTTTGTCCGGAAAGTAATTGAACTGATTTTCTTTCGCCGCGATTGTATTTTGGAGCGTGCTCGCACCGACTGAATTCGGTACACCAGTCCTTTTTGAAGGGCCGGGAAGAGGTCGCTGATGAAGACCGTGCTGGGAGACCTGAGACTTCGACAAACACCGACAATGTGACTCGTTTGCACAAGGTTTTGAACTCAGGCCGCCGACTAAGTAATCATTTAATTGCCCAGATGTTTAGCAAAATCTGTGGTTCATGTCACTGTGACGGAGCTTGCTTGAACAAGCGCAAGGTGTGCGCGAAGGTGGTCCTAAAAGTGCTCACTGACGACCAGAAATTGCGGCGAGTGAAATATGCCAAGAAAATTTGAACATTTGTGAAAAGTGACCCCAAATTTTTGAATAACGTAATCACAGGTGACGAGTCATATATCTTTGAGTATGATCCCGATGAAAAGCAAATCCCAAAAAAGGCAAGCAAGAGGGGATCCAAGCACCATGCACCTCAGCTCTCTAGGCTATTCCGGAAAATACCTTCCGTCACGCTTTTAATGTTGGAAATCACGCTGGCACGCTATCGAGGCAGAAGGAGCCTATTTTGAAAGTTTTTAAAGAATGCCAACGATTGGTTCAATAAATTTTTTAAATCGACTTAGTCGTATTTCTTTCCGCACAATCCCTGTAAGAAAGGTTCTAAAGATCAGCTGATGTAGTTAAAGTTCTAGAACTTTTGAAAACAGATTGTGTGTATCTTCCACTTAAAACACTAACTAGTTTCAGTCAAAGCGCTGTAATCTCTCTCACAATATATAGATATGTAAGCAGTATCAATAAAGGAAAAAGTTCTAACTGCCACTTCTAATTACTAACAGTTTCATTGGTCGCAAATCGAAAGGTTTTTACACTTTTAGTTCGTTCTATATATGTAGATATGTATATATATATTTTTTTGTACACCTTTTCATTAAAAGCCATGTGACGAATCGAATGTGCCACAAACAAAGTTCAACAAACGTTCATCCGCACGACAAATGTGTCTATATTTGAACACACTTTCGAGACTTTTTGCACATTGCTCACTGTAAAACCAACACCAAGGGACAAAGCTTTGAAAAAGTTGATATTTTTTCGATTTTCATTCACACTTTGCTTTGCGCAGAACTTTGAAAGCGGGCTACGAAAAACGGAAACTCCGGCCTTTCTGGCCCAGCACAACAGCAACGGCTGTTTGCATGTCCTTTTCTCTGCTGTAGGATTTTTTCAAATACTCCTATTAAAGCGTCCAAGGTTTTAGAAAATCAATTTTTTTGTTTTTGTTTTTTAACAGTCAAGTGCGCAGTGTTTGCATCAAAGCTTGCCAAACTTTGATAAATGACAGGCGTGCGTGGCTAAAGTGTGAGCGAGAGTGTGTTGCAAGCATATATATTGTAGTTCTACGTTCTCCTATATACATTCGTAAACATATATATTTACAATTATACATATGTGTACATATATATATATACCGATATGTGAGTGAAAACTTTTTGAATGCAACTTTAATTGATTCGTTGTGCGTTTCAAACATGCCACAAGCAATCTGTTGGCGGCACAAGGGTACATAAACACGAAACTACATACATACATATGTACATATGTACTATACGTACACATCAATAAAAAGTGTGGAAAAATATTGCCGTAAATGCTTTAAATTCGGAACTCTTTTCAAACGAGTATCTTCACTATGCATATGCATGTGGATGCCACACACGTGTGTTACATGTGCGTTGTGGTATGCTACGAGGCCAGAGATTTGTTTTTTGCGAAGGTCGCCTTTTGATCTGAAAAAATGTTTATTCTCTTTTAATTTGATGCAGAAACCTTTACTCGTGCCAACTTGCCACAGTGCGGCTTAAACAAACTGCATTCGATGGAATTGCGATGAAATGAATTTTTGTATGTTCAGACGCAGGGCACACAATTCATGCCATGTATTTACTCGGGCATTCATACCGTATATGCACACACACACCTTCATGCCACATGCATGTGGCAAGCAGTTATAGTACTATTTTGTGGGTGATGCAAGTGCATTGCATGCCACAAAAGTTCTTGTGTTCGAAAAGTTGGCAAACACACGGCCACCGCTGCCACCATGGCCGACGCATAAATTGTGCCAAAAAGCCCTGTGTCATCCACTTAGCCGCGGGCCTGAAAGGGCTATTGATATGCATTTTATGGCTTTTTAAAAACATTTTGGTGGCACTTTCGGCAAGTTATTAAATAACGAAGGTTACCGTTGCAGCTATGAGTGCGCCATATGTATGTTGCAAGTATGTAAGTATATGTGTGCAACATTGATGCTTTAGTAAAGGCGGCTGCGTTTTAAGGCGCTTGCAGCGGCAGCCATTTAATCCCATTAACACCATTCACGCTATTTGTGCCACTTGCAACAATTCAGTTAAGCCATTTATGCACATACTATGTGTGGGTGTGGCATTGTTGCATGTGCCATTTGCAACGCTGTTGTGCTGTAATTTGCTACTTTGCCGAATAGCACTTTCTCAAAAGCCCCGCACGCACTCACACGCACACACATTGTTGCCACATACCACAGATGCGCGTAGCAGCTGTCTTGAACGCCTTGCATTGTGCTTACGCATTCACTTATGCTCTTGCCACATGGTTGCCCGGGCTGGCGTACGCGCCCTGTTGTGCTGGTGTTTGTGCCACCTACGCAATGTCGCCCGAACGCCTTTGTGTCTGCTCGGCTGTCGCCCAGCTGCTTCACCTTGTAACAGTTTTTTGTTTTTATTTGATGTTGCAGGAATGTGTGTGTGTGACGCGCGTTTATTGAATGCCACTGCCTGTGTGTGGCAAAGAAAGCAAAATGTAGCACTTCACTTGCGCCATTGCTGCTGCGTCGACACTCTCCTTGCATCGGCCTTGCCTTTGTTACAGTTTCTTCTTGCGATTTTTCTGCACATTAGTTGCAACACCAGGCATTGTGGCATGGTTTGCACACTCGACGGTCTTCCGTTTTACCTCCGACACTTTTTGCACTGCTTCATGTTGCACGTCGCGATGCATTTACTGCCACACATTCATGGCGGTCTGCTGAACTTGGCTCCAGTTTCGCATTACCGTTAGACGAGTGACGAGTGTGGAACGCATTAGTTAGTCAATGAGCGCTGCCGCTGCACGCGCATGCGCACACGCTTAGGCGCTGCCACTTACTTTTGCTTCGCCTGCCGGGCAAACCGTTAGACAGACTGTCGCACACACGTGGCACCCCAACCCTCCCGAGCCTGCTCTAACAAGCCAAGTTAGCGGCAGCTGTGGTGCCAGTGGTGGTAGTAAAAAGCAATTTATGCAACACAGGAAGCACTTGGAGTGGCACAGCAGCAACTCAAGTTGTTGCAAAAATTTTCCTTCCTCGCTTCTAGGAATTTTTTCACTTTTCTCTTCGCTTGCTGCACGCAGCTTCAGAAATGCATTTCCATGCTGCAAAATTAAAAACAACAAAAAGCCTCACGCACACTATGCCAAATCGAGCTGTGTTGTAGGGAAAAGAATGGAACAAAGTACGAACGGACAGACAGCTAGGGCATAGACAGCCGTCAGTTCTGCGCGCTACAGAGTCAACCAGCCGCCTGACAGCGCAGCAGTTGCATCATGAATAGATTTAACTTGTGACAAATTGCTTTGCCTCCTGCGTACGCCAAGGCACAGTGCACTTCATTCTGGCTTTATTATGTTTCTCGCTTTGCTTTTTCGCAGCTTCGCCTTCTTTTACATGTGGCCCACTGGCCCTTCTGCCACATGGCTGACTTGGCGCTCTGTGTCTTTGGTGCAATGACGTCGCGTCGTTTAGCTTTTCATTTTCATTTAATTGTTGTTGAAGAGGCCAACGGCAACGTCACTAAAAGCCAGCCACACTGCTCCAACCTCGTCTTCAGCCGCCACCCCGCCGGGCCAATGGCCGCAGTGAGTGGCAAAGCGAGGTGCATTGTGGCATTGCGGCGACTGGGGAAAATGGAAAATTCTAAAATGAGAAAAATGCTTAGCGCAGCAATGTACTCTTGCCGTCTGTATGTGTGTCTAAGTGCATTCCGTGTTGAGCTGGTGTGCGTGCGCACTTCTGCACACCACTGGGAGGCTGTGTAAATTAAGTTCAGATTTAATTTAGTGCATTTAAAGTGCGCTCTATTTTTAGGAAATTTATGGAAGACTACAGCTTTTGTAGTGGGACCATAAGGAATTGTAGAGAAATGGTAATACCTTGCGATAATTTCGAATGAGAGAGGATAGCAGTTAGTGACATGTTTAGTAAGAAACGGACACATATTTAGTTGGGAAGAGGAGAGCGTATTTAGGAGGTATGCTCATGTTTTTCCTTCGTCGGATCACTTTGTATCCCGAGCATTGTCAATCTGGAATTAAACAGTAACGACAACACTAAGTTGAAACCTATCAGATAGTCTAAAAATAGTCTTGCATTAGTTGTTTGGAATGGTTCTTACCACTGCACTACCAGAGTATGACAGATGTTTTTAGCAAAATTTGTTTTTTTTCGACACAGATAGTTCCTTTCAAGGGTGATACATTGATTACAGCGACCCTCTAACCTTTCGAAACAATTTTTGTAGTCCAATTAGTCCTTTGATTCAAAATTGTTCTCAGTTTCGACGACCACTTCATCATTCGACGAAAATTTTTTCCCAGCGTGCATTCTTTTGAGTACTGAGAACAGGAAATAGTCGCTGCAGACCAATCTGAGAACACGGTGGAAGTGCAAGCAATCGCATTTTGCCATTGTTTTCACTGATTTGGGACACGGTGAGTTGTCTCTTGGTGAAACAGCACGTTCTTTTTCTTCAAATGTGGCTGCTATGTAATATTCGCTGTTGATGGTCCTTTATTTCTCAAGGTAGTCAATACAAATTATATTGGTATACAATATACAGATGCCATAACCTTGTTAGCCGACTGTTGCCTTTTTCTTCCACGCTTTGAAATGGGTTTTCCCGTGAGTAATTCACTCGGCTGACTGAGGATTGGACTTCGGTGTGAAATAATGGAGCCCTCCATTCATTCATCCATTGTTATATATCGACACAAAAACCTCAGGTTTATTACGCTTGAGTATCTCTAAACACTGCTCCGATTTGCGGAGCTGCCACAAAACTATTACATAATCAAATCATATCACATATCCAATTCGTTACTCTAAAATTTTTGTAGTGTCAGCTGTATCGGTGAACGTCCTTTTACCACCATAAAATTGTTTTGTCATGAATACCAACCAGACTACACTGACAGCCAAAGTTAAGGCACAACACAAAAAGCGAAAAAAAAAATTAAGGATCAATTGAGAAAAACCCGGTACCAGAGAACAACGTTTGTACTCGGGAAGCAAGCTGTCACCTGAGTACATATGACATAATGGAGGAATACCAAAGTTTCCCGAAAATGAAGCCATCGGAGCCTCTCGAGGCAACTGGTGAACCAAGCAGCTCCCAGAAGAAAAAACTCTGTCCAACAAATTAAAGATAGGCGAAGATCGTTGCGAAGTTGTGAGCTTAGTACTTATTCATGTACTCGACAACCCGGCGGATCACCACCCGAAGCTTCACTCCTTGGGAATCCTTAAGGGGTACGAAGTCATCTAGTACGCGGACCAGATGTGGACTTCCTAACGGGTAGCGCTGCTAAAATTAGCGGGCCTCAAACTGAAACTTATACTCGTTAAAACAATTCGTATTCGCATTTGCCACTTAGGCGGAGTTTGCCGAAAAAATACTGAAAAAGAATGAATGACAGCTAATTACGGAAGAGAAGTCAAATAAACCAAACACACCGATTCTAGTGGCTATCTACACATGAAGAGTTGATAGAGGCTCTACCAAGAGCTGACAACAAATGACAAATGAGCCGAAACCAAAACCGAAAACCAAAGCTCGCAGAAGGCATTGTATGCCATTCCAACCAATTCTTCGAAGAAGTGTATGGAAAATATGATTTAGCGTTTGCATGCTTGTATTGGCTCGGGAGTTTATTTCAAACGCTATTGGTAAAGATTTATTTTTGATGCTTTTCTCCATCCTCACATCAGCTGGTCGTGAATTTAGCATTGGTTGGTTCGTCTAGCGCAACGCCCGACTTTATGTATCAGCAGCATTTTGATTAACTGATAATATTAATTAATCTTCAAAATTAGTGTTTTTTCTCAAATGGTACAATATTTGTTATATTTATATAGTACATAAGACATCTGCAAGATGGGTATCAATACACAAGATGCTGGCGCGGTCTTTTAGTAATGATAGAATTTTTTAAGTGGTACTGATACTAACATTGTTTCCTTGCCCAATTTAGGTATTAAATGGATAATATTTTGTGGAAAATTCGGATATTTATATATTTTCTGAAATAATGTTTCTTTAAAAAGGAGAAAGGGAAGCTCAATGTAAAATTTACTAAACTATTTTTACTTTATATTACTGTGAGCAAGAAATAGTAAGACTTTGTTAAAAATGCTTAATTATTCTCCAAAATCTGCGTCGTCCTCTTCAAGGTAATTCACACCTCAATAGTCAAAGAAAACTGTCAACATAGCCTAGATTTTTTACCTGCTTTGACGTGGTTTTTTCAGCTTTGGATCATCTTTGCCACGATATTCGGTCGATTGATCGTTTGTTTCCGGATCGTAAGCTCAGACTTAAGACTCATCGCCAGTATTAATACGTTTCATGATATAATGGTAGTCGAAAAGTATTGTTTCACGGATGTTGATGCACAGCTGTTTTTCGAAAAAATTTAGTGATTTTGGAACCAATCGTGCTTTGACTTTTCTTAGACCTAAATTATCTTTCAAAAAGGTTTTCGCTGATTGTTCTGATATTCTAACTATGCCAGTAAGATCTCTGACTTTGAATCGTTTCATCTCTAGCATCAATTTCCTTGCTATTATTTGATGTGATGATGATCAGTTGAGTTGATGGCCGTCCTAAACGTGATTCGTCGTCAACCTGTTCTTGACCTCCTTTAGTAATTTGCATCAATGAAAAACACTTGTTCGCGACAAAAAATTATCACCGAAGGCTTCTTCCAATATCCTGAACGTTTCGGTACTAGACACTTTATTCTGCTAACAAAATTTTATAGAACTTCTTACCATCTTTAAGCTCACTTTAATCTGTATTATGTAAATTTTAACATTACATAATTTAATTGAAAGCAACTTAAATAAGCACAAGCTGACAAACACATTAATATGTAGATATATTTTATTTAATATCCATTTTTCTTGCGTATGAAAAATGCAACTAAGCAACTGAGGTGGATAAGAACACATAATGGAGAGATTTTCGATAATCCATTTTAATTAGTTTTCGACACAATGCACAAGTATAATCACTTATTAAAAACTACTTCAGCTACACATCTGCATATATCCACACACACGCATATGCAGGTAGCTAAGTGTGCAACGATTCTGTTTGCTTTTCATTAATGAACTCGTTTGCTGACCTAATTGAGGTGACAACAAATTCTAATTAAAACAAAAGTGATGACGAAAATTTATTAGGAAAATCTACATATTTTAGAAATTCGAAAAAAAATTTCAGTTGTCGTGAGAATATGCAAGCCAATAAGATTTGGGGCATGCAACAGCTCTGCGCTCGGGAGCTTGTAGTGTGATTGGTTTTAATTTAATTAAAATTCAGATGAAACACACACAAGCAGAAGTGCTCACACGCACACACACACACATGAGAGCGTGGAGCGAGTGGTTGGAGCAGCGCACATGGCAACTTGCTTCGTGGTCTTCTCCTTTCTTTGGCTGCTTTTGCCGCTGCCACTTCAAACAAACTAAGTTGACATTGTTGAAATTAAAATCATGCTGAAATTGAATTGAAAATAAGGCGTTGCTGTTGATGAGCGGCAGCGGCGCAAACAAGCTGCTCGGCGATATTAGCGGAGCAAACAATTTGTTTGGCGAGCGCACGGGCACGGGAGCAGCATGCGTCGCAGACTAAACGAAGACAGACTTGAAGAAACATGTGTTGATGTGTGTATGTGTGCATAAGCAAAGCTGCATCTACACTTGAGTGGCTTGCCGAGCAGTGTGGCAGCGACACCTGCAACAATACACGAGTGTGTTGCTGGAATCTTCGCTCCTCTGCGCAGGCATATTCAATTTAATTCTTGTTGCTGTTGATGTTGTTGTCATTGTTGTTGTTATTTGTCTTCTTTAGTCTTCTACACCTGCGCTGATGACGCGCCACGGCTGTTGCCGCCGCTGCCACTGTCTTGTGCAAATATTAGCTTAGCAACACTACGCCAAGCAGCCGCGTTGCATAATAAACAGCAACAACAAGAAAGCCGTTGTTAAATATTAAACAAGAATCTCATGAAAAACAAACAACTACTGCAGCTGGCAGCAAATTAATAAACGAAATCCTGCTGGAAATTTGCTGCACAACAGCAACACAACAACCAACCGCCGCACCAAAAATGTTGCACGCTTTCGCTGGCGTTCAACAGCGACGAGGTGACAAAAATGCGCTACTGTTGTCATAACTAATGAGCAGAGGGAACGTGGTGTGGCCATATTGTTGTCGTTATTAATTTTGCGTTTGTTTTTTGCTTGTTGCAGCTTGAAGGATACCAGAAATTTTACTTTTTTTTGCTTGTTGCAAGTTGAAGGATACCAGAAATTCCGCAAACCAAATCTCCGCAGTGCACTAAAAATAAAAATATAAATTGGTGGCGAGAACGCCTGCAACAACATAATATTCATTGGCACTTCGTGTCAACGCGAAGAATGCGTCAAGCAAATGTCCAACAACAGCAAAAATAATAGCAATAATCTTATCTTTTTCAGCAAAAAACCAGTAGTGGCAGCACTTGCCGCCACTGCGACATATCAATTTCATCTACAACAGCAACAACAACGCTGATAGTAGCATATCGGTTGCTGCAACTGTAGTTGCACAGCGAAAAAGTTGCTGCCGTTGCTTGCAATTATTATTCTGTCGCTCATGAATTTTTCCATCGAGTTCGGTGGGCAACTTTGAAACGAAAAATAACTGAAATTAATGAAATCGCTACAACTTTGTTGCCTCTTTTTTCGCTGGAGTTTCGGTTTCGCTTTTTGCTGCAAGTCCGAAGACAGCAATAGCATAAAACAAAGCAAATGCGAATCAATTTGAGGAACTCATTAAAAGTGCACTGTGAGAAAATTGTGGGTGCTTTTTATGAAAGCTTAGTGAAAGCTCGCCGGCATAAAATAACTTTTTTAGGGAATTTTTCATGGTTTGCTGTCTGCAATATTTTACAGTTGAGGTTGAAAGCGCATTAGCCCACTTTTCTTTTTCTCTTTAACTTTATTCACAAGCAAAAAATCAATCACTAAAGTCGGAATATTAACTGCCTTCTCGTGAAAACAACTCCGCTGCTTTACTTTTACACTTTTTTGTGCTTTTAAAGCAGTAAAGCTAGCAGATTTTTCTTTGGATTTTCTGTGGATTGAGGTTAGGAACGAATATTCACAATTGATGATCTCCTTGCAAGTTCTTTTTACTATTGAAGAGCTTTATAAGTCAAATATTCTACAAATAGTAATGTAATAGCTTTCAATGCAAATTCTAATTTCATCTAATTCAAAGATTTTCGTCAATCTCTTCCTTTATCACAACAAAAATCAACCAGATATAAAACTGCTTTCTGGTGAAAACAACTCCTCTGCTCTACTTTTAACTTGGAAGCTTTTGTGCTTTCAAGCATCTAAACTATTTTCTATGTTTAAAGATTAGAAAACTAAAATGGTTTCTCGTGAAAACAACTCCTCTGCTCTACTTTTACACTTGTGGAGCTTTTGTGCTTTTATAGCAGCAAAGCTCAGCTGTTTTAAAAGATTTTCATAGAATGAGATTAGAAAACTAATAAGCTTTCCCTGAAAACAACTCTTCTGCCTTGCTTTTACGTTGGGAGCTTTTGTACTTATACACAAAGCTCCTCTTTTAAAAGATTTTCATACTTGAGATTAGAAAATTAATATGCTTTCCCGTGAAAACAACTCTTGCCCTAACTTTTACGCTTGTGGAGCTTTTGTGCTTTTATAGCACCCAAAGCTCAGCTCTCTTTAAAACTTATTTTCTAAAAAGATTGGAGATTAGAAAACTAAATGTTTCCGTAAAATAACTCCTCTGCTTACTTTTACACTTGTGGAGCTTTTGTGCTTTTATACAGCAAAGCTCAGTCTTTTAAAAATTTTCATAAATAGATTAGAAAACTATAGCTCGAAAACAATTCCTCAGCTCTTATTTACATTTGTGGAGCTTTTGTGTTTTCATAGCAGTAAAGCTTTGAAGATTTTTATAAAATATTTTCTGTGGATTGAGATTAGTAACCAGAACTCGCAAAATTTGCATCAGGCTTGCAGGTTTTGTATCTTAGTATTTTAGAAAAGCTCTAAAGCTTATACACATTTAATTACGAAAACTGTTCAAATAAAGAAATCCGACAATTTTTAAGCTATCCGTGCAATATACGGGACCACCTTTCTTGCAGTGCATCTACCATTTCAGATATTGTAGCAGTTTGTTCTGCACCATGGAGCTGGGCGAGCGCTGTGTCTCATTACACTTGCAACATGCTCGCCCAGCGACAAACGAACGTTAATGCAGCGAAGTGATAAAGCAACATTGCAGTCAGCTAACAACACATTTGCAGCGCCTTATTATGCGCATCATTATCAAGAATATGTAGCTGCAACAATACACTAAATGAGCAGTAACAAAAATAACAATCAGCAATGGTACTATAAAAAGCAACAACGCAACTCAAGGAAGATACGACTCCGCACGAAAAAGAGAAAATCGCATTGCACACAGCATGGACTCCGCAACGCTTTCACTGTGTCGAGGAACTTTTTTGCAAGCCACTTTTATTGTTGTTGCTTTACTGTTGTTCTTATTGTTCAGTCTATGTCGGCTGTGCGGTTGCAACAAGATTTATAACCTACGAAAAACTGTCATCATGGTATTTCTGCCACAGCACAGCATAACAACAACAACAACAACAGCAACAACAATGGTGTTGCGGTGGCACTGGCTGGCGGCAGCCAACAAAAAAGATGACATTGTCTGTCAAAAATTTCAACATTTTCAACAAGCCGCAACCAAGTTGCAGCCGAGAAGTTGAAGCTGGCTCCAAGAGCGAAAGTAAGAAAAAAGTCGAGGAGCATAGTACTGCGCGCTGCGGAAAACAATTTTGTACAATTACATCCTAAGCAGCCTGTGCTGGCACGGTCGTCGCCTGCTTGCGCGGCCATGGTCATGTGGCATAAATGACCAGCGCAGCATAAATGGCGACAACGAAAACACGAACCACAACAATGACAATGATATTCAAGCGCATTGCACAAATTGCGAACCCAAGCGAGGCAAAAAGCGCATAAATAAATAAAGCGGACAGCCTTGAA
Organism: Bactrocera correcta; assembly: GCA_027475135.1. Taxonomy (NCBI): domain Eukaryota; kingdom Metazoa; phylum Arthropoda; class Insecta; order Diptera; family Tephritidae; genus Bactrocera; species Bactrocera correcta. Next base: position 38,966,592 of record CM050323.1, read on the forward strand.
ATGTGAATGAGAATGAGGCGCAAAAAAGTGGCGCAAAGAGAGCACAGCCACACAGCGTTCAGCGCGATAGGAGTGTGTAGTGCGCTATGAAAAACGCGCGTCCTTTTTTGTCGCACAAATGGCTGTGATAACATGCAGCAGTGACCACGACAACAACAACAACAATGACAATGGGAGCAAAACTAAGCCAAACGCAGGCAAGACTAAACGAAAAAATCAAAAAAAAAAGTAATCTCCGGCTGCGTTCTGAACGCGTAACGAAACGCGCCTGCAACGCGCACTTGCAACATTGCTGTGAGTCCGCACATACAGATGCGCGCTTGCTGCGTCGGCCGTGGACTCCAGCTAGCCGTGGACTCTAAGTGCATGCTGACAAAAATCACACAGCCAATCAAAGCAAAACAAAAGCAAGGCGAAGCAGCAGCAAAAGGGAGCCAAAAGTCCAAGGCAAAAAAGCGAAATTTTAAGTATGAGAGGAAAAAAACTGCAGAAATACTCGCAAAAAAGTGAAGCTCAGCAGAACTTGCTAAAGCGCGACAAGCAGCAGATAAAAGCAGCCAACAAAAGACACAGGAACGTAAGCAAAATGACAACAGGAAAAAGCGGAATGCATCACCTTGTTGCAAGCGATACATTTAGTGCCTTTGGTGCTTGCTGGTGTTGTGGTCATTGCGCTCGCTTTCGTTGTATTTCTTCAGCAGCTTTCTTATCTAGCAGTGCGGAAGATTTCGCAGAATGCGCCCGACACTCGCTAGATAACCTCGAGCTGCACTTCTATACTTATGTTTGTGTGTGCACTTGTATGTGTTGCATGTGTGCGCATCCTTATCTTTATGTCAGAAAATTTTATGCCATATTTTTGACTATCTGCGCGCTGTCCTCGGACATTGTTGGCATTTCAGTTTTATTAGGCTCTTAGCATGATGGGTGTATTAGTTTTTATAGCGGAGTGCAAGGTTGTTTCTAGTATGCCATGAGAAAGAGAGCTACAATACTGAACTCAAAACTAGCTTGCAGGCTGAAGAGACTTGAAAGCATATGTTTTGTTCTAACATCTAACCTACACAAATTCTCTTGACTCAAAAAAATGTGTTATAATTGGAGCGCTAATCCAAGAGAGGTGATCATTTTCAGGTAGTTTCCCAAATTCCATGGAAGGTTATAAGATCACCGAAGGCTATGAACTCAGTGGACATCGAAAAGGGCCTAACGTGAACTTTTAAAATACCACAAAATCATTTTAGATGACCGCAAAATGGGAAACAAGATATCACAACCACTTCTAAGATATGAGAAAACGTGTTAGACACATCGATTATAAAAATTTGGATATTCGAAAAGCTGTACACAAAAAGTAACTTATTGGAACTTATTGGAAATCAATGAAAATTATGTCAAAGTTGCAGACTGAGGCCTAGAATTGCTTTTGCATCCACCGTACTTTCCGAAATGATAGCTCAGTGACACTTTCCTGTCTTCACACTTCACGAAAATGTTTACTAGAGAAAGAATGGACGTAACTGAGATTTATTTTATTAGTGCCACAAAAATTTTTTTAAATGAAATTTGGAAGTATATTCGATGCCATTATTGTATTAAACTCGATGTCATTACGGGTACGCTTGCAGATTTCCAGACGCTAAACACAATTTTCTACGGTTTTTAAGCATAAATCAGCCGATACTGCTGCAATTTATTATCAATATGCGTTCGGAGTTCATTAATCGTCGCTGGTTTGTTGGCATAGACCATAGACTTGACGTATCCGCACAGAAAATAGTCTATCGGCGTCAAATCACACGACCGAGGCGACCAATTGACTGGGCCATTTCGTGAGATAACACATTCACCAAACTTAGTTTTCAATAAATCGATTATGACATGATTTTATGGCTTGTCGCGCCGTAATGTTGGAACCACATATTTTTCAAGTCCATTTTATCCAATTCGGGCCAAAAGTATTATGTTATTCTTTGAGCGGTAGCGATTCCTATTCACTGTAACGTGGCGTTCTTGACCATCACGGAAGAAGTACGGCCCAATGACGCCGCCGGCCCATAAACGCACCAAGCCGTAATATTTTCGTGATGCAATGGTGACTCATAGAGTACGTCTACTGACCAATAACGCATATTTTAGTTATTGACGAAGCCAATCAGCCAGAAATGAGCCCCATCGCTGAAGATGATTTTTCGATAAAAATTCGGATCATTTTCAACTTGTTGCTCAGCCCAATTCACGATATTACGACGATTCTGGTGTCCACGCTGCTTCAGTTCTCGAGTCAATTTGATCTTTAAGGATGTAGGCCAAGATCCGGATTCAAACTTGCCACTAGATACTAAATGATTGATCTGACAGGTCGCTTATGACGACTATAAATTGAACGTAGCGCTCTTGCGGCCACTGACTCTGAATTTCGGTAGTAAATTTAATTAATTTCGGCTCATTGATGGATTATATATCTTTCCATGATGCAGAGACCGAAATTACTGTAGAGAAGTGTAAAGAAATATGGCACCGTTTGCTGTCCCTTTATTACTGCTTCTCAAAATTTTTTTTTATTTTTTTTTTAATATTTTCAAGAAATTTAACTAGTACCGAATAGTTTCGAATCTAGGTTGTCAAGCACCTTTATAAGTTTGCATTCACACTCTTTGAGATAGTGAGGTCATATACCATTCCAAAAGTTTCTAAAGCAGTAGAAAGTCGGCGGGAGTTTTCGAGAAGAAACGATGTATAGGGCATGGTGGGCTGAAATGCTGATTTTGTAATACGGAAATCTGATTCAAATTTACAATAACAAAAAATGTATAGGTTCCACAATTCCAAATTGTTTTATTATTACCTTTACATTTGTTTTACTATACCTCGTCACTCTTCCGGGAGCTCTTTAAGGGCGAGGGAAACCAAACTTTCGTTTAAAGTAAACATCGATTCGTGGCAACGCGGCTACCCCAGACAAAAACCGTTTAAGAAATCGAGGAAAGAAAAGCTGTTTCATTATTTCGTGTTAATTTATTTGTTCAGTTCCACCTAAATACCCTCTAAGTGGCAACATTTAAGCAAAACTCAGCAAAATGGAAAATAAGCTATCAGCCATGTCAACAAATTTCCGAAGATAAACGCACGCCAACACACAGACACTTAGTTCATTTTCTTCATTTTCTCCATATCTCCACATTTTGGCATTTTTTTGTTGGTATCCCCTCGCACTCATTAGGCCAAGTCGCCGCATTGACAGGCTTATAAAGGAAATCGGGATATGGGGCTGTGGCTAACAAAGCACGCCTTCAAAGCAAACACGAAGACAAGCGTTTCGGTAAATAAGCTTAAATGAAAATCGTGCAAATAAACGCAACCGGCCACCAGAGCCAGCCGGTTCGTCTCGGTCGCGCATGACATACCTGGAACAATTAATCATAGCAGTCTGACCGCTGACACCGGCCCAAGTGGAGACTCTGCTGGGAGTGAGAGTGAGTGTAGACGTAGCGCTCTTAGGGTTTCGCGTGTCTTCCGATGCTTCTTCATTTCATATGTATATATGTATAAGTTTATTTATTTATTCTGTGTTTCGCCACTATTTTCGGTTGAGGCATTGCACACACAGCTCCACTCGCGTGGCTACTTTGTTTATATTAATAGTCATGCCACGCCTTTTCTTTGTTTCAATTGTCATGTCTTTGCGCCTCAACACGCGTGTAGCACGACGCTGCCACACTTGCAAAGCAGGCATGTGGCATGCAACGCTCAGTTTTCCTACTATGACTGGCCGAAAGGAAGCAAACAGGGTACGCTGTTATATATTCGTGTATGAGACCATATGTGGATTGGGGTTGGGCCGAAATGAAATCGGCAAATTGAAAATGAAAGCGCAAGTAGAAGAAAAAGCAAATGAAATGAAAATGAACGCGAAGCAACTGCAATTTTTGCTACTTTGAATGACAGCGGAGGGAATTAATGATATTCCTGTTCCGGTCAGCGCGATCTACCGATGTGTGACTTTACCCAGCTGGTTGTGGTGCGTAACGAAGTTTGAATATAGTTATTTGTATGAAATGAAAGGGACTTGCCGCCTATGAGTTGCTTGTGAATTATCGCAAACTCAGTTGTGGCAAGTTAGCCTTCGACATAGACTTCATAGTTTTTGCTGACTGCAAATTAAAGTAAGACACTTGCTTGTACTTTTATTAAAGCCTTCGCGCACACGAAAAGAGCTACCACCACTATATAAAGTACGCCACTTCCGGCCTCGAGTTGCTTTCGTTTTGTACCGTAATTTATCATTTGATTCGGAGTCTGAGCAAAGCGAAGCCGCCACTTCACATTGCAGTGATAAATAATATTCTTTTGTCATAGTTTGCCCCCCTCCCCCCAGCGAGCTTTAGTGACGTTATTTCAACGAAGTGCGGGAATTGCTTTTACTTATTGGTAACGGCACTAACGACCCTCCACTCGCATCTTAATACGGTGACACATTCAACAGCAGCGAACTGTCAAAAAAAAGTGAATTGGGGAAGCTTTGACATTAATTTTGTGGTAATTTTAACGAGTTCGAGAAGCTGAAAAGCTGAGTGTTGTTGGTATGGGTGTTGGAAATTACTCAACACCGAGGGGATTGTGTGAAGCACCAAGGCGACAAGCGTAATTATGGTGTCATTAGAAATGACTTTATTTAAATGACTGCAACGAAAGCGCCACAACAAAAGAGACCCGAGCAAAATTAAGTTATTTGGGGCAAATGGTAATTATCAATATTCACTGTAGTTTGTAGTGTTCGCTTATGGAGCTCACGCTAAACTTTAGTTAACACAGGTTTTTAAAGACCCCATAGATTTGACTAGTTCTATCTAATTTACTCGGCTTGCATCATTTACTTTGCCGTTAGAGAATCAGTGACGTTTTCTTCATTTAATTAAATTGTAGTATTAAGACAACTTAACTCAAATGCACAGTAAGGCGCGCTAATGAACTCAGAGCCTGACAGTCTGACATTTGTGTCAAGGTCGCTGGCTGCTGTGGATTAGCTTGTTAGTTAATGACGCTGGTGTAAAGAGCAGTTGAAGAGGTTTTGTTGGAAAAGCTTAATTTGTATTTATTCTGGACTTTATATGTCTATATACGCTAGCACTCAGCGAGTACTTACGAATATCAAATTTTTACTCTGTATATTGAAATGAAGGGAAAGAAACTGCATTATATGAGAAGTGGTAAAAGTTGTCAATATTTAATTTATATCATAAAATTAGTATATGAATTAAGTAAAATCGAGAAAATTCAAACTATTAACATTTCATCTTCTTTCGTTTCCTTTCAGGTAAGCTAGTGTTGATGTTTTAATTCTAGCATCTTATGGAAAAATTATGTACGTATGAAAAATATATATAATTATATAAATATATATAATTTTTATAATATAATTATCTATGTATGTAACTTATTAAATTAAAACTAGAAAAAAGCGTTTACTTCACTTCACAAATACCAAAGATTTCTTGCAAGAACTTTGATTGAGCAGTTTTTGTGGAAACTATACGTTATAGTGGTCCAATCTGAACAATTTTTTCGGAGATGGCATCATTACCTCAGGTAATAAATCAAACCAAATTTCTTGAAGATATCTCGGCAAATGGAAAAGTATACCATATAAGCACTTGATTCCCATCGTTCAGTTTGTGTGGCAGCTATATGCTATTTTGGCCTGTTAACGGCCGTTCCGACAAATAAATTCTTGATGCACCAAATCACGAATATCGAAAAATTAGCATCATATTGATATATATTGGGTCATAAACCCATGTTTGGTGGGCAACTATAATGTTCTCCATGAATGTAGGATCCGGATTCGCACGATCAAACATGTCCAAAGAGAACTGTTTATAGTACTCTTTAAAAAAAAATCTGCCTATCGGACGAGTCGAGCAAGATGCCTTTCATACCCAGTTATTCACCAAAGCCATTCGAACGGATCGCGAAGATGTATCTATCTCACGATCTCTCAAACACTTACCTGAGGATTTTCCAACACCACATCCTTCACTTTTATAATATTTTCATCAGCTTAGGAGGTCGAAGTTCGTCCAGAACGAGGCATGTCTTCATTGGTCTCTCGTTTCTGAGCTAGCAGACCATTCAAACATCCAAGATTCATTCAAATATTAAATTTTATGTTTGATGGCCTCAAAAAAATATGGATTATTAGTCAATGGTAGCTTAATTTACTTCTAGTTTGTCGCAGTACCCAAAGCCAACCCTTAGTTAAAAAGAGAATGAGCGGTAAAGTCTCAATCAAGTTGATTTTCCACAACGAAAAAAAAAAAAAATATTGCTTAAAATATCTTTTGTGTTATTTAAAAATAAAATAGTTTTTACAGGTACAAGTTTTCGCTTTGCACATTAATAAATCCAGATTCTCAGCTTTTTTTATGCCACTTCATCTTCAAAAACCTTATACCTTCTGGCTTCCTTGTAACCGGCTTTCACACCCGCTTCACTGTTACAAACATACATTTCTCAACAACTTAATATCGACAAATTTAAAGCGATGGAAAGTGTGTCAACACTTGCCACAAATTGCGGCACAACATCAACCCTAATAGAGGTTATTAACTAACCACCTGCACACCACCACAAGCGCCGAGCAAAGAAAGATATAAAAATTAAGAAAGGAAGCGAGAGGTGAGAATCGCAAAAAGGCAACTTCATTAGCAATGTTTTTACTCACGTAGCGAAGCACAGTTTTTCTCACGCCCTAGCAACAACAATGCCAAAGCGCTAGTGAGTGTGTCAGACACGCCCACTTTTGTGGCGTTGATTTGCACGCCCACCACAGCAAGACAAATAGTAAATATTAAAACGGAAGGAGAGGAAAAACTAAAAAGAAAATGAAAATGTGAAAATTGCAAAACATAAAATCGCTCACAAAGAGCCACGGAGAGAAGTCTCGCCGAGGAGTCAAGAAAGTGCGGAGGAGTGCGCTTTTATTTTGCGATTGCATACTATTACTTTGCTGGTTTTGCCAGCTATTGTTATTGCAATTGTATTATTGTTATCGTTGGTGTTGTTGTTTTGGCGCCATTAACGTGCCTTTGACACCCTGTGGCCTAATAGCAATCACTTGATTGCCCCTGCAACAACAACCAACAAAGCAGCCGACAGTTCAGTGAAGCCGGTCGGCCAACAGCAACAGCAACAACACCAAACGCAAGAATATCTAATTTTTTAGCAGAGCCACATACGCCCCGTTACTCGGCGACCAGGCGAAAACCAGCAGCAGCGCCACTGTTGAAGGCCATCAACGCTAATGGCTGGCAATCTTGGCTTGACGCTCATTTCAATTTTTATTTGGCTTTTATGCAAAGTACCCGGCCAGCTAGTCAGCCGTTGAGTGAGTGAGCGGGTGGGGGTGGCAAGCAAATTAAAACACTACAATAACAACAATATTAAATTCGTGCACACAATAGCAACAATAGTGTTGTGAAAGGTAGCTTCCTTCAAAGGAGAGTAAAAGTGCGGGGGGTGGGTAGCAGCAAACGCAATCGATGACTGTTGGAGCTGTTGCAAGGAGCTACGTTATTGTTGAATTGCCGTTGAGTGCTACGGAAATTTCACACGCACTTGCCGCTAATATCCGGCCAACGCACTCGGCAGCTTGTTAGGCGCTGACTGAGTGCCGCGCGTCTGAAGGTGAGGCCAACCGGGGCATCAATGGCCAACTGACAAGCGGACAAAGTGACTGAAAGAATGGCGCTCATTCCGTTTCCGCTTCAACACATTTATTTGCTTCTGACTGTGTGTGCGTGCGGAGTAAACTGTAAAGTGCTCAAATGCTTCACGCTGATCCTCTGTTAATGTGCGCCACATAAATGCGAAACGCTGTAGTGTGTAGTGGATTTGCGCAAATTGCCACGCGCCGTGGGTGGGCGACCACTCCTGCTTCATTGCTCCACTGCTTGTGCTTAATTTCCCTAATGAAATGCAGCGGCGTAATTTGCCTGTCGGCTCGAAGTGTTCTCACTATTTTTCCTTCTAAATATTTTTTCCGCTTCCTGCTTGCTTCTGATTTAAAATTTGTATGTTCCTTTGCGTTCTTAATTTATTTGCCTTTGTTTGTGTTTGTTTCATTTAATGTTATTTCTAGTAATAGCAATTTCATTTTATTACAGTTATATTTCTACTTTCGCTATTTGCGAACACATTTTCATTTCCACTTTAGTCGAGTTTCGGCATATGTAGCGGCTCGGATTGGTTGGGAGGTGGCAATGAGCAGCTTCGGAATTTCGGGTTGATAAAAGGGCAGTCATTTTTTTTCTTAACATTTAGAGGGTAATCCTAAATAATTTTTTTGTTTATCATGATAGTCAGCTCTTTATGAAGCTTTCTATTGACATCCTTAGGAAGAGTTTCTTACAATTAATACTATAATGCCGAATTAATACAAAAACTTGCGAGTAGATTACAATTAAAGTTAAGAAGTGGACTATAAACCCTAAGTCCAGACTTCATGGAATAAAATGACATAATTTGAAAATATCTAGATCAATCAGAAATCCTAACAAGAAGCAGTTGGCGAATTCCGGGATGTTTTCTTCTGCTCCCCATAAAATAAATGAATAATACCAATTTCCGATATAACTCTATGAAATATCTACAAGTTAGGGAATGGGGTAAAGGAGATATTACAAATTGGCAATCATTTTCCCTAAATACCATATATAGAGCAAATTAAGGGTAGTCGAAAAGTCTTTTCGTATTTCTATTCAAATTTCATCTTACAGTTTTTTATATCTATAACGAACTGTAATGAACCAAATATCCACCATTTTTCCGCTAGAGACATTACTCCATCAGTGTAAAACTTGTCTAGTTCCTCAGCGAAAAACTGAGACAAATTTTCATAGGCTCCTCTTGAAGCCAACTTTACTCCATTAAGGGAGTTCTGCATTGACCGAAACAAGCGGTAGTTCGATGGTGTAAGGTCAGGGCTATATGGTGGATGTATCAAAACTTCCCCGCCAAGCTCTCCCAGTTTTGCCGAATAATCAAAAATGTGTGTGGTCTAGCGTTGTTCTGATGGAAGACGAAGCAGTTTCTGTTGATCAGTTCTGGCCGTTTGTTTCGATTGCTTGCTTCAATCTCATCAGTTATTGACAGTAAAATGTAGAATCAAGCGTTCGACTGGAGCAGCTCATAGTTGATGATTCCTTTTCAATCCCACCAAACACCCAGCATAACCTTTCGAGGCGTCAAACCTGGCTTTGCGACCATTTGTTGGGCTTCACACATGCTTGGCCAAGATCTTTTTCGCATATTATTGTCGTATTGTATCCATTTTTCGTTTCCTATTACCTTTGGCTTAAGAAATGGTTCAATTTCATTTTGTTTCAGCAAAGAATCTCAGAAGTTAATTCGGTCCATTAAATTTTTCACAGACAATTCATGTGGTACCCAAACATCGAGCTTCTTTTTGCAGCCAGCCCTTTTTAAATGGTCCAGTTTAGAATGCCATGGCTGCTTATTGATGGTCCTGGTCAATTTTTTCATAATTTAACGATTTTTCATAGGTCGACTAGAGCGAGGTGCATTTCACACGAAATTTCGAACGAAGCGAGCAACCATTATTGTCTCACGAACTGATACAGATCGTCTCCGGTAACTTCCAAATTTCATTGGCGTGTGAATCTGCCTTTTTATAAAAAAATTTCAAAATAAGCGAATTTCTCTATTTCCACTCATTTTTGAACAGCGTGACTTTTGTCAACTTTTACCGATTAGTATGTTCAATCTTAAAAATTTCATTTGCGATATCTTGTTTCATATGTTGATTTTTCAAAATATACGCGAACTACATATTTCAATTTGAAAGTACTTTTTCAATTTTCCAATATGTAAAATTCTTTAAAAACCAATTAAATACTTTTTCAAAAATGCTCTTTTAAAAGGGAAAACCCGAACTACATTGGGGTTTTAAGTCCACCTTGTAACTTACAACTGATCCACATTTTTATAATAATTTTTTCAGTTATATCGATGAATAGTGAAACTAACCTAATATTCCGACCCAACCTAACGAAACCCTTTTTTACTTATTTTTATTCCATTCCATTCTATTTGAGTTAACTACTTTTCTTTTTGCTTAATGCCACTCTATGCTCGCTCATTTGCACATTTCAGCTATTTATTGTCGAAAATCCTGCCGGTGGAAGGAGGCAGGAGCACTTTTCCATTGCTCACTAGTCGAGTTGCTGCTGATGACCAGCTCAGCTGTTGCCGCTTTTGCTTTGCTGCTAATGAGTACACATGCATAGGCGCCACAGCGTGTTTAATGTAATGTAATTACGTTACCACTACACTGGCGGCGCCTCCACGAGCTCCCGCACTACAGGCGCATAGCATACTTATGGGCGCATTAGCGTGTGCCGGTAATTAATGAGCACTCATTTATTTTATGTTGCGGCTGAGCATTTTTTCTACTCTCTTTCAGCCTCTCATTTATTACTGACAAGGCTTTGTTATTGCCCGCTGGCCGATTGTCGGCAATAATTTTTCGCACAATTGAAAGTGCCTTTTTCGCTTCGTTTTTATTTGATTGTTTTTGGTTTTTATTGTTTTTTTTTCTCATGACTAATTTAACGGTTAAAGTGTCCACAAATTTTCCTTTTAATTAAAATTAGTTTTGCGTGTTTGCGCAGTTTTTTGTTTACCGTTATTCTTCTGATATTTCCGCTTAGTCCAGCCAAACCGTAAAATCTAATAATATTAAAGGCGATTGCACGTCGCGCGTCTCGAAATGGAAATGCGTAAAAAGTAATTGAACTGGCGGCGTATTTCAGGGTCACTACGACGACTGCCGCTCGCCGCCGCGGCCACTCAACAATCGTCGGCGTTTGACAGGTTATTAACCAAATTAAATGCCAAACGGACTGTTCCGGTGAGCAAGCTGACAAAAGTTTTCCTTAAGCAACTAAGTTTGCCTTAACTGCTCCCTTGCACCCCCCTCTCTACCAACGAGAGTATTTCTTAGGAAATAAAACGTCAGAAAAGTTTTAATGGCCAACGTACCACAAACAACAACAAACGAACACGCGCAGAACGCAAACTTGGAGCCGTTCACCTTCCCCCTCCACGCGTTATGCGCGCTTTTTTGTCGCCGAGCAATCGCAAATCAGTCGAAAATCCTTATAATAAATTGCCACAGAAATAGCGACAGAATAATTACAAAAGACGTGGCAACAACAACAACGACGAGCGGCGAAAGGCGGCAACAAAAAACTTTCGCCGTCACAACAATTCTCTGCAGAAAAAGCAGCACCGACGAGCGCGCGACTGCATTTGTCATTTGGAGTTGCGCAATTACAACAATAACAAACAACTACTCTTGGTACAACTAAAAAGTTGCGTAAAAAAGTTTCTACAACCAAATTAAACTGTGGCTAAAAGTTTTGCCCATCGATTGTTGTTGTTGGCTTTTTATTTTGCTGCAATTGTTGAATTGCTATTTACACGCACAAATATACATATACAGAATTGCTTTAAAAATAGATTTCATTAAGTTTGATTATACGGAATTTCGGTTTTATGTCTGCGGTTTATTACCAAGCATTCATAGTAGACACCCACTTGTCATTTGTTGCAAGCTTTTAAAAAGATAATTTAAATATTTCTAATTAAAAATCTCTGATAGAGAACACTCAGAGTCGATATTTGTGCTATTGAACAAATAAATAATTTCGAAGTCTGTTAAAATAGATTCCATGGCGTAAGAGAGTTCAAAATTCTACATTTAGAGACGTACGACCTTTGTGATGCAAAACAGTTCGGATAATAGGTCTATACTCTATACTATCATTTATTAAGAAAGTGCCTTAAATTCACTGGACTGTTGGACCTCAGATCAAAAAAGCAAGTGCTGAGTGCTGGTCCAACTACCAGATATTCAGCTCCAAGATTATGCTGGTCCAGGGCAAATTGTAAGAGGTCCAGGAAAGCCTTCGCTTTCATCAAAGTCCATCTTTGTATCACTGTAGGAGCTTTAAGTGGACACTCTCCGATGAGGATTCATCAAGTAAAATTGGAGGTAGAAAAAATTAACTTCGAATTTCATACCTGTAGCATCTAAGTGAAACAGCGGATATACAAGGTCTGTCGCAAAAGAAACAGAACTTTTTAAATATAACTGTTTATGGTGGCGCCACCTATTGGTGGGTATATGAAATAAAAAGTTTGATCTCTTGTTGACATTTCGAAAAATTTTTAAGACAATTGGATAACTACAATCGATGTTATCGATCAAAAAGTGACAGCAGCTTTTGGTCATCTGTCATAAAATGCATACAAAGACAATGCTGATTTGTTTTTACGATTCCGAGGGTACTGTACACCGAGAACTCGTCTCACCTGGCCAAACGATTAAAGCTGTGTTTTACCTTGGTGTTATGAAGCGTCTTTTGTCACGAATTCGTCGTGCTCGACCACAATACCATGAGGCAGGGTCCTGGCGCTTGTTGCAAGATAATGCGCCGTGTCATCGGTCGACGCTTGTCACTGATTTATTGTCAAAAAGCTCTATATTAACCATTAATCACTCACCCGACTCACCTGATCTGGCACCCTGTGATTTTTGCCTATTTGGAAAAGTTCATTTGCCCATGAAAGGACACTGGTTTCAGGACATTTCAGCTATCCAAAAGGCGATGACCGATATTCTCAACAGCATTCCGAAAAATGACCTTAAACACTCATTTGAAATGCTAATTGACCGGGTTAAACGCTGTATCGAAGCATCAGGAAACTACTTTGAATAAAAAAATATTACTTTTGAAAAATATTAATTTTTTGTTGTTTGTCTGTTTCTTTTGCGACAGACCTTGTATAAATAAAACACCCAAGCGGTTATATGACAGGTTCAAAGCGTTTTTGCTTCACAAAGATTGTTCATAACAATCTAAATCCGCTAAGGCGATTGATTTCGAATCCACTTGGACTTGATTTATTAAATGTATTTTCCAAGGTGCTTCAGAGCCATTCTCGCTAAAAGAACGTCTTAGAAAATCATTCCTCTTATAAACTGCGAAAACTGATAATGAGTCCGATTTTTTTTATAACTTAATTAAGGTCAGCCTTGTTGAGGACAACTTTCAGTAGTAACATCGATTGACTAAGCCGACGATATGTTGGGCCCAGCTATCCAAAAATACCCCAACCATAAGTTAATTGGTGACTTATATTTATACATGGCGGGTGGGCAAATACCGACTACATTTTTCCACTTTTCAACTAGGAAAGTAGGTTCAAGGTAAACATAGAAAAAGATGGCTGGCGTGTAGGTTAGCCTCGCAACACTCTAAACATTTATTCTGATGGATCGAAAATGGGCAATGGAGTTTGTGCGGGAATATACTGTCCAGAGTTAGGCTTAAGGCAGCCTTTAAAGTTACCGGACGACTGCAGTATATTTCAAGCTGAGGTCTTTGCCATTTCTAAAGCCGCGGAGCTGGTTTCAAATACACTGACAGGCAACACCAGACTCAACATCTACGTAGACATCCCAACAGCAATCTAGGCAGTAGTCTCTAATCGCATATCCGTCAGAAGTGTCTTGGAAAGCAGGACAGAAGTAGAAAGAGTTGTCAGGAGCAAGCAACTTCACTTCTACTGGGCCACAAACGCATCGAATGCAATGAAATAGTGGTCGAGATTGTCAAGAATGGTGTGTGGCTAATATCAGAAAACGTGATCAACATTGGAAAGCCCATTCGTTGACTATACAATGATATTGATACGGTATATCGGAAATATACCAAACTCCTATTGGCACTCGATAGAAGATACTGTTGGAATATGATGGGTATACCAACTGGTCACTGTGGTGGCAACATGTAACAGGATAAGGTTGACAGATGAGAAGACTGCAGAAAATGCCTAGAGCAGGGCACCAGGGTAACAATAGAGCATTTCTTGTGCATTTTTCCCGCATTGACAAGACTACGATGTGAGTATCTGGCTTACTCACGCTATGATACACTGGAGAAGACATCGGTAGTGAGGCTGCAGAGTCTGTTAAAGTTCGCGTCAAGCTCAGGCATCCTGTTGGACCTTGAAACTGGACTCTATCCGGTATTGCAAAGGATGAAAACTGGTCTACGCGTGACTTATGGGTCTACCAGATTAACCTAACCTAATCCAATCGTATAATTCTTTAGTAAAATCTCACAAAAGCCAACATTTCAATGTTCGAAAGTTTTTAACGAACTGAACACAAATTATAAGGACTAAACAGATGAGAATCTCAATGAAAGATATCATAGTACACTATTTCTCCAATGAGTTTGCACACAAATTTAGTTCTATATCTGAGCAAGTACGTGTCGTTCTGTTAGAATGATCTAAAATGAAGAAGTCAGAACCTCAATGATACGAACCAAATGGTACTAGCTTTCCAACTCAGTTTTCCAGAGCCTTAACTATAGAAGAGTAGTTCGAATAGCATGAGTACAAAAGGTATTGGAAGAGCCAATAAAGGACCATTTTCAATATAAGAGCGCTGACTTTTATAAAGTTTTTTCTAAAATTGGCATGCAACTTTGTTATTTGGCAAAATATAATTATAACGGTAAAGTTGAGAGAGGCTTTATTACTTTCTTTCTACCTAATTGATTTATAACCCACTTAAAAGAAAAGAGGACGCAGACATGAAAGCCAACCCGAAATGTTTCATTTCACATTAATTATATTATAAGTTACTGCTTTTGTTTTTTACTCGGGCGGTAATAAAGCGTAATCAGCGAGCGCAATTTAAAATAAGCCAATGAAAATAAAAATTGGGCCAAAGAAAGGGTCATTAAGTTTTTAGTGTCAATAAAATGCACGCACGTTAGCGAGCACGCAAAGTGCGAATGAATTAAAGGGAGCGCAGGATGAAAGGATTTTCCAGAAGGCCAAAGCAGAAGCAGCAGAGTTCGTGGGTTGAGCGATTGCCGTCGTGCGACAACAGGATGTCTAATTACGCACGAATGAGATTCATTAACATTTTCGTGCGAGATAAAGCCACCTAAAGTGAGGCACAACAAAGCGCCGGGATAACAAAAGGACTATAGATGGTGTTAGACAGTAAGTGGATTGTAATCAGTTGCCACTCGAGATGAAGCAATCCTGGCTTGCAGCGATGACAATGGATGCCCAAGATTGGCAGATGAAAGAGAAACGGAAAGGAAAGTAAAGTAAAGAAAGTAAAATTTACCAAAAAGATGGAATGAGGGAGATGAGAGGAAGATTGAATGCGTGCGATTTGAGGGGCGAGCCTAAGCTAACAAATTTTGAATGAAGGCGACAAAGACAAACAACTTAGCAGGCGCCCTCAAACTCTGACGTTTCGAATTTCGTTTAAAATTAGTTTACTTTAGGCTTATTGTTATTTTAGTTGCTGTAATGTTAGCATTTTTCACTGCTGCAGGGCTACATGAATGGATAGAGATAGAGAATGGATTAGTTAATAGTGGGAAAAGAGTGTGTAGAGATAAAAATATGAAAACAGCGTCTACTTTTTACTATATTTGTGGCTGAGGCTGCGCTGAAAAGGGTAGGAAAATCGATAACATATTTTCGTCCCTAAATGTAGGCTACAAAAATTGATTGCCCAACGCCCTTTCGTTGTTTTTCAAAACGGTGGTAATAAGTTGCTCTTAATGTTAGGCATTTTTCTTCTGCTCACACACACATGTACACATGTTTATATATACATGTGTCCGTTATTGATTGCTTGTGTTTGTTAATGCGTCATGTGGTTTATGCTCTTCCATGCCATTGTCTCTTTTAAATCGCTGCCCATTTTCACGCTTGAATGCCTCAATTAAAGCAAAAAAGTCAAGCTTTACTTGCCTCTACGACAAAGACATAAAACCAACAAAAAAATAACTAAAAGTATAGCAAATATTTTATTTTGCCTTTCCGTTGTCGAAATCGCAGAATTTATTTCGAGTATTTAACTTTGCTGCTTAAGTTGGCTTTTACCAAAAGGCTAGCTGATGATTTCTTGACAGTGAGCATGGTCCAAGCAGACGTCTATCTCTTCCACCGCACCCAATATTGCTCTCTCAGTTGCACTTTGATTTCTAGTGGCGCTTCATTTGTGTTCTCCATGTCAATTTCATTTAAATTTTTTTTTAAGTTTTGCCTCCTTTAGTCTCCATTTTGTTATGGCACTATTTGTGCAACAAAATTTGTTGTTGTTTTTTGTTTGTCGTTTAATTGTGCTGCTTAACTGTGTTCGTTTTGCAATGCTTTCGCGTTCTCTGCTTGTAATTTGCTAAAATTGCAGCGGCTGCGAGCACAACTCCAATTTATTTGTGCTCCAGTCTCTCCTCTTATTTGCTGCTTTTGTTGCTGTACAGTTATTATTTGTCACTGTGGCTGTTGCTGTTTTTTTGCATTTGGTTTTTTTTTTATTTTGTTTCGTGTAAATTGTGCGAAAGTTTCCATTTTATCTGTTTCCGCACACTCGTTGTGTCCTTTGCCTTTTTGTGGCAAGTTTGCAAATATTCTAGTATTTCGGCTTTTCTTCAGTGTTGCAACTTGGCTTAATTGTGACATTTGTTCTTAGCATTATCCTTAGTGGAATGTCCTTAGCAAACTGGCTGAAGTTTTGTTGAAGTTCTGCTGGAAATGGCTTTAAGCGGGCTTAACTTTGGCGAGCGTTTTAATGTGCTGCGAATACTGAAACTCACAAGGCATTACATTAAGGCGAAATTACCCACTTTATTGTAGTATTTTGGTGTTTTAAAGCTAATTTCGATTTTTAGTTATTAGAAAGTACCGGAAGTTTGATGGTATGGCCCTCAAACGGCTATGATGGTTTTCATTTAATATGATGAGTTAAACAACTTGTAAGTACTCGAGACTTCAGTTAATGAAATTTTTTGATATACAACAGGTTTTGGATTGAATATCCATGTCACCAACCAAAAATGACTGCCAGTTCAGCCTTTATATTGGGTTGTCGAAAAAGTCTTTTCGCATCATCAAATCAAATTTCAACTTATTTTTTTTTATATTTATAATGAGTTTTAATGAACCAAATATGTACCATTTTGGTCGACCACTTTTTGTCATTTTTCCGCCAGAGACATTACTTCATCAGTGTAAAACTTTTCTGGTTTCTCGCCGAAAAACTGCGACAAATAATTTTCACAGGCTTCTTTTGAAGCCACCTTTACTCCATTAAGGACCATTGAAAGAAACAAATGATAATCCGATGGTGCAAGGTCAGGGCTATATGGCGGATGCATCAAAACTTTCCAGCCAAGCTCTCCCAGTTTTTGCCGAGTCATCAAAGATGTGAGTGGGCTAGCGTTGTTCTGAAGGAAGACGAAGCTCTTTCTGTTGATAAGTTCTGGCCGTTTTTTTTTTGTTTTTTCAAATGGCTGCTTCAATCTCATCAGTTGTTGACAGTAAAATGTAGAATCAATCGTTCAACCAGGCTGGAGCATTTCGTAATGGATGATTTTCTTTTCAATACCACCAAATACTGATTATAACCTTTCGAGGCGTCAATCCTGGCTTTGCAACCCTTTGTTGAACATCATCACGCTTGGATTTGGTCTCCTTGTCGACTCCTGTTACCATTCGCTTCAGAAATGGTTCGATTTCATTTCATTTTAGCAAAGAATCGCAGATATTAATTCGTCTATTAAAGTTTCAATGACAATTCATGTGGTACCCAAACATCGAGCTGCTTTTTATAGCCAGCCTTTTTTAAATGGTCCAAAACTGTTTGATATAGAATCTTAAGTTCCTTGGAAATATCATGGCTGCTTATGTGACGGTTCTGGTCAATCTTTTCCATAATTTCATCGACTTTTTCAACGATAGGTCGACCAGAGCGAAATGCATATTGACAAAATACGAAAAGACTTTTTCGACTACCCAATATGTGCTATTACTAGTTTCAACTGAGTTTTCATATGTTAAGAAAATAGCTATCCAACACTTGCTCAATATGGATTGAAGCTCCAAACTGACACTCACACCTTCGAAGAAACTCTCGGTTCCGCTAACTTGCGCGCAGTTGTAATAGAACCAGTTCCAAACCAATTTGATTGTGCGCTTAAGTACGAACGCAAATTGGCATTTAAAGCTGCCACGTCTGTGCAACAAGTCGAAAACAAATAAATACCCATAGACATCACTTGCCACAAGCAATTTGCTGCATCAATTCAGCTGCGCCAACACACACACATGTCTTTTTGTTGCTATTGCCACATAATAAAATATCGAATGACACATTGATAGTAACGGCAACAAATAGGCAAATGAAGCTGGCGAAAGTTGAAAGAAGCGAAAGAAATTACAAAAACAATGCGCGCGCTGTAATGATGCAAATAAAGAATGCCATCAAATGAAATGGTGCGGCAAGAACAAAAGCGGTGGAAAAGACTGAGCGGAAAAATAACGGCATAGCATAAAATATAAAATGGCAAACAACAAATCAATTGAGGAGATCAAAAGAACCAACAACGATTTGTTCCAAGCAATTGTTTCGCGGCAGCGTGGCGAGAGTTGCCCCACTGTTGAACACACAGCCACATACCGCCACCGCAGTGCATTCATCTTGCCAGCATTTGCGCTGGCAGAGCATGACTGCGCGCCGCACACACCCACTTGTCGTTCCGCCCCAAAACCGGGTTGCCACTTACCGCATGCCGCTTACCGCATGCTACACGCTGCCTGCCAGTTTCAACCCACACACAAGTGCAATTTCGCTGTGCTGGCACTTTGCTTGGTATAACGTTACACTTGCCACACGTATATATGCAAGCGTTTACATGCGCATCTGATTACACACACACATGCAGCGGTGGCAGCTGGCGCATAGCGCAAAATCGAATATCACATTACCACAATTTAAATTTTATTACATGCGACACCAACTCCAATCAGCTCCAATTTAAACTATTTCAGCTCGCTTCTCATGTGTCGCACTCAGTTTGAAGCGCTGCCACTTCACTGCCACACCAACACACAAAGTCACGGAGACAGAGAAATGCACGAAATGCCACTTGCCACTTTGGAGGTGTTTGTTTGTGAGCATTTTTCCACATGTGTGTGTGTGTGGTTTGTGTGTGTCTGCTTTTGATATTGGAAACTTAATGGCGCTGCTGTTGCTGGCGGTAACGGGTGGCCGCTCACCGGAGAAAGAGTAGCACGCGCAGTGTCAGTGCCGCCAGTTGTAAGTGAAAACTCCAAAGAAATGTTGCATGTATGTATGTGTAAAAGTGCACCAACCTACTCGCTTACTCTGGCGAACGCTTGCCATATTTACAAGCGATTCTTATCGCTTTTGTGTTTTGTGAAATTCGGTCCAAACGCCGTTGTGCTGTGAGCTCTTTGTTCAGGACTTAAGTGGAGCGAAATTGGAGAACCATTTGAACTGTTGACACATATATTCCACACACACATACTATATGTAATGATGGTATATGTGGCGAAAAATGAGCGATGACAATTCTTGCATAACTCTTAATGCCTCCAATTGAGCGAATGCTGTTGTTCGATTCTTGTTTCACAATTAGCCAAAGGTGAGCGAAAAAGTGTTAACTTTATCTATGATTCTTTCATATGTAGTAGGAAATACCAAATCTAGAAGTATATTTCAGAAAACAAGACGCTCCTATTGTTTAATTTGGGTAGAAGTGCTAGACTTATGAGTTCTGAATGTCAGCTAGGAATTCGTTAGTTAGATCTTGATTTATACAAGTATCTAAATGGTAAAGTTTAAAAGTTCTTGAAGCATTTATACACAACTCCCAAGTACCATATTCTATCGTAACTTGCTTAATTGTTTAGCTATTAATGCTCTCTTTAGTCATGTCGGTCAAGTCAAGGTCGCATCGTTTATAGGAGAGGCAGCTCCTGAATGAATCTTTTGGTTCTGTTGGTAAATCTACAATAAAAAACAAGAAAAAACGTTAACTTCGGTTGCACCGAAGCTAAATACCCTTCACAGGTGCATTTCTGTTAGTAACTATGTGTCCAGTTTGTATGGAAGCTATATGCTATAGTAACCCGTTCTGAAAAAGTTTTTTAGAGATTACATTGTTACCTCAAAAAGTAATCTATACCAAATTTGGTGAATATATCTTGTCAAATGTGAAAGTTTTCCATACAAGAACTTGATTCCGATCGTTCAGTTTATATGGTAGCTATATGTTATAGTAGTCCGATATCGGCCGTTCCGACAAATGAGCAGCTTCTTGAAGAGAAAATGACGTTTGCAAAATTTCAAAAGGATATCTTAAAAACTGAGGGACTAGTTCGTATATATACAGACAGACGGACATGGCTAAATCGACTCAGCTCAACATACTGATCATTTATATATATGTACTTTATAGGGTCTCCGACGCTTCCTTCTGGGTGTTACAAACATCGTGACAAACTTAATATACCCTGTTCAGGGTATAAAAATCATAAAGTTTGACATTTTTGATGTTAGACATGATAACGAGTGTCGTTAATGTTGTTAACAGTACCTTAAAATATTCATCTTGGGGAAAAAAATCGAATAAAATCGCGAGTATGCTCGCGCGATTACAACATGCCACAAGAATAATGAAGAGTATTAAAATTTTGATCATAGACATGAAAACGAGCAACATTTTTGTTGTTTACAGTAACTTAAAATATTCGGAATAATAAAGAATAGTAAATTTTGAGTGGCACTCAACCATTTCTTTCAAAAAATTAGGATATCCAACCGACGTAGGATCACTCTTCCCCATAACAATGCGAACTCTCACACTTCGACTTTAACAACTGCATTTCTGAGCACTCATAACATCCATTTGGAGTTATACATCGGATAGTCTTGGCATGGAAACGGATGATTTCTTTTATTCTCTTAAAGAATAGATGAACAAATAAGTCAACGGGTTTCGACACCTGAAAAGGCGAGTGATGCGTTCAGAACACATGTTTTGGGGATACCTCGATCAGATTGGAAAAAGTGCTACCACATTTGGTTCAAACGCAGGCAAAGGTATGAAGATCTTAATAAAGAAAACTTTGACAAGCAATAGAGCGATTTTCGATGATAATTATTTTGGTTCTCTAATCCCAAAAAAAAAAAGTCCACCCTCATAGATACAATGTTATTTGGTTTGCCATTATTTAACATAATTTTTTATAAAATTTTCTCAGTCTTTTGTGCAAAATGTATGAATGGCATAGTGAGAAGGAAGAAATGAATCGACTCGTAGAAGCAATCGGTTGCTGAATCGCTAGTTTGTTAGTTTTATGGGGACTTTTTTTGGCTGGCTGATTCGTAATTGTTTGTGTTCTAAGTAATTCATTAATAGGTAGTCTATAGATACGGTATAGTATGTATGGCATGTTTTTTCTAATGGTTTGATACACAAAATAATGAGCAAATGATCGTTTGTCATATTTTAATTATGCCTATTTTTTCAAACGGGATCATCTCATACCCAAGAACTTCACCTTAAGCCCAAATCGATTACCATTACTGTAACTTTACTTCTTCAATCCTTTCATCCTAATAGAGTCATGAAACGCTCGCAGCATTGCATTCGAACTGAAAAACTCATTTTCTTTACAAATGTGTGGGATGGCGATACCGTCCGAGGCATTACTATCTCAAGAGAGAACAAAAAAGCAATCGAGCGAAACGTGCCAATCGTTGAGTCATTACTGCAACCCTATAAAGTAGATTACAAGAAGGTGGTCACCTAGTATGTATGTGTGTATTTTATGCAATGGGCTCGAACCAATATTTTAGCAAAATGCCTCCTAACCTAAGTACTTGTAAGGCTGCGACACATCAGCCTAATACCATTGCAAACGCAAGCCCTGCAGGAAATTTTTTAGCTTAGTACTTTAGTGATTTTAGAACACCAAGCAGTTTTTGAGACTTAGGGAATCTATCCCGTTCTATACACCCGAATTTGTACAAAATAGGAGATGAAAGCTGGCGAGTAGGAATAAAAAAGGTGGCATCTAACAAAGTCAGCTGTAACCAGTGAAGTAACTAGTGAAATTGTGACAAAGATGAAAGTCGTTTCTTTATCATCCTTAATAATAAGTTCAGAACTTTAGGAGAGTTTTCTTTTTTAAGAAAATACATGTTTAACCCACCAACAAAATTGAGAGAATTTGACGAAAACGTCCATGAAGTAAACCATTATTATTTTCTAACAGCTTTGACTTTCTCACAGGGTCTCCTATGCCATAACCTTAAATGTAAATGGCGATATGGAACAGTTTGCCTGCTGGCCGTTTTTGTATGCCAATTTTCTTTGTTCCTTCGTTCATTGCAATTTTGAATTTTATGACTCTCAAGTGAGCATGAAATGTCCAAGGATATACGGCAAATATCTGCATATTCTGCTATAGCCGTACAAAGGAGCATGTGGAAATGACACAGTTTGCTATACGCAATGCCTCGGCTGGCTGTGTTGCTTGCATATAAAGTACAAAACTGGTTAAGGATATTGTGGCAATGAGCTCGTTGTTATTTACATATTGGAAGCCGAAGAGACAAAAAGACAGAAAAATTTGGTTTTCAAGCTTTGGCTCATATACGTACATAGGATAGTGACTAAGTCAATTAGGATTATTTGTTTCTAAAATAATATTAAGAATTTGCATACTTACTTAAAGAGAGTGAAAATAGATAAATATGATTAAAAAAACTTAGAAATGATATCACTCTAAAAATGTTGCGAAATAATCCTTCTGGTCATAAATCGATTATCAATAAATCTTTAAGCTTTTTTTTGTTTTTTTTCTTCGTTTAATTCCTCTAGACTTCCCTCTATCGTTTTTGTAAAATAACAGGTTCGAACACATGCAACCTTCTAGATCCTCTTAGCACCACACCGAAAAACATCTTAAAATCTTCGATCCCTAATATGCTGTTATTCTACAAATTGCAAAATGTATGGAGTCTTAATGCCAGACAACTTCATTTCAGTTTATCCTTTGGAACTGCTTTAAATTAAATCCTTCACCATAATCAAGTTATATTTATTTAACAACTTTTTACAACCAATTTTTAAGACTTTCTTTGCTGTTACTTCAAAAATTAAGGATTCAGCAGAAAACCGTCTCTAAAAATTAAATTCCGCACTGCTTGCAGTTATAAAGTCGACTTGTTTATCTTGTTTTTGCCCTCTTGGAAAATTAAAATGGGCTGTCATGTCAAATTGTTAGACAACCGTGGCAAACAACACAGCGAAATCCTCCCCAACCCACCGAAAATTCTCTCGAATCTCGCGCACTTCTTGCCCCTATAAAGAAAGCTCCTAGTATCGTGAGCTTGTTGGCGTGTTAGTGCCAACTTTTTAATGAAAAATACGCTAACCAAAACAACTGTAATAAACACGAAACAACAACAAAAAACCGGCATAGATGAGATACTGCCTGCAAGCAGCAACAAAGCAAGTGCCACACGAAGGGAAGGTGAAGGTGAAGTGAGCGAAACAAATTTGGAGTATCGCCGTGTTGGCACTCGCTAATATGAAAGCAAACAAACAACAAAGCAAATATACACATGTGTCTACATAAAAAGATATAGGCTTCACCACTACACACACACACACATACTCCACATGTCTACCTGCAGAGTGAAAATAAATTTCGAAAATGTATGTAAATATGTGCTTAAGGAAAAAGTTTGCCAACGCGCTAACATTACCGCCAACAGCAGGAGACAACACAATCGCGCCACCAACAACAATAGAAGCAAGGCTTTCACATTTTTTGTTATTGTTCGTTCGGTTTTATGAGACAAGCGGGCAAATAAATTTCCTTTTCTATTTCCACAGTTTTCTCCAGCACACATGAAGGTATATATCCGTACAAATAGTATATGTGCGCTTAAGAGTCTTGTAGAGATGTGGATTAGTATGTATGCGTTCCTAACAACAAACAATGGGACACGAAATAAACTTTTTCGAAAAGCTTAACATAATAGAGATCGTGAAAAATTCTACGTTGCTAATATTGTCATCAGATTGGAACTGAATATTTCATAAACAAAATATCAAGGAACACGTTTCAAGTATGAGAAAAAACTGAGCTTTTCATGTACAAAGCCTGATTAGGGAACACTTTTTGAAATAGCAATTCCACGAATTATAGAAAGGTTTCTGTTTAATATATTGGGATTGGTATATGCCCAATAAATAGCTTGGACCGGATGTAATTAAAACAGAGAACTTCAATGAATGAGCAAACCAATTTTTCATAGTCGAATAATTTAAGGTCGTTTCAAGGCCCTCAAACTTCAAAATGACTTGCAAGCTTGGCTCAGAAAATTAGTAAACAGATATCGAAGGTCCCAGAATTCTAAATCTTAAGTTAAAATCCAAATTAAAGAGTACCCAAATTCAAAATTACCAAAGCAAGATCAGCCATAATAAAACTACACAACTATTTCAAAAAAAAAAAAAAACATAAATACATATACTTGTACAATTTGGAAATGCAAAAAGTGCCTTAATTTATTATGGTAGTAGTCTGGTTGGTTCAAAAAATCAAAAAATATTTTTTTGCTTAATTTGAAAGTACAATGTCTTGAGAATATACTGTGAAATTTTCAGACAAAAAATCGAAATATTTCGGGAGCTATAACGAATTGTTGAAATTTAAACGCATTTTTCTCAAAACATTGTTTTTCTAGTCGGCCCGGGTCCTAGCTGTTTTTCTACCGAACCGATTTTAACAGGCTCTTCTACACACTTATAGTTCTCGTCGGAACTAGCGAGAATTTTTTCACCTTAACTTTTTATTTTACAGCTCTTTCTTTGCTAAAATAAAAGGACTTTTTTTCGAAGTCCGCCATTTTGTTATTTACCCTTGAAATTTAACCTCAGTAGTTCTGACCAGAATGACATGTCTATAGATTAAGAAAAAACAAGAATATTTGGTTTCAGATAACAACAAGAGCCAAAATCTCCTGGGCCACCCAAGTTAATTTTTTTTTTTTGAGGTTCCAATTTCGAGGGAGTAATAAAGTATTAAATTTTTTCAAATACATCTTTTTTTTTATATTTTCCATATGTAAATAAAAACACCCTTAATATTCAAGATAATTCATTTTTATTTTCCTATACAACACCACCCTCCAAAGAAGTCATGAAAAATACATAAATTACCAGACTACTACCTTAAGGACGTTCAACTAATCTAACCGAATTTGTCGAAAACATGTTTCGCATATGAAGCTCCCTTGTAGCAACCAAAGAATTTTCGTCGAAACTTGTGTTAACCCAAACGGCATATGAGGTGTTTTGGTAACTCAGAACTCCTTCAATTTATGATAAATATACATACGCGTAGAAGGACTATGGACAATTTGTATCCCTGCTTTCTTCGAACTCACCTTTGCCTTTGTTTTTCCAGTATGTTGTTGTGTTTTGAAAACTTTGCCGATTGCATTGTGTTGAACATAATTATTAATTAGGTTGACAAATATTTGCACACGATATTAATAAAAAGCAGAAAATGTTCTGTGTTAGCTAAACGGAAAATGAAAGGAAGTATGTGTAACTTTGAGGGTGAAAGGAAGTTTTCGAACGAAATACGGACAGGATATTCACTAATACTCAAAAGTAATGCTATACGTAGTATGCTGAAGGGCGTAGAACTCGGGCACATAAATGTGGTAAAATGAATGGTTATTTGAGGTGATCGTTTGTGGAGCGCCTTTTCGTCGTTATTGTTGTTTTCAGCGCTAGTGTGGATAGGAGTTTTAAATTTGTTTTGTTGTTTTTATGTGTGCTCGCACATTGCCAGTCAACTTCGCAGACCTAGACCTGGTGACAGCAGCTATGAAGGCAACTTACACGCACCTTTCGTTTCAGCAGTGGTTCGCAAGGTTTACGTGTTGGCAGTTGGGGAAATTCTATTGCAGTGATATGCCTGTTTGGTCATAAAATATAACACATGTGTGTATATATATTATACGGGCACTCTTTGATAGGGTGGTGCTTTAGAAATAGATATCTGAGGATATGATATTTATAAACATACACATTTGAAGGCCATATCTAAAAATTTAAATATTCAGGTGTATACTTATTTACTTAAAAATATATTCTAAATTTTTCGAACAAAAAACTTCCTTGAACAATAAATAAAAGTTCAACTTTTTCTTGTTTTGTAGTATTTAGAATCTGCTTTAAGTAAAAAAAGTATAAACGTGGAACTTATAGTTGTTTTTTTCAAAATTAGTATCTCTCAAATGTACATTACAGCGGGTAAATTTGTAGGGAACCAAACAAAAAACGAACACATCGGGCATGCGGTAAATGTTCTTCAGATCTTGCTGAATAACTTTACCTAGAAGACTATGAGTCTAACTCCGTTATCGAGACAGCGATTATGAATCCGAATGGGATTTAAAAAATTTGTTCGACAGTTTTTGAGATATCCCAAGAAAATTGATCATTTCTCGGAATCGGTAAGATCGGGCAACTAAATCATATATCTTCCACCGTTTGCAGAGATTTTTTAAACTTTGCCTTAAAATCTTTTTCTCGAAACAGATTTTAGACCCATAGTCTCTTATGGTTAGTTGTTTAGAATGATCCGTAGAACATTTGTCGCATACACGACTTTATAATAAAAAAATCGACCCGCTCTATTATGCATGCATAGGTATATGTACATACAGGGTAGGCCATTTAAAGTTGACCCATTTGTTTCTAAAAAAAAAGAACAAAAGAAAACAATGTTTTTTGTTCATTTCAAAAATAATTTATTTTGGTCCAAGGGGATTTGTTTCAGCTAATATTTAAAAATTAGATCGCGTAAATGGGCACCTTTAGCTTTGACAGCTAAATGCACTCTTTTTTCGACATTTTCCATGACTTTGGCCAATGTTTCGGATGATATGGCGGCTGTTTCACGTCGAATGTTGGCTTTCAGTTGAGCTAAGGTCTTTGGCTTATTAGCGTATACCTTGGATTTCAAATAACCCCACAAATAAAAGTCTGGTGGCGTCAAATCTGGCGATCTCGGTGGCCAGTCAACATCACCATTTTTCGATATCAATCGCCCGGGGAAAAATGGTTGCAATAAATTGATTGTTGGTCGAGCTGTATGGCATGTAGCCCCGTCCTGTTGAAACCAGAAGTTATCCATGTCATTTTCGCGAATAATGGGTATCACAAAATCCGTTATCATGGCTCGATAACGCTCACCATTGACTGTTGTCGTGGCTCCATCATCGTCTTCGAAAAAATACGGTCCGATGATCATATTCGCACAAACACCGCACCAAACTGTTACTTTTTGGTCGTAAAGAGGCTGTTCTTCAATTAATTGAGGATTTTCGGTGGCATAAAATCGGCAATTTTGCTTGTTTACGCCTCCATTCAACGAGAAATGTGCCTCGTCTGACATGATGAGTTTTCGCCAAAAGTCAAGTTCGTTTTCAGCCATTTCGATGGCCCATTTGCCAAAATTAAGGCGTCGCGGATAATCAGCTGGGTTTAGTTTTTGTGCCATTTGAATTTTATATGGAAACATCTTCAAATCTTTATGAATTATGCGTCGGAGAGTGGTGCGATAGATGTCTAATTCCTGAGAGCGGCGATAACTCGATGTCGATGGAGTCTCCTCAATACTGGCTCGTACAGCTTCGATATTTTCATCAGAACGTCTTGTGCGTTGTCTGGATGCATGACTGGCATTACTGACATTACCGGTGTTCACAAATTTTGCGTATAAAGACTTAATTGTGTTCTTAACTGGAGCACTTTTCACTTTATTTTTTTTGCGAAACGCACGTTGAGTTAACACAATTGAAAAGTTATTTTGAATATAAAGCTGAACAATTTCAGCGCGTTCTTTTGGAGTGTACTGTTCCATGGTATAAATTGTCTTCGAATGACGCTTCTAACGCGGTATGGCATTAGCCGATTTGTCAGCGCTGTTAAAAGTTATAGCGTTGCCAGATGGGTCAACTTTAAATGGCCTACCCTGTATATATTATTTATTTTATATTCAGGCGTAAATCTATGTATGCTCATAAAGTAGATGAAGCTCGTGCCGGTGCGACATTTGTTGGCAAAAGTTTTAAGCCTTTGGGGATTTATGTGCTTGCACGCGCTTATATATTCTACGTCCATACATAAATTTATAAATATATTGTGATATAAATGTGCTTTTATATGTATATAATTTCATGGTCATGTATGGCAACATGTTAGGTATATTTTTTTTATAGCCTGACTTTTTAGGTTTTTAAAAGAGAAGAGGAATACAGAGAACATGTTGCTTAATTTTTTAAGTTTTGAACAACAGACTATTATTAATTTTTTTTTATTGAATTTTAACAATGTAAACATTTGATCCCAAGAAGTTTATGAGATTTCTCTTCTTCTTGAAAAGTATTTCCAATTTTTTTAGCATTTTAAAATCCACTAAAATTCTCGGAGACTACTCATTATTTATTATCTTCTTCTTCTAGCTTGAAAAGATGACAGTAGAGCACGAATTTCTAAAATTCTTCAAAAATCTCTATAGACTAAGGTTAGGTTAGTTTAATCTGGTAGGCCAATATAGATCAGTTTTGGTTCTTTGCGATACAAGATGGAGTTCAGTAACCAAGTTCATGAGGAATAGTCATCTTTTAGAATGCCTGCGCTTGACTCGAATTTAAAAAGACTCTGAGGCCTCACTATCGTTACCTCCTCTAGGGTAACACACCGTGGGGACCCACATGCTTGCCAATGCGGGACAAGTGCACAAGAGATTTTCCAATGTTTCTCTGGTTCCATGCTCTAGACATTTAATGCAGCCTTCTTGATCTTATCTTCATTTATTGATAAAATATCTATCTTGAATATTAATGAATTTCATAGAAGTGCCTTTTTCATGCAAACATATATTGGAACCTTCACCTATTGAAGGACGCCCGTCCTCAGGAAAAATATTATGTCATCTTAGATTTCTCCATGAATTCCATTACATCAAATATTCATCACCATTCAGCAATGGTGTCCGCGTTATCTTCTACAAAACCACACATTCTTACGAACAACTAATAGCCAATACCGATTCAAAATTTTTTGTCAAAAAATAAAGGCTTAAATATTACCAAGCTCTCTATCTGCTTAAAAAGCTGAATTAAGCAAAAGGCTGTGTGATTCTAAAACGACTTCAAATGTCTAATTAAAATGATAAAACTCAAAACACTAAAAAGACAAATTTTAGTATCAACACAACACAGTATAAAAAAATATTCTCTTCCTTAGCCAAAATTAACTGTACAGTTGCTTGGCGAATCGCGAGCCGCGAGCTGTGAAAAATTTAATAAACTCCAGTCGCACACGTTTCAGCTAAATAGCCAAAAAACTAAAGCGACTCGAAGGAGTTCGGCGAATCGCCGGCTGCCGCTGACGGCTGTTGCTGCTGCTGACGCAATTCAGCAAAGGCGAAATTAAATTACAACAATTCCCTCGGCAAAATTATAATCAGACTTTTTGTTATATACTTGTGTCGCCTGCTTGCGTCTTCTAAACGCAGTGTCTTTTCTTGCTTACGCATTTATTTTCTTTCTCTTTGTAAACTTTTTTTTTAATTTTTTTTCTTACTTCAACGACGGGCATGACCTTTCTCGCTTTTCCGATTTGCTTTTTTATCACCAGCTTAAACGCAGATGTGCTGCTTGCTGAAGTTCCTGACTGTCTGCGGACTTTCTTTTGCAGCAATTCCACTGTCTTTTGCTGGAATCTTTTTCTATCTTTTTTAAGATTTTATACTTTATATACTATACGAGTATATACTTCTATAGTTATATACCACCGAGCAGAGAACATATGCCAAGAGTAGGTGCAACAGTTCATAGCTAAAAATTTCAGTCTCTTGCGTTTGGAATTCAAATGTGAGGGTGGTCCTTATGAAGCGTTTGAATTAGAGTTTCTGGTATTCGATTAAGCGACTAATCGGTTAGGTTATTATTCGCCAGCATTTGAATAACTATATTCGTTTTGTAGTATTCGAATAGTCGTAAGTTGTCGACTCTTCGATTAACCGCTCATTTTCGACTATTTGAGCGACTATCGCAAAGAACGACTATTCAAATAGTACTAACCGGTTAGTAACCATCCGAAAGGTTACAAATCGGTTATTCGAATAATCTTTTTCAGGTTATTTAAATAATCTTAAAAGTCCTTCTTCGAAATCTCTTTTGGTTTACGTTAATCATTCACTAAAGTATGAAAAAACAGAGATGAAAGACTCACAACGAGTATATGTGGTGCCGGTTAAGGCACTCAAACAAAATTTAGTTCTCAAAATAATTGAAATATTTCTACATGGGAATTAGCCATTAACCTATCGTGTTATTTAACGCTGCCAATATTTTATTTTTTTTTTTATTATTTGAGTCTCCTGCACTTCATGTCGCTATGCAAATTTTATTTATTTAAATAGGCACTTAGACAATTTTCTTGATTAATTTAAATAGAATTTTTCGCATCGCTTATGGCAGACGATTTTCTTGGCTTCGCCTCTTTACCTTAGCGTCTTAATAATTTAAGTTGAATTTTTAAGCCCAAAGCGGAGAAGCCGAGCTACAGTGGAACTCCACGCCTAACTTCTTTGGCTGTCTGCAGCCTTTCGTTTCTTCGTTTCTCACTCAACCTTTCTTGTGTCAGTTTATTTATTTTATATTATATAATATAGTATATGTGCTGGCATTTGTGTGTATGCGCTATCATACAATTTGTGTAATAGCATTCTTCAGATTATTGCATTTTTCTTTTGCTCAGCAACAATTTCACAATTTTAACGAAATTTATAAAATTTCATGTATTTCTCTTTTCTTTGCAGGTAAGCAGCCAAAGCGCTAACAAAAACACGAAAAATATGTGCCCTTTGGCGCGTATCTGCTAGGTGGGTGCGCTCATGCCGCCAGGGCGTATACGTAACACACGAAAATGCGCTTGTTTCTATGTAGTTGTAGCCGAACGCACACATAATCCGCCAGTGAAGATAAGTATCTGCACACAAAAATACATTTCCTCCAGACATAAACTTAATGATGTTGCTTTGTTGCGCGAAAAGATAATTTTGTTACATTTCGTTTATTTTGGTTTTTTTTTCTTAATTTTTTTCCTTTTGATATTTCATTTTCCCTTTTCCTTAAATTAATATATATATTTATTTGTGTATAAGCGCAGCGCATTGCTCGCAGCGACAAAAGTTGTTTTTTCGCTCGCACAAAGTAAGAAATTATTATTTTGTAGGGAAAATGGAAAATGGAATTTTCGTCTTCGCAACAAAGTAATTTCATGCTTGAGACACATTGCTGCAGAAATTAAGTTGGCAGAGTAACTAGAAACAATGGCGCACATAAGCTAAAGCGTTGCTGGCAGATAATCAGTTCTAAAAACAATATGTATGTGTTCGATAAGTGAGCTTGCAGCAGTCGGTTAAATGAGCTCGTAATTGCAATCGCTTAATTTCGTCGAAGAAAAAATAAATTGAGATTTTTCACGCCGGTTGGAAATAGCCACTGAGTTAAAGCAGTTTATATATACGAACATATGTGCTTCCACGAGTAAAAAACAAAGAAAAAATCTAAAATTATTTTAAAAATATTTCTAAAAAGCTTACATTCAACCAAATTTTTTGCAAACTAGTGTTCTGAGTGTAATAGCACTCGATTGTGTCACAAAAAAATCAAAAATTATTTAACTGATAAAATTTCCGTAGCCCACCAACCGTATATTGTCAAGTTAACTCAAAACTGAAAATATTTCTGGCAGATTTCTACTAAAGCTCTTCGTATTCGACTAACTGACTAATCACTTTTACCGAATGGGACATTATTCGAATAATATTATTTGGGTTGCAGTATCCGGATTGTCGTAAGTTTTCGCACATTCGATTAACCGCATATTTGTGACTATCCGGTTAACCGTTCGTGCGCTCACAATTGACATTTCCACAAATTTGAAACAAGCAAAAATTAATTTTCATTTCCTCAGATACTCGCCGTAGAACAACTATTCGAATAGTTGCAATGTTTCAGGTATTAATCGGTTATTTTCATACTAAATTTTACAAACCGGTTATTCGAGTTATCGGATTTCTGGTTATTCAATTATTTGCAAGAATTCTAGTTATAATTTTATAATATGACAAAAGTGTTTAGAAAGAATGTTTCGAAATATCAGAAATTCGGCGAACATTTATTCAATCATCATCTATAAAAAACTGAAAAAAACGTATTAACTGGAATTTTTGCCGAAATTTATTTATATACATATATATCTTTTTATCATTTAAGCTTCAAAAAAACTAATAGTCCGAATAAATTTTTTGTGTACCATGAACCACTTCACATTATGAGCAGCTTTAAATATAGAAAAAAAAATTTAAAAAAAAAAGTTGAAAAAAAAATTAAGCAAAAAAAATATATATATATTCTGCAATGTACAGCTATCTGCCAACTCTCTAATCTATATAATTGCTTAATTTGCCAAAATTTGCAATTTTTACTTATTTTTTTGCGAAAAAGTCGTGATTGTGCGCAATTATTTGCCTACCGACAAAGCACTTTGCGAGAGCTTACTTTAAAATATATTTGCATTTCATGCCGTTTTAGCTAAACAATAGATACTTCATAAAGTGTAAAGCTAAATTGAGCAAGTAATTATTCGAAAAGCTGTAAAAACGCTCACCTCACGCCAACAAAAAGCACTTGGAAAAGCGTTTGAAACTAAATTTTTCGGCTTTGCAAGCAAAACGCCGATTTTGTTATTATTTTTGCTGCACTTTTTATTTACAAACACATTTCATTTGTTTTGTAGCCGCTTTTGTTATGCCTTATTGAACGGCAAAGGTGTTGCTTGCCACTTTGCTTTCTTTGTTTTGTACCCGCGCAAGCTGCGCGGCTTTTGTTCAACCAGTTTGGTTTTTAAGTGTTTAGTGGTTTTTTCGCCAAGCTTTTCACACTAAAAAACACGAAAATAAATATTTGCAGTTTTCGTGTGCTGGCGCTGCCGCGGCATGCCTATATAGGCACATAAATTATGTCACGATCAAGACAAAACGGTAAGCTGAAAACGGTGCCTCTCAATTCTTGTGATTTTTCTTCACACTTGTGAGCAAATAAGTGTATACATATACCATATACATATATATAAATGTAAGTATTTTTAAAGATACACGTTTTGTTAAAGATATACGTTTTTATACGTACAAGTATCTCAATGCTTATGTAGGTATATGGCATATGAAACTTTCGTTGAAGTCAAAAAGAGAAGTAAAAATTTTTTCAAAAAAGGGGTTTAAAACAATTTTATTAACTTCGTATTAAAAAAGGAAAGTTAGGCAATAGTGAGACTATTGGGATCAGCCTGAAAAACTTCTCAATTAAAGTATTCGAACTCCCATATGTAGTTTAGATATTTATGCTTATATAAAATCGACTATATTGTCAAGTTACAGCGCTTTACGGTTTTCAAAAAATATATTTTTTTTATTGTCGTATTAAAATAACTCCACTACACTTCTAGAATATTGCCCTAAATTTTCAAGTTGAATCGTGTAATAGTTTCGAAGATACCACCCTGAGAACATGGGCGTTCGAGGCTAGCTGAGCTAAGTGCGCCGTCTTTAAACGCCTTCTTCTCGAAACTGTGTGTTTGAAGTCAGTTGGCAATCGACTTTTATGAAATTTTACAAAGGGTTCTTTCAGAATTTCTTTGTTAATAGTGTATATATGCTTGTAACACCAAAAAAAAAAATTAGAATAAAATATTTAATTTTTTGTGTGAGAAAAAAATGTTGAAAAAGGGCTGATTTTTACGCCAGAAAACCCATGTAACTACTTCCGAAAAAGTCATTCCCATTAGGATGGATCTAAGCTCTTACTTTTATCCAGAATTAGTACACATTTGATACTTTGTTTTAGGCGGAAACTCGAGACCAACTATCTTGACTTATTTCGAAAAGCCAGTACCATATACCATATCATGGATCACCAAAGGTTAATATCCAATATGTCGAAATGAAATATTTCATTTAAACAGTGTTTTCAAAAAAATTATTATTTCAAGCTATGAGTAGTCATAACTTTCAATGGAGGACTAGAGTTTGCTTTGCTTCGAGCCCAAAAAATTTTTAAATTTTTAAAAATTTAGAAAGATTTTATAAGCACTCATCATTCAAGCTTTCCGTTTCTAAAAGGTAATAGCAATCATCTTCGAATTTACAAAACCTGAAGAGAGGCAAATCGAACAAGCAACTCGCATAAATCTAGCAAACTGATAAAATACCGGCTTAGAATTTAAAGATATTCTATTACCTTAATTAAATCGGTTAAAATTTTGTACAGTCAAATATTGGCGATTTCGCGACCTTATTTGAATACCTCCCCCCCTTCATAAGCTTTACAACTCCGCCACTGTCAACCGGCTTATTCCCTCGTTACAACTATTTCTACGGCACGCCAATTCCTATTAATTCACGCCGATTTGGCGGCTGCGTTGCACCCACCGAGCCATAAAATAAATCTAAAAAATATTGTTGATAATATTTTATTTATTTATGTTGCGGCATAGGCAGTATTTTCAATTTATCGGTAAGTGGCAGCAGACACCGAAAATTATGTGCGCACAAAGGCTTGAGAAAATGCGCCAAAAATTTGCATGAAATTTTTCGCTAAAAAATGTGCAAAATTGCACGCCAGTCGCTGTTGCTGGTGTTGATTATTTGCATTTGAGCAATTTGTTGCTGTTGTTGTTGCCGCCAGCATTATCGCTTATTTTGGTAATTCGCGGCGACACAAATGCGACAGACAATGCAATTTATGCAGATTCAACGCCATATTTGTTTATGTTGAATGGCTGGTGAGCGTGTGCGTGTGTGCTTGCCACGTAATTTTACTTGCCGCTGACCGGCGGTTCTACACAGTACGTTCAACAGTTTTGCTGTGATTGTTATTATGCAAAAACCGCTAGCTATGTGCATATATACTTATATCTCAAATGTATATAACTTAACTATTGCTTTATAACTGTATATGCACTTATCGGCATGTATGTATGTTGCTTGTCAGCGGTTCTGTATTTGTCGCCTTTGCGGTTTCTCTGTCATTAGGTAATAACATGCCACATTACGCAAGTTTGCAAACAATTTCGTTTCTTGTCTGTGCTTGGGCGACACATTTGTGCAGCTCGAGCCGCCAGCTGGGCACTTGTGCAACTGCTTAAGTCGCTTGTACGGCTTCCGCTGTGCTTGCCACACAATCTGTTCACATGGGCGCAGTGAAACCTTTAACCCCAGCGGCGTATGTCACACTATTTTGTGCAGTTAATTGTTTTGCGGCATTATTGTTGTCGCCACGCCCCTTTTGGTGAATTATTGCATCAATCAGTAGCATAAAATATTTATTATTGACCATATGTTCGGTTAACTGCAATCAAAATTTGAATTAAAATAATAGAAAGCAAAAGTGGCCTCATAACAATTAATATTTCTGAAAGTGAAGGAGAGTGTTCTAAAAGTGGAACACTAAATTAATTTCCAACTTTTTTTAATAAGTTGAGCGGATGAAAATATAGAAATGTGGGATCCTTGTGGTCTCTGTCGGTTGGATCAACCAAGAAAGCTTACCTAACCTGATCTCCATATACTTGTATTATACACGACTATTCTGATGTTTCAGCAATCTACAAAAGGAATGAAGGTGTGACAAGCTCTACCATAATATATTCTGCACTTTATAAAGGACGACTGTCGCAAATTTTGAGTTCATGACATTCCCATGGAAAGAACTCTTTTGACCAGTTGACAGTTAATAATACCACATTTTTCTTTGTGCTAAGTTATTGTTGTTGTTGTTTTTGTAACGGTTCTCTACTCGCTGTTAGAGTAAGCTTTAGATAAGTTCCATTGACGTCACTCAACGCTGGGGCAAGGAAACATAATATTTTGACGGGGTCGGACCATAAGGAGAAAGCGAGAGCAAAGAAGACATTTAAGTTTCCTTTACTGTACGGACTGACTGACGCCTAATCTGTTTTAAATGTCTCAATCTTGTCATAATTAGATTTGCTGCTTCACTGACAGCTTTCGATTTTACAGAGGACTCGCACATAAGTGCAGATAAATTTTTCACCTTGATACCACCTCCAAGTGTGGTTTTCAGCTTTTCCATAATACTTGAAAATCGAGGGCAATGAAAGCTCAAAGTCTTCTATACGCTCTGTAAACGTCGGGCAATAGGGACTAAAGTAATGACGATATTTGAATAGATAGCTTCTAAAGCACCCACGTCCACTGAGTATTTGGGCTGGTAGAAATCAAGGTTCTCTTGTAGTCTACCTATCTACGAATGTACATATGTCCGGAATCAGTTTGTGGGTCCTTTGAATGAAGTTTGCCACTGTTGATGTCACATTGCGATGCTTTTGGTTCTCTCCTCTCGTCACTGATAAGTTGTATATTCACTTGAATTCGCCCTCTCTGAATGCCAATCGTCGTCATACTGGCTAATACCTCAGCAGAGTCATATCAAAGTTCGGAAAGCACTTATCACGAGGGGTGGGGAATTGTAATGTAAGCTGGGCATGCAAAGAGGTTTTAGGATCATACCGGAACTCGTTGCATATTGATATGTTTGGGTCGATTCTGGATAGTTAGGAGTTTAACCTGCTATAGTGTCCCGATCGAAGCAAGCAAAGGTCACCCTTGATTCTCGCGGCAACTCGAGCTCGTCGTATCATGTACCAATTCCCAAGACAGCCGGCTTTATGTTATCGAAATTGACCCGGATTTTATTCTGACGGATTCGGTTTTTTCAGAGATCTAATATCGTTTGGATCGGTAAGTTTTAGACTGTGTAAGTCTGAGCTTAATATCTCTCAGAACCTCGACTCAGCTACTTATTAAAGTTTACTGAAATTTAAACTAACGCTGTAATTATATGTAATTTATATACGAGATATGTAACATCTGATTCAGGGAACGCATGAAGCAAACTCATAAAATCCCATAAAATTATTTCGTATGCTTTAATAGTAAATGATTTACCAAAACCAAAGTTCAAATAAATAATCTTAAGGGGTGTAAATCTTTATATTACATTTTAGCACATCTCACTAGTATTCTAAGCTTTTACTTAAGTTTCAGGGTAGCCGTCTATACCAAATATCCAATAAAAATAAACGAATATGGATTTTAATCACCCGGGTTTTAGCGGGAGACTAAATTGTCTAGAAATATGATGAAGCTGCTTACTTTTTCAGTACTTAGAAGTTAATACTTGCCCAAAACTAGTATCAGAAGACCACTAGTCACAAGAGAAGTCATGCGAAAATAGTCCAAACGAAGCGGCAGAGCACTTAGCGGTCTTTTCAATTTTACATCAATATATTTCGAAACTCACGTGACGCAATCTAATTAAGATCATCCCCAACATCCTTAGACGGCTGTGAAACATATGTTCAGCAATATGCGAGTCATATAAGCCTCAATGCATTTTAATGAAGCAACTTCTTTGAGCAGCAAATGCACAGCTATACTACCGCTTGACCAGTGGGTGCCAAATTACAAAGGCAAATGTTTTCAATGACTTTCTCATAAAACACAATCGCCAACTCACACCTACGCAAACATTCCACACACGATCCGGTGTTCACTTGAAACAAAAGTGTTCAACAACCAAAGAGGTTTTTTGAAATGAGATGCTGCCGCCACCGGTAAGGGTGCAGTGGCTGTCGCTGACTGCAATTTAAGCTTCCAGTGTCAGACGATAAAAACAGAGACTGTTGCGGCGAAAGCGAGATGTGGCGTAATAGACGATGGTCAAAAACGGCGCTCAATCGACTGCCTGTGTAACAAGATAAGCTTTTCGTACGAACAAACGGATGAGCAGAAAAAGTGTGGCTAAGTGCAACCAGGCAATGCGACCACTACGAGAGATGACATGCTGAGCCACGAATAATAAGCGAGTCCTGTTTACACATTCTCATTCTCATACTCAGCCGCAATTCCATTAACTTTTATAGTCTTCGTCCACTTGCCACATTTCCTCAGCTGAACGCCAGGAGAAAGGTGGCATTATTGTTTGGTGTGACTGCGAAGAGTGCTGGTGGATGGAGATAGGTGTCGCAGTGTTGCAATTTAATTTCGAATTTGAATTCCGGTATTTATTGCGACGGATGCTGTAAGTTGCGCTTGGGTGCAGCAAAGGGAGTATGAGCGCTCACATTCAATGATTGTAAAATACAACAGCGCTTGCAACCGACCACAGAAGGAGAACGAAAAAACATCAATGCCATCAGCAACATGCCAAACAAAAACAAAAAAGAAGGAAAGAGCTTCACAAGTGATATTCGAAGTCACCTGTATCGATGGAAATTCGTAAAGATATGGCAACATTGTTGCTCGCTGTGGAGGTGCAAGCTTCGCAAATGACGCAAACGCTAGAACAATTGCGGGTTGGTCGGGGTTTGGCTTCGGCTTCATTGCTACAATTCACTTATGCGCGCACACAGGTGCAAAAAGGTGTATGCATGTGTGTTTGCCACACACGAGCGTGGAAGACAAGTATACACATTGATAACTATGTGGCAAGTCGATGCAGCTGGCGCTGAAGGACACAACAGCAGCAACTGCTGGAACTGCTACAGCAACAACTGCGCCGTGCCGCACCGTTGCACACGTTGAATATATCGCCTCATTGATGGCATTAACAACGACAAGGAAATTTGACTCCTTCAACGTGTTGCCACACACTTCAATGCGCTCCCTGGTCCCCACCCAGCACTTCCACATCTTAGTGTTCGTCATTCATGCGCTCGCTTTTGACTTGGCGAGCACTTTTTAATTCCATATCGAAGTACTCGTCGGTGTCCATGTATACCCCTTCGCCTCCTTCAGCAACTTCTGTATTGGCTCTGTGTTGTTGTGTCTGTTTTGAATTGCACCTCTGTTGTTCCGCTGCTTCTTGTGTGTGCTTCGCTCTTCGCTTTGCATTCGGCTCTGGCTTTTGTTCATTTCCTGGAATGTCTCAGTGTTTTGGCATTTAAACTGATTAAATTCACACACCGTAAAACCGCAAACACACCGTTTCAACCGAAAAACTTTGTTTACGTCCAACTGCATACTCCTCAACGCTGCTGGCAGACAATGCCAGCTGAGCTGGAAGGAGCAGGTGTGGTGCTGAGGGTTTTCGGTTTGCTGCCCAGTGTGTAATTGCATGGGCTGGTTGGGCGAGGTCGAAAGGGTTTGACAATTAAACACAAAACTTAATTTTGTACAACAAGGAAAGCCAAAAAAGGTTGTATGGTAATCAGTTTTGCGGTTTATGGTTGGAATGAGACAGCTTAAAGACCCCTACTAACGCAATTTAATAAGAAAGTTAAGTGCGTTTGTGATTATATGTTGAATCATAAACCTCTATATTTTATATAAATTTCCAAACTGCTTACTGAGTTGACCAATAGTAATGAGTTAAAGAGATTACAATTATTTTGCTATCAGGAAGCCTACTATATATTATTCAGAAAATTTTAGCCACTAGTTATTAATCTTCAAATAATTGCAGGATTTTTCAAATAATCGCCAGTCCAGTGATTTCATTGTTAAAATTAAGGTTAAACTAGGGAGATGTGGGCCAAGTTTTGAGAATATTCCGAGAACTTCTTCTGCTTCTTCACTTCTATGTCATGATGCGTATGCAGCAACGCCAGGTCGATAAATCTATCTTGGATCATATTCATCCTCAGCTACGTTTGCATGCGGCGAAGTGTCGGAAAAGAG
Source organism: Bactrocera correcta (assembly GCA_027475135.1). Lineage (NCBI taxonomy): Eukaryota > Metazoa > Arthropoda > Insecta > Diptera > Tephritidae > Bactrocera > Bactrocera correcta. The sequence continues at coordinate 39,006,393 of CM050323.1, forward strand.
CATTAAGAGTTCACATTAATCACGGGAAGTGTGCAGAATATGCGAAGAAAACTATGAATTATGGGGTATAGGTCTACATCGCAGTTCCCTTAATCGTTTCCAGTCGGTAACTTGAAGTCTTTTGACTTTTGCTTCTGCCCCCAATGGCACTGCTAGTGATCAAGTTCACCTTTGAGCTTCAAACGTTGAACGACGTTGTGATTACTCAAAAGGCCTTTGAATCTATCTATCTCAATAAGATTTTTCATTTCTTTGGGGTTTTCAAAGCACATACTTTTTCTGGAAGCAGCAAACTCAGTTGAAATCCATCCAATATTACTCTAGAAAAGCGCCGATTGTATCCAACAGAGGAATGTACACTGAGACGCTGCAGTATTCTTTACAAGTTGTCACGTAGAAATTTTCGCGTTCGGCTTGTCGGCCGTATTTTCTATGTTTACTTCGTCCACTTTCAGTTCTGCCGCCATTTTTTCGAGTCTGAATAAATGGATTGAAAATGTTTCTCAGCTTTTTGTCTTCAATTTCGAAGCATTTCAAGCAGCGTATTTAATACATTCGATGCCTTTGCCAGATCTATCGATTCTTTCCGAAAAAATTTCTTTCATTTCCCCCCCTCTGAATCCGCCACTGTTTGAACTCTCTTTTTTCAGAGCATCACTTCATACTCGCCAGCTGCCTGAAGGAGACTTCATAAAGCTCCTAGGTTAGTGGAAGTAATATGACATCTTATCAGAATCATTATACCGATAGCTAGACAAACAATAAAAGCGTATGTGTTCTGGTGTCTCTACCGCAGGGTTGCAGATGCATCAAAGATCTGTAGGACAGTATCTCAATTTGGGCAGATGACACCATAACCAGTGACCCTTATAAAACCCTACCACCTTGTCTTTGGAGAAACCAGTAGCGATCCCTTCAAGCCCACTTTCTTTCCACAGCAACTTTCGTAGTATATGAGGGCTCACAGCAAACAAAGGCTCCAGTGCTGCTGGCTTGAAAGCTTGTTTCTCTAGAAGGTCGGCTTTTCATTGCCTTGTGTCCAGGGATTCATGCTAATGATCTGTCAACATATTATTCGTGGCAACCCTCTTCGGTAACCAATTCCAATGTTGCTTCGTTTTGATGAAAATACTATCTGCACTTCTATTGAAACATACTTTGAAAACTGCCTATGAACTTGCAGTTTGGTGCGTGGTTCAACTGTGGTCTATGAGAAAAAAAATAAAAATATTGTTCTGGATTTTATTGTACATACAGGTTTTGAGTTTCTTTTCTCCAACAAATGTCTATCTTTATAACAAGAAGCCTACTTCCCTTTCTCCGATCTTTGATTTTGTTTCATAGAAATGTACAGCAAAACACTGGAAAGAGAAAAAAGTGGCTAAGAGTTTAACCAACTTGTTTAAGTGAAACTCCTTGCAGCACTACAAGTTCCCTTAGTCTACTTACGAAATATTTTGTCTTCTTTTTAAAACAAATTTGAAAAAAATAGTAGCGATACTGCCTTGAAGTCGTCTAAAAGGATTGAGTTGAGCGTTTTGATATAATTTGGAATGAACTAGAATTGGTTAGAGAAAATAGAGACCTGGAATGATCATTACTTTCAACACAATGTCGTCTTAAGCCGGGCCACAAACAAACTGCGTACCAAATCTTTATCTAATCAGTAATCTCTCTGAGTTCAGTCAGCAATCTTGGGATTTCACTTTTTCATAGACTAATTGATGGACCGTCGACACAACATTCGGGGACAAAAGCTTTAACACATTACATATACATATGTATATTACATACATGTGAAGGAAAATCCAACTGTACGTCAACACATGTCTAGGAAAATATGAAAGTCGGCGATCATAACATCCGTTCTCTCCTGTCATATAGTCTTCTGTTATAAATTATGACATACTAAAAATAGACTGAGCGCTAGAAAGAAATGCGACAGAGCTGCCTTGCACTAAAAGTGTCTGCACCATTACAATTTATGACAACAACTCCATTTGAGTAGACTGACCAACTCGCCGCCGCGCCGCACGCGATGAGCTCATCGTTGTCTGCGGCAAGTGACTTACAAATATGGCAAATGCGTTTTGTGTAATAACTTGGCTATAAACGCATACATTACTAGTTAAGTACTACACCTGTATGTGTGTGTGTGTAGCAGAAAAGCAACACTGCAATGTCGAAATGATAGATAACATGGCTACAACAACAACAACTTGTTGCTAGTGACCAGTTTTATAAGTTTAGTCGCAAGTATGCACTTCTTGGCACTTGCAACAGCTGACGGATCACTTGCATGCCACACACGAACAATGGTAATGTGCATGTACGAGCGCACACACGGTTACGCACCGCCAAGCAACCGCTTTTACACGCATCTCTCGCAGACGTCTCATTAGTGTCAGCACTTTGCCACTGCCACAGCCGCAGTGGCCGCCGACGAAACTGGCCAGGCCAGACCAGGCAGTCGACCACCTTCTCATATACATATCTACATATGTCGTATATATGCTTGAATTTGTGTTTGTTTGTATACATATATGTATGTATGTCTGGCGTTCGTGCTCACTTGGCGCATGCTCGTTGTCGCGTGCAGCAGAACAGGTTCACTTTTACGAGCCTCACGCCGGAATAGATACTTTTATGATGTGTGTGTGTGTGGTGTACTTGCAGGCGCGCGTTAACTGACTTTATAACGCATTTTCAAGATTTCCAGTTTCCTTAAGCGGCGACTTAGTCTTCATACGTTTACAAGTTTATTGCAGTAATTTTATTTATTCGCGGAAAATTAATTTGTAAGCAACTAAATAATTATGTTTGCACGAGGGATTCGTAAGCATTCAATTATTTATTTAATTACTTTTTTTAGCTAATTATTTTCTTTGCGTTTTGAGGCGGGAGAATTCGCGGGAATTTGCTGTTCAAGAGGGCATAAACGGCAGCTGGTGTACAGAACTCTCTGTGGGGCCATTTAGAATTTGCTGAACCCTCTGTCTTTCAGCTGCACACCCATAAAACTGACTCTGTTTGCTAAATAATTTAAAATAGACTAAATAGATAAAATATTTTAATTTAATAATTATTTTTAAAATGAGTCATAAATATATGTTTCATTTTTTTAATTAGAACTTAATTTTGCAATCAAAATTTTTTATTAAAAAACTAGTTAGTGAAAAGTCATTGACCTGAACAGTTGCTATATTGTACTTAAAATGTGGTTATTGTCGACACATTATACACTAACTCTGCTTTACCCAAATTATAAAATTTAAAATCACACACTTAAATCGAATGCTTTTGCATTTTTTGCATGGCTGCGCATTTGAAATTAGCAAAACATCAATGACATCTAAAAATGCAAAATGAAATTGCATAGTGTTATAACAACTAGCTTTTAATTAGAAAACGCCCACTACCGTATATAACTGCTGTTGTATGTATGCGTATGTTTGGCCAACCGTGATATTATGTTTAATCGCATAATTGCAAACTTGTCTAAGCGCTTTTTATTAAACTAAATCATTTCAATTGAATTAGACTATTTTTTTTGCTGATTTTTTGCAGACACAATAAGCAATTATATTTATAAAGGGCATTTTTGTGGGTGTGCAATTTTCATAGAAAAAATTTACAGAAAAATATTTGAAATTGTGAATACTTTTGCTTAATTCATTAAAAACATTAATGGCATTTATTATCTTAACTGAACTTATAGCTTATACACATACATAAATTATGCATTATTTTTTTAAGAATGATGAACCTTTTCTATTAAATTACTAATCAGTTATCAGCTGCAATATTCGTGCCAATTGGAGTCAATGAGATACATTTTAGTATTCAAACGGCTAAAGTTTCCTACGTTAACTGATCTCCTTGGAAAAATATTCGGGTTGGATTGACTGAGTTTTTGGAAAAGTTATTACAGATGAACCCGCAATCATTTACAGCTATTTCTAAGCATCAATACATCTCATTTTATCACCAAATCACGGAAAGTTCAAGAAAACGTCTACCACCCTATACAAATATTTTTTTATATCAGCGTGACGAGTTGAGTTGATTTAATAATGTCCGTCTATCCGCCTGTTTTTATATAAGCAAACTAGTTCCTCCGTTTTTGAGATATTACTCTAAAAATTTTCACGAGGCCTTTTCTTTCGAATAATTTGCTCATTTGTCGAAGTCGCCGATATTAAACTATTATATCATATAGCTCCCATACAAACATAAGGACCAAAAATAAGTACTTCAATAAATTTTTTTTTTTTTTTTTATTAAAGCTTTCTTCACGACCCTTAACATAGATTATTGCGCGACCCAAAGCTATGATACCTAAAAACTTTTCCAGATCGGAATACTATAGTAAATAGTTGTGATGCAAACTGAATAACCAAAGCCAAGTTTTTGTGGGGAAACATCTGTTTTTTTGTGTTTTTTATACCGCAAACTGACCATCTCATCTGGTGAAAATCTTCATAAATTAGTTGCAGTTGCTTGATTAAAAAAAAAATAGTCGGCTAATTGGCTTGGCTTGCTTCTTATACGAGTTGTAACGTAGTTTATATTTAGTTGCTTTTACTGCGTGGTATGTATACATATACCTACATATGCATATAGGATTTTCCAATAAGTAGTCTATAGGTGTTTAATCACAACTTCTTGGAAGTCAATGAATGTTACAATTTCTTGAAATAATAGAATTTCCAAACTTTTCTCGTAATAATTCGGTTGTTGCATGGACTGTGCGGCATGTATCTTCGTCTTTTTGAAAACAGAATTTATCAAGGTCAACTTTTCCAAATTGCGGCCATAAAAAGTTGGTTATCACCATTGAAAGTAACAGTGTCACCAGCTCCATTTCAAAAGGAGTACGAAGTGATGATTCCACCAGAGCAAAAATCACATCACACTGTCAATTTAAGTGAATGTGATGGTTGTTCATGAATAGCTAGTTCGGTTTATTTACTGCACCATACCAATGAAAGCGAGCTGCATCGGAGAAGATGATTTTCTTAAAAAATCGTTATCTTTTTCAAGTCATTCTAAGACAATTACGACGCCTACGGTGGTTCAATGGCTTCAGTTCCAAGACAAAATCAGCAAACATCACGACGTTTACGGCAATCCAATGGCTTTAGTTTTTAAGTGAGAACAATTTTATATGGATGAAAGCCCAAATCTAATCTCACAATCTGCTAGATTGTGATTTAAGGCTGTTCCACTTATTGAGAACGTCTTGGAATCGACAAGTTGTAGTCTTCAGCAACACTTGCCTGAACATCAGCAAAATTTTCCTTACTCCCGCGGCAGTTTCTCTTACACTGTGGAACATTTTTGGGATTACTGTCTGGAAGGTGAGAAATTCCAAGTCAGGGTAATGGTACTAGGTCAGTATAGTAAAACCCTCAAAGGGTTTGGCACCCTGACTTGGAATTTCTCACCCCCAGAATTAGCTGTTGTACTGTGTTATTGGAAGTTGAACATTATATAAAGAAAATGTAGTCTCGAAATTTTCAACAATTCGACGAATAGCGTGCACAGGTGGACGATTAGTACAACCATAAAATGGTAAGTGCGCACGAAAATTGAATATTTTGTAAACGTAGATTTTGATAACATTAAAATATATTGCTGCCTTAAGTTAGTAAAAAAACGACCACATGTTCTCGAGTTGAAGTACAATAAAACCGACTTATCCGCAATTGTATCTACCTAGTGACTATTTAAAACATTTTATGGTATTTTCACAATTTTCTTCGATTCTTTCTACTGGTTCCAAGCGCTTTCTAGAAAAAGTGACTTTTTCGATTCTCAGCGATTAGCTATCAATATTTATTTTTAGTGCGTTCTTGGTACTTTAGTATTCCTGAAGTCCTTAGTAAAGTACGTAATTATATGACTAATTTGTCATGTATTTATTTCTCTAAGCGCTGACTTACTTGTTTCTTAGCCACCAGCATCGCATTATTGGCGCAGCGCATGCGCAGCTACTTAGCGATTCAGCGAGTGTAGCTCATTAAAATCGGCAAATAGCAACTCTGCGCAACAATGTACTAAAACTATAATATTCCGTGTGTGTTGACTTAAATAGTTCTGGGAAGCGTATGTGTGGCATCAAATTGAAATGTTAAACATTTGCCTGGAATCCCACCAATGACGCAACGATTAATGCTAGCCATTGCTGTCGGTGAGAAATGTGTGGAGCCTAGTTCTAGTCCCAAGAGAATGCAAAAAAGTGAAAACTTTAATTTATTCAAGTAAATACAAAACAAAACGGCGACAAATTGAGTTTAATGCCAGTGGTTGCCAGCAGATAAAAATAATTTTTATAAATTTAGCATAAGAAAGTGCACAATCTTTATAGCATGTGGCAACTAGTAATGTTTGTTTGTTGTTGCATACATGTTATGCTATATTCTTCTTCTTTTTTCTAACTTATGTCACACTTTTTTATTGTCGCCATTAGAGACTTAGCTTATGTAATTAAAGAACCTAATGGAATTGGACAAGTTTCCGCCTCGTTTTAGGAAGTCTATAAAAATGAACTTTTGTCTCCCATTAGCAGAGCACTTTAGAGAATTTCGAGTAGAAAGCTGCAACAATAAAGCGCAGTCATTGCCGCAGCGGTGAGCGCGCGTAGTTTGGGTTGAAAGCAATTAAAATTGGAAAAACATAAAACAAGCTAAAAATTCGAAACATTTGAAGAAACCGACGCTATTGAAAGCTCACTACTCACATTGATGCCTTAATGCTACCGTTGTAATTGTGGCAACAAAGACGCTTTAGCTGCTGGAATTTTCGTTATTTCAACTGCCTTCGTATACGATTTCTTATTTAATGTCTCGCTACTGCTGCTTAGCTTGATGTTTTTTGTGGTTTATTGTTGTTGTTGCTATTATGTATGCAGCGACTTTTGTTGTTGCATACTTTTCGTTTGTTATCTGCCTGCTGCTGATGACTTGTCGTCGTCGGGTGCGCGCTGCCGCTACGTGATGTGCAGCGCTGATTATTATTATGATGTTCTTATACTAGTTGTTGTTGTTGCGCTGTCATTGCCACTAACTGGGCTTTTATGGCGCTTCAGTGCTTTTTCTTCTTAGCCGCCAACTGCTTATCTCAATTACCGCCGTTGATTGTTGTTGCCGCTATGGTTGTTGTTGCTAACTTTGTTTGCCTCTTTATTGTTGCTGTTTTAATTATAGCGCGCCGCCCGCTGTTGCAGCTGCCGTAGCTGCTGTCGGCTGACGAAATGTTGGGTTGGGCGCCGCAAGGCACCAGAAATTAACTGCGGCAAACTTTTTTCCTCTTCTTCTTCTTCTTCCTCTTTATCAGCTGACTCCATTTGAACACACTCAAATGAGGCGAAAAATGATGTTTGTGACTGCTATTAAAAATTTCATTGCATACTGGGAATTTTCCCGTACACGTACGTGCACTCATGCGCCGGCCTATGCGGGTTCGGGTGCACCCTTTTGTGTGCTCTCATTGCCACATTGAGTGGCGCCAGCGCCTCTAAATGGGCCTTTTGTTTGTAATTACAACCTGCCAGTCACTTAACTTTAATTATGTGTGCTCATGTTTGCTTTCTTTTTGGTTGCAGAGCGTTTTTGCTGCTTGTCAACATGTTTACAAAATATTTCGTTGCATGTTGCAAGCTTACTTTGCACATTTTTTCTAAGGAAAACGCTGTTTGTCGACATTTTTCGGCACGTTTGCGAAAATTCACGCCTGTATGCATGGGATACTGAAAAAGCGTAAATAATTTCCTGCACAATTTGAGCACAAAGGGAGTGTGAGTTTTTTGCTTTTATTGTCATCACCGTACTTATGTAGCAAAAGAATTTATGGCTGAAAAAAAATTATTTTTTTAATAATTGTAGAAAATATTTAAATAATTAATAATTTTCCGATTATATAAATATATATTTCTAATCTTTCTTGTAAAAAAAAATTATTTCGGAGAAAAATTTATAGTTTTTTTTCAATTTCTTTTTTTATTTTTTTTTTTGACCTTTTCAAATTTATCTTCTCGCGTTTTCATTAGTTTTAAGGCATTGAAAAAATACTTTCAATAATTTTTTAAATTTTTTTTGGAATTCAAAATTTTTGAAAAAAAAATTTTAATATTTTTTTTTTATTTTTTTTTTAAATGTCTTTTTTTTTCTTTTTGCATTTTCATACTTTTTTTAAGCATTTAAAAAAATATTAATAATTAATACTTTTTAAAAATATTTTTTTTTTTTAATTTTTTTAATTTTTTTTTTTTCATATTTTCATCAGTTTTCGAACATTCAATATGATTCTTTCAGCAAATAAATATTTTTCTTTTATATAAATTGAAGTTGGAACTTCAAGTAGCATACAACACTGCGGGTGACAGTTGCACAAGGGTCAAGGCATATCTGTCAAACACAGGCATCAAATCGAAAATCAGGTCAATAAATTAAAAAAATCTCCTTCAGTGCTTTAATTTTTATTTAACACACATAGTTATGTGCTCAGCGCTCTTTTATTGCACTTCAGTTCTTTATGCTTTCCTTTTATATTCTTTCACTCGCAAATATAAGCGCTTGCCCTCACGAACTGTCAATGAAATATAATTAAATAAAATCGCCGCGCCACTCGATGCAAATAAAATTGCGCACACGCTCGCACATCTCGCACGCAATGGCGATTGCTGCATCCACGGCGCTCCGTTATGCAGCTCATGTGCATTACTGCATTCACTTCTTTTACATGTGTGGTCATTTGCATGTATGTGCGTGACTCGTTTTGCGAACATTACGTTACAGTGAATGCGTTGAATACGCGGCGAGTGTGAAAAGCGCGTGAAATTTTCATGAAAAAGATATAAATTTTTCTTTCATTATTAAACCATAGAAAAATGGCGTTTTCACATACGCATGCGTATGTAAGTGATGGGTATTTATGCCACTACACTGCATATGTGTGTATTGAAATGAACAAAAAGGGTTTTAAGGTAGGCGAAGCGTTGATTTGGGAATTGCATATAATTACTTCATTCATAGTGGAAGCATAAATACTGGCTGGTGATAGCGTTGCCACACTTGAATGTTTTTGAAAAGCTTTTAAAGCAAATAACAGTTTGGAGTTGAATTTTTTTAAAATATTTGTAAATATCAAACGGGGTTTTGACTTTTTGAGATTTGTGTGAACAAAGGGGAAAGAACTGAAAATTTAATTTTTGGCAAATATTTTTTTCAAAAACATGAAAATTTCAATGAAAATTTCGGGACTTTTTTTCAACTAGTTATAATCGAAAAAAAAATCCTTAGTCCAAGTCTTTAAAAATTGTACCTTAAAGACCTGTGTAAAATTTCATGAAGATCGGTTGAGTAGTTGTCAAGAAATCTTGCCAAACCAACCTTAAAAACGCGTTTAAAGATGGCACATATAGCTCAGCTAGCCTCAAGCACTCAAGTTCTCAAGGATGTACCTCTGAAACTATTACTCGGATCAACTTGAAAATTTAGGACAACATTCTAGAGGTGTTGTAGAATTTAAAAAGATAATAAATAAATCGAGTTTTCTAAACTCGTAAACCAATGTAACTCCTTAATGGTATTTAGCGAAAATCATCGTAATAGTTGCGATAAATAAAAGCCCCTTATGCGGTCGAAGAAATATTTGGGGTTGTAAAAAAAAATAGCGCTGCGGTTAATGGAGGAAATAAAGACTTACCAATGGGCTCTTAGGTGAAGAAAATTATAATAAAATTATTACAGAATTCCATCTGAGAATTTCTAATATATTTTTGGCAAATAAATCTGTTGTTCTGACAATAAAATGAAAATTTAAATGATACGAAAACTACTAGCTCCAGTAGTTTAGTGACCGACTACTACTAGGAAGAACGTTGCTTTGACCACAACTTTTCCCTCCGTCTTTAGAATTATGACTTCAAGACATAAGCCAAAATTAGTTAAAAAGCTTTGCCATATTTACCACCAATAATTTTTGACGTCGATCGGAACTCCTCAATGAAAACTGATGTACTCCAGCGAAAATAAAACCAAGTGCCGAAAAATTGTTGTATTTTAAAGCAATCTTCTCAAAGCGGTCAGCTGAACTAAAAGTAAATGTCTCAAAAAATATTTCTCTTTGCGACCGGCGCTCAACTGATATATTACTTAGGCTCTATGAGTATAACAGTAAACTATTTTTATTTTTAGAAAACAGAATTTACAAAAAAATTTTACTGCCTCTGAAATTTCAAATCCAACTTATCCCAAGCAAAATCTACATCAATTAGCTCGTAGACTTCCAGAAGTGAAAAAGAAAGCAGCTTTTACACCCACATCGCCTAAAAAACCTTTTTCTTGTCACTATCTTATACAACATTTATCAATACATTTATACGCACATACACACACACATGAGCAGCGGCCCAAAGAAAAATTAATTACACCGCGACATGACCAACAGAGGCTTTGCGGCATATAAAATGCAGAAAACGGTGCACAATAACAAAAATGACAAAGCCGCGCAGGACAGCAGCAACTGGTTTCCGTAGGCAGCTGATTAATTTTTTACGATGCTCCAATAATAAGCATTGCTATTTAATTCCATTGTTCTCTTCCAGAGTAAAATCTGCTTGTGATCGCTCGGATTTGTCAGCTGAAAGCCCATTTAATATTTCGAAAGCAAATTTTTCCTACAATTCATACCTACACTTTTCTTCAGTGGCCTAGGTTTTAGCGTCATAACATAAGTCGTTTGGTCTGGGCGGTCTAATGCAATCAATAGCGTAGATTTAGAGCGCAGCTTTCTTCCAAATACGCGATCTTTATGTGCCACTGACAGCGGGTCTCAATGCAACGGTGTCTGCTGGTTGCCGACAAACTTTAAATGTGACTTATTGTAAAGTGTTGTTTTTGTTATTTCATGTCTACTTTTTCATTTTAGTATTTAATTTGAATATTAGACACATTATTTAAGCGATAGAAATAATCGTTTCGCTGCGGTTGACAGTCTGGCCACTCTATTGTTCACCATTGTCACGGCAGCTACTGTAAATGTCAGCTGAAAGGCTTTGTTATTGTTATTTGTATTAGTTTTTGTATTAGCATTAGCTCGTAATTTTTCTGTATTAAAAGCGAGTTTGAAAAGTTTTTGAAATAAAGCGATGGGCTGACAGTCAATTTGTTGCGCTTTGAGTGGTGAAAGGAAAAATGTTTTTTTTTCACTCAATTTTATGATTATGCATGCGGCCACCAAGGTATAAGCGATTTATTAGTTCGTAGATTTGGAATATTTGTGTTTGAGTCAGACTCTTACGGTCGTCGAATGCTATTTATACTGAAAATAGAAATTTTTTATAAGCTGACGAAAGATAATATTAAAAAGAAGTTATTATAAATTATTTAGAAGAATATCTGCAGTAAATATAATGCTGGGTCGTCTTTCTTTACAAAGTCATAAATATAAAAGAATTGCCCTAAAGATATTAAATTCTGAAGGCAATCCATTCAATTTCCAGAACATATCAGAATTTTTTTTTAATTATTCAAAATAATTTATTAAAGTAAAGTTCATTTGCTGAATTTTTTCCGATTTATACTACAAAAAATCCTATGTTCCTTCTACTAAAAACGATTAATTAGTCTACACTAAATTTTAGTTCGCTCTCGCTTGCTGTAGCTGAGAAATTTTGAAACACACGACAGATTAAACTTACTTGTTTCCATTTAAGCCACTTAGGGTCGGTTAATATTATCTCTAACCGCTGGCAGCTTAATTGGATGATGGCTTTAACTGACAGAACAGTTACCCACAGATGGTTTGATGATTGTACATGAAAACAGTTCACAAAACTTACATTGGGAACACGAACAACTACGTAAACGTTATCAACCGTGTACGTGCATGTACATTGGAGGAAGCTTTTTGACGACCAAATCGGTTTCGGTGAAATAAAATTCCTTTCATGGTTGCAACAGCGCATGGATTCAAAGGAATATTTATATTATATTTGAAAATTTAGGTGTTGTTACTCCTTTTTTGTATATAATAAATAATTTATAAATGCAAATATGCCAAAAATATAAGAATAATGAGCGAGGTACGGGAGTGCAATGAGGTATAGTCATCTTTCTAGGTAAGCAATTACAGTAGTAGGACTATACCCAATTCTTACTCGTGCTTCCTCGCCGCGCACCCTGAAAAAGGGGGTATCCTCTATGTAAGGAGCGGTAGCCAACCGGTAGTCGGTAGAGAAGCTTAGTGGAGCCACTCCAAAAGACTCGTTTTAAGTATTCGCTTTAGTCTAATTGCAGCATCTCTTCACCATAGGAAAGCAAATTCGGTGTGGCAGAATCACTCAGTAATCGAGTCCTGACATTCACTCCGGTGGATGAACGTCTAACCATTACCCACATCAGAGCCAAAATTTTTCCACATAACACTGATTTGCGCTCACGCCCTGACGAATGAGTAAGAAGAAATGACCAAAGATGCCTTTTGAGAGCGGGCTTAGGAGTGTTCGAAGAAAAGATTTTGCGAAAACTTTATGGTACTTTGTGTTTGACAACGGCGAGTACCGCAGTAGATGGAACTATGAGCTGTACGAGATATATATACGTTGACATTGACATAGTTCAGTGAACCAGGAAACGGCTACTACGCTGGCTACGTCATGTTGTCCGGGTGAATGAGAACACTTCAGCTTTGAAAGTTTTCGATTCAGTAGCCGCCGTTGAAAACAGCGAAAGAGGAAGACTTCTACGCCGATAGCTGCACTATATTCGCGTAAGTGGCGTCTACATCAATAAGGAAGAAGAATAACGAGCGTCTAAAGATTTATTGTCTGACCGAAGTCCGTTTCTTATAGATTTTACTGCTGGCAACTTACGTTTGATGTTCTGGTTAAAAACTAACCAAGACTCTTTCTATCGGTCAAGTTTAGCAGAACTTAATTGACAGATATTGAGAAAACTATATTCCAACATATTACCGATAAAATTCTGGCTACTGCACCATTTATAATGATAATCAGCTGATGAATCTGCCATAGATAATTCAGGCTAGTAGTGCAAATGGTTGAACTAACTATAGTATTTTTTCAGGATTCAAATTTGTTTTTATATGCAAAAGGCTATTTTATGCATACCAAACCGAAATTTCTACAAAACCATACGTTCAATTCTATTTTTAAAGCTTGAGATATATACTTCAGTCCTCTTTAATCGATAAAGTTGTTAATTCTGTTCTCTTTTCTACCTTAATTTTTTTTCTCCGATCTTTTTAAGGGCAAAATTTTTTATTATTCTTTGTCAGTTTTGTTTATTACACACTAAACCCTCCCTTTTGCATATGTCTCGAATGTGTTTAAAAACCTATACTATTTTTGTGTGTGGTGTGTTTTTTTTTATTTCTAATTTTTCTTGGTTTATTGAACATAATTTTAATTTATGGTGTTTTAAAATATTTTTTCATATAAATCCTGATGTTTATTTCATATATACATTTCAAAATATGTTAAGTGCTTGTAACGTTTAATAATATGAACTTTCATTACCACATTTTGCAGTAATTTAATAAAAGTACAAAATTTTCTTACATTACAATAAGACACTTGCTTCACACATCAAATAAAGTTTTGCTCTTAACAATTTCTCTAGAGAAATAATAGCAAATAAAACTTTATTAGGCACTAACATTTATAGAAGTCATAGAAAATTATGTCTCTCATACCTACATTTATGGTCTGCAAATACCACGCAGCAAACTACTGAAGACGACAAGACTGAGATCGCTAGAGGCACGCAACGATTTAGAATAGGCATATTTGCTTTACTTAAACTCTTTTCCTCTTGCTTTGGAGAGCATGAGCTCTTGTTGCCACAACAGTTATTGAATATTTAAACATTCTCAACTGGAAATCGACAACATTAAAACGTCGACGACATTAAAAGTGTCACGTAAGTGCTATAAAATAACGGAGAAGAATACGGTATATACTAAAGATGGCGTACATTTGTATAAAGGTGGAATTGGCTTCCCAAGACGGCCATACAAAGACGATGCAGGTGGGTTGCGCTGAAAATATTTAGAGCAAAGAAGAGGCAACGAAAATGGCTGCCAAAGCACCAACAGCGAAGCGTTGCAACTTCCGTTCAGCACACTTTCAATGAGCAAATTGTGCTCTCAAACACGCCCTACTGCTGAAGCGCCTGTCCCACGCAATAAGGAGGCAACTGTCTGCTCCTCTACGCGTAATAAACTCAAACGAGTATGAACAATAAAAAGGATGTACATATATGTTTATGTATGTATATTTGTTTGTATAAATGTATGTGAAAGAAATGCCTGCTTGTGCTTAGCGCGGAAATAGCTGCTTACCAAGCAGTCAACGTAATCGTTTGTAGAAATAATAGAAAAAACGACTTTCATTTTCATTTTATGTCCGCAAGCAGCAACAATATAAGCCGCGCATAATCGAGTTTTTATGCAAGCACGCACTCACACTTAAACGCATATGTATGCGAATTCCTATGCGTATGCTTTAATAAAAGCTAAAAATATCACAGAAAAGCCTCGCATCCCTTCATTATGAAAGACTCTTCTGCAGCAAGTATGTTCACCCTTATTGCTTATAAGCCGGCCAAAGAAAGTGAAGACCTGCACGCAGCATATTCTCGCGAGGCTCAAATTGACTGTCTGTGGCAGCGAGAAATACTTAACCCGAGAGACGTTCAACTTTTATGGTTAAACGTCATGACGCACATATCTCGCCCCTTTCATATTTGCATATTGAAGAATACTCAGCAATCTTGCTAACTGGTTTGCTTAAATAATACGTAAAAGCACGTTGGCTTAGCTTCAAGCAATGAGATTTGAATTCAGTGAAAGGTTGAGGAACATAGTAATTTTTATTCATTCAAGAAGTGAAGCTCCAAAGCGAAATGTAAAGTTTGAGAAAATATTTTAAATGGTTGGGTTCGAATGGGCTTCTCTTTTACGCAGAAATTATACATAAAACGAAAAGCATTAAATTATTTAGCAAAATTTATTTTGCCGCCTTCAAAGTAATCTCCACCAGATGTAATATATTTATACCAACAATTTTTCCAGTCCTCGAAACACTTTTTATAAGCACTTTTTGGTATGGTCTTCAACTCCTTCTGCGAATATTGTTTTATCTCTTCGTTTGACTGATAACGGGTCCCACGAATTTCAGTTTGGGGAAGAAGAAAAAATCTCAAATCTCGTGAAAACGGTGGTTGATCGAAGGTATTCATTGGTTTTAAATTCCATCACAATCGTAGTCTTTTTGAAAAAAATTCCACTTTGTAGGAAGGAGCAAAGCAAGAACGTAGTTCATCCCCAAAATATCCACATAAATCATTCGAAAGGACTCGTAAAAGAGACACCGAAAACTTTAATCATCTCTCTAAGATTGCCTGACGATTTTCAAGAGCTATTTCCTTCACTCTTTTAATATTTTTATTTTTTGAAGAGGTCGAGGGTCGTCCAGAACGAAGCAGACCATGTTTGAAGGCTTTGTACCCCTCGTAAGCTTGTGTTTTTGAATCATAGCAAACCTCTTCTAACATTCGTATTGATTCCGCACAATAAATTTGGTTAGAAATACAAAATTTAAGTCAAATTCTTCGAACCAAAAAATAACGAAATTCACCATTTACTCCTTTGACAAGTAAAATTGTTGAGCCACATATACTTATTTAAAGAGATGTTAAAGCACGAAACCACAACTATCTACAAGCTCCAGAATTTTTAGTCAGAAAAATACAAGGCTAGTGGAAACCCTCTCATAATTATTATTTATAATTTAATAAAGTCTTAATAAAAAAAAAAACTTCGATAAATTATAAGTTGCCGTTAACTTAATAAATAATAACACCATTAATTAAAGGAACTCTCGCAGTAAATTTAATATAGGAGACTAACGGATACATCAACTTTTACTGCCAATTTCGTTGCAAGTGCTGCATGTGTCTCTCTCTTGCTGTCTCCGCTTTGCGTCTGCTTTCGCTGAGGGCAATTTCACCACTTCGAGATAGTCAAGCTGGCAAGCAAGAGCAAGTCGCATAATCAAATATTGACTGACATCGTTGAAATTACCATAATTTGCGCATTGAAATGCAAATTTCGTCTGCAGCGAATAAACTTTGCAGCCAAGCGACGCGACGCGACTGTTAAAGGTGGCAACCACAACAGCCAACAACAGAAGCAGTAGACTTGCGAAAAAGTGCCAGACTAACACTCACACAGCCCGCACATACAAACATAACTGTTTGTACTGGAGTTACTTGTGTTGTGTTGGTATGCGAAAAGCTTGCAACAGCGCACTGTTGCACAGAGCGAGCAAATAGTGGTGGCACAGATGTTGTTGACATCTGCACCGCGGCCGGTGGTGGCGTTGGCGGCATCAGCAGATGCTCCAGCACACAGCCACTAAGACGCTGGGAAGCTGAAACGTGCTCAGCATATTTGAATATGCAATAAGCGCTGTCGGCTGCTACTTCATTACCATGCGCTGCCACTGCCACCGCCACCAGTGCAGTGCCAGTTGCCATCATTCAGTGCTGGGCGGCTTTGCACAGTTTGTTTGCCAGTAGTGCAAGCAATCAATGCAAAGTGGCTGCGCCGGCGGCAGTGGCAGCAGCGCGGAGCTGCGGCGCGTTTGCATTCAAATTTAGGCAGGTCGGAGGTTAATAAATTTATGCATAAAACTTATAAATTATGGCCAATAAAACTTAACGTAATTTCGTTGGGCAAAAAATAGCACTGTGTGTTTGTAAGTTTGTGAAAAAGGTGGGTAACTGAAAATAAAAGATATGAGTTCGATAAATAACCGTTAAGGCTTAAATAATTGCTGCAGTTAATATAATTTTTATATAAATTAAGTTTAATAGGATAATTTATTTATCTCCTTTTTACTATTTATCTCCTTTTTGCTATTTAGCAGTTATATCCATAATTTTAGGTGTCATTAGAATATTATCAAAAATTATTTACAAATTACATTGATACTTTTGCCATTTCCCTGCTCGCTAACTTTAGACGCCGCTCTCATACTAAAATATAGGTATAGTCTCTTCGTATTTCTAAACAAACTTCAACTTATTTTTTTTTTATATATAATGAACTTCAATGAACCAAATATGTACCATTTTGGTCGTCCACTTTTTGCTATTTTTCCGCTAGAAACAATGTTCCACTAATATGAAACTTATAAAACTTTTCTGGTCTCTCGGCGAAAAACCGCGACAAGTAATTTTCACAGGCTTTTCTTGAAGCAACTTTACTCCATTAAGTGAGCTCTGAATTGACACAAACAGATGGTAGTCCGTTGGTGCAAGATCAGGTCTATATGGTGAATGCATTATAACTTCCAGCCAAGCCCTCCTACTTTTTGCCGAGTCATCAAAGATATGTGTGGTCTAGTGTTATCTTCATGGAAACCGAAGCCCTTTCTGTTGATCAGTTCTGACTGTTATTTTCAATTCCTTGCTTCAATCTCATCAGTTGTTAACAGTAAAATGTAGAACAAATCTACCAGGCTGGAGCAGCTCATAGTGGATGATTTCTTTCCACCAAACACTTAGCATAATCTTTCGAGGCGTCAATCCTGGTTTTGCGATAATTTGTTGAGCTTCACCTCGCTTGGACCATGATGTCTTTCGCACATTGTTGTCGTATTTAATCCACTTTTCGTCTCCTATTACCTTTGGCTTAAAAAATGGTTCGATTTAATTTCGTTTCAGCAAAGAATGGCAGATGTTAATTCGGTCTATTAAATTTTTCACAGACACTTCAAGTGGCATCCAAGCATCGAGCTTTTGGTAGCCAGCCTTTTTCAAATAGCTCAAAACTATTTGATGATGTATGTTAAGTTGCTTAAGTGACGGTCCTGGTGAATCTCTTCCATAATTTCATTGACTTTTTCAACGATAGGTCGACCAGAGCGAGGTGCATCCTTCACATCGAAATTTACAAAACGTAAGCGAGCGAACTATTGTTGTGGTAGACGAACTGATACAGCATCGTCTCCGTAAACTTCACAAATTTCATTGGTGGCTTGCGTGGAATTCTTCCCTTTTTATACAAAAATTATTAATTTAAGCTTCATTATGTCTTACAATAAAAAGTTTTGTTTAATTAACATACCTTTCAATCCGTTAATGCGCTAATATTATTCCTTAAAGGCAAATTTTGACTTTAAATAAGCTTGTATGTTCGTTATTACATAATTTGATCTTCAGAAATATTTATTATAACTCTCATTCTCATATGCTTGAGGCGCATCCTTAAACTTTGAGTTAATTTAAAGCAATATTGAAACTTTAACGTTTTAGAATCTCACAAAGCCCTACATACTGTTCTTACCCACACACACACTGCTCCATAACGGAAAAATTCATAATTTATGACAAGCATAACTCCCCTCATAATACACACGGGCATAAATCATATGCAAATATAGGTCGCTCAAAAGGCACATGGAAGGCAGAGCGTTTGGGCGGGGCTGCGTAAAGTCAATGAAAAGTAGAGTTGACCCAGATTAGGGTTAGATAACGAGCTTATTAGCAGACAATAATCAATACACACACACGAGCACAGGCGAATATATATCACGCTGTATGCACACACTGGTATTTATACGCATGGGTTATTGTCCATGCAAATGCAGTCGCTTGCCGCAATAATCGCACATACCTTCTCGTTGCAGCAACAACAAGGAAATTGTGCGTAATAAATTTCCTTTTACCTTTGGCCTCACTTAATAGCGCCTAAACAGCGCTAGAGATACATACACATGCTTCAATGAATATAGTATTGCATACCACTACACGAGCTTAATAATCGTTATATACATACATACATATAAATCTAATCAAATCGCAATGGCATATAGTATATCCGCTACAACAAAACACATACTAACCACTCGAGCGCAACTTTTTGCTCCACGCTGCTTTCATATACTTTACAGTTAATTTTACTGCTCCTTTTTAGGTCCCTTGCATAACTCCTACTAACGACATAACGGTACGCTCATCGTTGCTGGTTTCTGCGGATGTGTGCGTACGCGCGTGTGTGTGCGCGCGCTGCAGCCATTCATTACGTAACCCCCATTACGGCTGCTTCGTATACATTTTCGTGCCGCCTCTTTGGCGCTGCCTCTAATGCGTTGCTTTTATTTATTGAAATTTTATGCATTTCCGCTCGTCGTTTATTTTGTAAATCCTTCGCTACTTTTTCTCTCCACTTCAAATGCTTGTGGCACTGCCGCACATGCGAATATTTATTGCGCGGGCATGTGAAATGTCGTTTAACCCCCTGGCTTCACATATTAACATACATGCGTATGTAGAGGCATGCATATGTATATGTGTTTGTATGTGAAGTGCGTGTGGCTCTCCTGCATTTATGTTCGCCGCTTTTTCTGTATTTCATTACTTTTGTTTATTGCTAATAATTTTTGTTGGCAACGTGTTGTCGTTGTTGGCTTTTTAACCTAACTAATAGTTTATTATACGCATACAAACACGCTTACGCTTGAATAAGCATGTAAAGTGTGTGCAAGAGTGTATACTTATGTTCGCATATATGATATATCAGTGCTGTGGCAGGGTGCGTATACGTAACATTTTTGTTGAACATCGCGAGTGGCCTAGAATGTAGGGGAATTTGTATAACGTTCAGCAGAAAATATTTTAGTGGCATCAATTGTCTAATGATATCAACTGTAAAATAAATTTTCAATCGAATTTTTCACAGGCGTCTAGTGCGGATGTGTTGAGTTTTCCTCAAAATAACTCGATTTATGCACAAAATCGCTATTAAATCTTAAAAAAATGCTTGAAAAAAATATTGAAATTTTAAACTTTCCTGAAACGAAACAAAATAGCTTTTCATTCTTAAAAAAATAATTTAAAAAAAATTAAGTTAAGAAATTGAGTCTTTTAAATGCGATATTTCTGCCATTTCATTTGTAAAACCATGTAATGTTATGCTTCTACCACTGAAAAATTTTTAAACAGATTATCACTCACAATTTCTTCCATCATCATCATCATCTATATACATATGTGTTATAGTAAATTGTATAATGTTAATATCTGAACTGTGGTGTGATATAAATTTTATTTCGCTTTAAACTGCACAATAAAAGTTTTTACTACTCTTAAAATTAATTCCACAGAAACTTTGCCAGCAATTTGCGGAAATTTATTTAAGCCATAAAATATTTTAATTTAGCTATCACTGAACTTTTAAACTCCATGGTAAGAACAAAATTATAAATAAAATATATTATAATTTAATGAGGATCTGTCTGTAATATTGTAGAAAGCTATTTCTGAAGAAGAATATTTCCGAAGAGCTGAAAATATATTGAAATTTTATAATGACATATTAGGTTAGGTTAATAAGCCGCGCATTGGTCCTTGGCTATACCAGATGGAGTTCAGTTCCTAGGTCCAAGAATCACGGGAATTTTAACTGACTCTGCGGCCTCACTACCGCACTACCGTGGAGACTCCAGATGCTTATAGCGTACTCTTGCTAATGTGAGACAAGTGCTCTAGAGATGTCCCATTGTTTCCTTGGTGCTTTGCTCTGGACATTTTCGCAGTCTTCTCGATCTGTTAGCCACATCTTGCAAACGTGTACCGCCACCAGATAGTGACCAATTAGTACTTCCATCATGTTCCTATAGTCTCTTAAATCGAGTGCCAATAGGAGTTTTGTGTACTTCCGATATATCAATTTGCACCCAAGTAGCTCCTTTCATCGGGTTTTAATTGTTTTAACCATGCTTTTGTCGAGATCGTCCAATAAACAATGTATGGGTTTCCCAATGTTAATCACGTTTTCAGGTATTGGTCGTACAGTATTCTTGGCAATTTCATTGCCCTCTATGCTTTTGTGGCCTGACAACCAGTAGTAGTGAAGCTGCTCGCTTCTGGTAACACTTTCCACTGCAACACAAGCTTACTACCTTGATACCTTGATACGTATGAATATATAACCAACTTAAATTATTGGGAATAAAATATATAGCTGTCCTTATATAAATTACAATTGAATATTGCCAGATATTTCTGCTTAAAAGTGACTCATCAGTAACCCTTCCAAACATTATTTAATTATAAGTTTTGTGGATGAAACTGGCTTAAAGCGTTTGAATTCCACTTGCAAAAATATTGTACATATCTAAACATTTTATTACAACAGGTGGCAACACTACATAAATTATTTTAAATTCGAAGTTTTACTAAACATGAGAAGGTTTATTTACTCAATTTTATCAAATTACTGGTACTAAATTTTTTTAACCAGTGGCAACTCTCTTTTTCTATTCTTAGGGGCAAATAACAAACATATTTTAGTTGTGAGTTTTATGGATCAAGTTTCTTTAAAGCTTTTAAATACCAGTTTGTAAAAATAATGTGTTTACTAATACAAAAATTCTAAAAAAAAACAGGTGGCAACCCTACTCAAAGCGTCGATTGAGTATTTCAGCCCTGCAACAGTAAACTTACTTTAATTTTCCAACTTATTAGTATAACATTTTTTAACAGGTGGCAACTTTATTTTTTGTTTTATAATCAACAATTCAAAAGCATATTCAAATGACTGAATTTTGTTTGATTTATTATAAAATTCCCTCCAAGCCGCGTTAAACGCCACTTTGTTAGATTATGTTTTAAAGGCTGCTCCACGAAACCTCGCATAACTATAAAGTGATAACTTCCACATGTGGCAACATTAACGGTTAAGAGTTTAGCGCATAACTCCGCATGCCGTTAATTACAAATGCGAATATGTTACCAACTACAACAGCAACCACACCACCAATAGTTGTAGTGCGAATTTCATTAATTCGGTGTCCTAATTATTTGCTGTTTTCCCCGGTGTAACGGTGAATTTGCATTAACGCGTTCGCAATTAAAATATATTTTTCGCGACAGCTGCACTTATGTTGTTGTCAATGTTGTTGCGACAACTATTAGTCATATGTTGCTTAATGTACACGCTGTTGTTGTTCTATTAGAAGTAACACCTGCTTTGAATGTCCAGTGGGCAAACTATTGATTGACTGGCTGTCCGACTGGACGTTTGATTAGCTGCATGGCCGTCTGTCCGTCTAACACACGATGTTGACTGATTTTTCCCTAAAATGCGCAAGTCCGTTCGATGGCTGCCATTGCTGCTGCAGGTGTGTGAATACAGGTAATTATAATGGGTGATGCGAATGAAAACTTATTTCGAAAAAATATTGGGGTGATGATAGGTAAGGCTAGATTTTTTTTTTTTGTGATATGAAGACATGGCTACTTTAAAGAGAATCCAGTATGAACTCAATAGTCTTTGCTGAAAACATCAGAAATTTAAACGCGACTCTGTTTTCAATAAACGATAACTTACCAATGTGGTAGAATAAGGGGAAATTGAAATATTTCAATTTCTGTCTCAAAAGTTCGAGCCTGGGTAAGAAGGGACTAAGATTCTACAATAAATGTTTACTTTTAGTTGGTGTGTAATAAGTATATCTGGCAGTAATCTAGACTAAATTAAAATATATCTTACAGAGCTCATAAAACACACTGAACTTACATCAAGGTAACAAATAAATTCGTTAGCGAATAGATTACCTATGTGTTATTCGTAGCATAAGTGTTTGTTACACAAGTTTCTGTTTGTGTTTTTGTTTTGGTTAGCAGTTGGTTACTTTTAATGTTATTTTGTTTGTTAGCCATTTGTTACTTCTAACAAATGTATAGGTTTGCCTATAGGTTACCGTTTTTTTACCATAACCATTTGCAATTCCTTAAAAAAGTTAGTGTTTTATTTTACTTAATTGTAAAAACATTATTACTAGTTATTCAAGTTAAAGCATGTGAACTATATATATGTATATAATAATTCTCTGAGTTTTTATAAGTCGTACATATGCAAGATCAGACTGCAAGTAGGGTGGGGAGAAAGTTAAACTGAGGATGCCCTTCTAGGCGATCCCACAGTTGCCAGCCTGCAGCTTTCGATGATACCAAGAGATGGTGGTCGTATGAGTACCATTAAGAGCTCGTTAGATACTACTAAAAGTGTGGAACAGTCTGTGAGCTCAGTGTCTTTCTGAAAAACAGCTACACTTTGAAGCGATAGTTTTGTGTTTTAAGCCTAAATGTAGGCTTTATCAGAATCAACTAGGAAAATATTTCAAAATCTATTGAAAGAAAATGTTTCTTTTGCTACAGTTTCCTAATTAACTACTATATGAACCACCCGTTACTTTAGAGCACAGATACGCATACATTCATCTATGATTAACACGAGCAAATACTTGTATTACAAATTAATGTTTATTTATTTTAAAGCATTTAATCATTGCATGTTGCTTACTATGTGTGTTGTTGCTGTCTGCAGCACATAATGAGCCATGTAAAACTGACCATTTGTAATAAATTACGGTAATTGCGCGTCATTTAAAAATTTACCGTTCTATGCAAGCAGTTAGCTAGGTTGTTTGTTCGCCGCTTTGTCTGCGAATTTATTGCTTTTATTGAAATTTGTTTCCTTTTTTATTTTTATTTATTTTGCTGTTTGTATTATTCCTCTGTTATTAAGTGCATTTTTCAAACGAATCTCTATTGATTTTAGCAACATTATTTGCTTTGTCGTTTTTCGTTATTTATTTACTTGCAATTAATAAATGAAAACATTGTGATAATGAGCCAAGCCAAGCCGCGCGCTCAACCACTCAGCGTGCTCATTAGATTTTAATGCAGCCGACCAACGTTAGCCAACACCTTTACGCACACACATGAACTTTATTACATTATATTAGTGTGTGTGTGTGTGTGTTTAATAAGCATAATACTTCATGCTGTCTGGCATTTGATTTCAATTGGCTTACGGCGTCGTCGGCAATTGACTTCACACTGGCATAATGAACAGCACCGCGGAGAATCGAATGTTGTACGTTGCATATCTGCTGTTATGCTCATGCACTACCCACACATTTGTGTATATGCGTGTGTGGGCTTTGTCATTTAACAACAATTTCATTGCAATTAATTTCGATGATGGCTTTTTGCCAGCAAATCAATTGATTAATTATTGGTTTCTATGCGAGCGAAATTTGCCGTAAGCGCATTGCTTTAATGTTGCATATTCTATGATTCTATGTAGTGAAAATGTGTATATGTGTGTGAGTAGGAGCTGCATATTTGGCCAGCCAATCAAGCTTTCTTCGAACAAAACCCGTAAATGTCCGCAGCGATTTGCGTAATTTGGCATTACCAGTTGCTATTCAACGACGGGCTGTTCCAGAGTTTTTGTTGTGAAAACATATACTAACAGATATCCGAAAGACTTCTACAGCTACACAATAAAGTGAGCTATCTATCAAAATCACAGATATTTAATTAAAGCATAATTATTTCTCTATAGACTTAGTAATAATGGACATACATGACGTATAAGCAACTTTCTGAAAATACGCTGCTTTCGAATTGCACATATGCAAACATAAACGTTCGTTTTAACCACACTTAGTATTAGAATTGTGATAATTCTATGCCTTATATATTGAAACTTGAATAAATTAATTTGATTAGTTTAATTGCTTAATTATATTGCAACCGAATATAAACTAAAAGACGTTATTTTAATACTCAAGTCTTAAGAACAAAGTTGCTTCACAGGACATCAATTGTATTCCAAGTTCATTGTTCTAGAGTTGGATAGTCGGACGTGTGACCAAAAATCGTTTAATTTTATACTTTGAAATCGCTACAACGGAAAATAATTTTATATTGAATAACAAAATCCGTGACTTTTCTTCTATAAATACACTAGTTTGCAGTCATTTAGCGACTGTGATGTTAGAGATGCTTTTCTTGCCAATTTTGAGTTGCTAAACCGAAAATGTTAATAAAAATTTCCTAACATGTAGTCAAGGAGTCTAGTATTCAAACCACTACCTTCAACTCAAATTTATAATTAGTATACCTCACATACCTCTCAGCACATCAGTCGCAAATTTTTCCTTCAGATTTGTTGAGTAGTGATATTACACATGTATCAGATTCAATTCTATTTTTTTTTGTTTTTGTAAATTTTGGTCAACCTGGTAGTTATCTATTAAAATTAATAATTATAATTAATAAAAAAAATATTTTTATTTTATATTTATCTTATTAAATTTTACAATATTTGTAGAATATTGTCCTAAATTTTCCAGTTCCAGTTTTAGCAATTTTAACAATTAAGGAGATAGAGGCTTGAGAACTTGTTCTTTCTTCGGAGTCTTCGCCGGAAATGGCGTCGCAATGGCCGTTAATTTTTTTTCCAAAAATGTCGGAATTTCTTTGTTAATAATATATGTATGTTTGTAACGATAAGAAATACTGATAGAATATTTAATTTTTTATACAAATGAGAGAAAAAATATTAAAAAAAAAACTTGTTTGTACCCGAGGAAACCCATGTAACCCCTTAAAGTATTTCCCTGGGTTTTATTCCTGAAAGTTACAAGAGTATAAAATGTTCGGCTGCACTCGAACATAGGCCATACTTATTTGTTTTTCTCTAGCTCAGAGCCTAAGTTGGTAAGACCATAGGTTTATATAATCTTCAATGAAGCTCTTCGACAGCGTCTACAGCGCCACCTATGCTTTTTCATAGTTTCAAAATCCTAGCTGGAGGCAGTTACACATATTTTATTAAAATCTATTCCATTTGTAGAGAAAAGTAGACAAAAGAAAAGAAAGAAATTCGGTTGCGAGTGAACACTTCTACGGCTATTTAGACTCCATTCTCACCAGTCTATTCAAAGCTTAGCTCGTCGTCGTGGTCACATCGGTCACTAAAATACCTGTCACCAAACCGATGCGCTAGAAAGCCAAAGTGCGACCTTTTTTTTAGTATTTTTTTTACGGAATTTTATGTTTTAATCATAAAATATGTGAAAATGTCCAAATATCATGCTAACAAGGTGTTGATAATTACCCACCTTAAACAAAAATATCAAAATGTGCCGGGAATTGTAATGTTCTATTATTGCTCAGATTTCCGGAAACCATAACTGCAAGCATTCCTTCTTTCTCAAGCGTTAATGTTTATGACCTAGAATATTAGCGAAATTAAGCGCCAACGGCAGTTTGGTAGCTGAAATGGCCCCGCTTTGTTACCTCTTATTAACTTTACTTGTTAACTTGTGGTGGAGCTTGCATGTGAGAAGCAAATTTAGCTTTATTGCAACTTTCACACGATGCGACAAAGGTTCTGTGCTTCGAAAATTTTGTTCATATACTCGTACTATACATATATGTATGTATTGTGTTAAATGCATAGTGTTGCTTAAAGAAGTGTGAATATTCATGGACTTACTTCTAGCATTCTTTAATGGTTAATCTATTTAAAGCATACTAACGGTGTAAGTTGGCCAAAATTATCGTGAAATTTCCGAAATATGTATACAGTATGAAGGTTGGTTGGCATGTGGCATGACGTTGTATCACGGGAGGTTAATACTCCTACTAATGATCTCCTTTATGAAAAAGTTACCAGGTCAGATACCTTAGTGGAACTATTTAATGCCTAAAGGCAATAAAAAGTTTGGATATTTGGGCCATACGTCAGCTAGACTATCTCAATAGATGAGTAGGTTAAGTGCTTGGCTTCCACGCAAAAAATCCCTGTTTCATATCCAGGAAAATTATAGAAAATTTTGTTTGAAACTACGCCACTCCCTCAGTACTCATGTGGATTTCTGGCATATCAAAGCTCCTCAAAACCATTTTTGATGTTCCCAGATGTAACATAAAGTACGGTAGATCCAAAGCTTCTGAAATAATTTCAAAATGTGGTTTTCCAAGAAAAAAACTTGGCACCTCCAAAACCACTCGAATTGAAAGCAATTAATCACTGAAAATGCTAACGATAGGAAAGAACTTCACATGTCCATATGTATATATTTGAATATATATGTATACATTTCCATACCTACCTCTCAGCAGTTCGACCCCTACTGGCAGCAGGTTGCCACAGTGATTTGCGATATTGGTTGAGGAGACAGCAACAGTTTCAGACTCGGACTGAGCAAACCAAAGCAGTGAGCAGCCCACAAACTGTCCACTCGGTCAGCTACTTAGTTGGTTGTTTAGCAAGCCACACCAACCAAAAAGCAACAGAGCTAGCTAGCTGGCAAGCGAACTAACTCATTTGGCCACCAACTGGTTTGGTTGAAGCTGGCGGGGCATGCCACTTTGGTAAATATTGTTAATGCCTTAACTATATTTGTTTATAATATTCGCTTTATTGCCGTGCAAGTCGCTGCAGAGGCCATACTTTGCTGCACACACCGCTGCTATGGCTTACAAAGCGCGGTTATGCATCTTCAGCCAATTCATATTTGTAGTTTTTCTGTGCCACACATTAATTTAAATGCCGCTATGCATTGTGGCTGGCGAAGGCGTGCTCGGACCACGCTCAGCGACTAACGAATACTCACATATGTACTTCAACGTGTAATCACAGCTTGTTGCACGACTGTAGTCAACAAACAAGGCGAGTCAACAGTGCGCGGATGGACCCCCTGAAGGCTTTGAGGACAGCAAGACCAGCGCACGGCGCTGGCAAAAGACAACGGAGCAGCTTAAGCAGTCGTACTGTGGTATCACTGACAACAACTATTTATATATTTATTTGAGTGTCATTGTTGTTGCCGCTGCGCTTGTGCTTTGACTGTGATGTTTTACGATTTTGTCTTTCGAAAATTTTGCATTTCATTTGGACAGCCGGCACAGCTCCACATGTGTATGTGCCCAGTCGCCGGAGTCATGTCTTGTTGGTGCAGAAAATATTTGTTTTCCTAGGCATGTGTGTGTGAGCGTTCGTTTATATCTTTGTCTATGCCTACCTGCCACAACGCCACAGCCAATTCAACGCTTCAACACTTGTCCATCTGCGGCGCGAACGCGTCTGCCGCTGCGCTCCAACACTGGAGCCGCGTTCTGCGCGGGTGACTGTGTGATTTAGTGGCACAGCTGTGCGGCCTAAGATAAATATATTATATATAATATGTAAATGCATTAAAAGAGTTTCAGCTGCGCTGGTGAATGCACCACTCACGAGTTCTCAGCAGCTTATTACCCACTTTTAGTTAACTACACTTTATTATTAATTTTTTCCGCCAGCAAATGCGGCAGCATAAGTGAAAAATTAAAAGTGAATGCCCAAGCGCACAGCACAAGTGCGGCCGCGTTGCCAGCTGTGCTTGAGCTGAGAATTTTTCACAGTTTCACAACGCGTGCACTTCGGTTCAGAGGTTCGCGTTTTGCACTTAGCGAAGATTAATGATTATTTATGTTTATTTAGCAATTATTTACATGGGTTTGTCGCGCGTTCAATGGCGTTCTTGGCGCAGAAGAATTGAAGGTATTTCATTTTTAAAATTTTCAATTAATTTTTTGGTCGAGGTTGCCTACATGTGCCAGTCGGTGATTGCTTCGTAATGAATGCAATTGTACTGAAACTATGAATAGCACGTGCATTTGTGCTTAAAGAACTAATAAATTAAGTATAAATAAGTCTGAGAGCTCATACTGTTCAAGTTTTTATTTTTATGATATCCTAAAGTTTAGTTAAAGCTGGGAATAAGACCAGCAGTGCATATCAGTACGCCGTTCTTATGACATTCGAGTTAGCCACTTTCTGAAAGCTGGCTTGGCGTTGGATTTTCTAGCTTTCAGATTCATTATGCCAATTCATTTTTTTCCTGATTCTCTTCTGCTGAAAATTGTCCGTTGAATTTTGAGTTGAGGCCTTAATTGTGAAAGCATAGTGTTTCTTAGATGTTTTCTCCAATATAATGGAATAAAATATTTTGTTTAATTCTTTTCTCGTGCTTGCCTCATTACTTCTTATAGTAAAAGTCTAGCAGGAAACAATCCATTATTTCTCCAATTAATGAAAATATCACTAAAATAAAGGAAATTGTCGAGTCCGACTGCCATTAAAATACTGCTTCGATTCCCAGGAGCTAACTCTTGCATAACGAAAAACCGTTTATAACCATTTCAAGGCTGATTAGAATCGTTTTATTTCTCTTTCGTCATGTGTTTGATGATATTGGTGGGTAATCATCTATTTGAGCTGCTTCCCTATGGCCAAAAACTTAACCTGCACCTAGACTGTCAACAATGGGACCTACTGAGGCAAACAGTCGCCCAGAAATTGTCCAACTTTGGACAGTAGAAGAGCAACTATGTTCCATCATTCGATAACAGAAAACACACAAGTCAGTATCGTAGACTTAGCAGAAACTATGGTAGCTTGTTTGGAAGGTTCTTATGTGTCTATCTTATAGACCGGACCTGGCACTAAGCATGATTTTGCTGGTAAATAATTCGCCTCAAGAGAAGCTTGTGAAAATCGACACTCAAGTTGTTTGAATAAGGGCAATGGTTTCCATCAGACTCAAGTTGTTTCACTACCTTGAGATTTGCATTATAAAACTATCCTAGAAATGGTAATAAGTTTTGGAACAAAGCGCTGCATAATTCACGTGAATTGGATCATCGTAACTATGACAAATAAAACCCCAAATTTAAAGTAAAATTAGTGGATATATTTTTAGTAGACCTAATATAATACTCAGAATGATCTTTATAGATCATTGCTCCCAATATGGATGAACTGTGCTCCAAATACGGTTCCAAAGACAAAATATCTGGAGTAAAATATGAGTTTTAATTGCTGACTGGCTTACCAGTATTATAAGTGTGCTTTGTACACAGGTTCTGGTTCGTCCATGAATTTTTCCCACTTGCTTATCGAAAGGTAGTGCAGGAAATACCAAAACATGTGTTCCATTAAGTCATGACCTTCAAAGGTTAGTACGTAGAAGCGCTCTAAATCAGCATGGATGGTTCTTGTAAAGGAACAGTGGAGTTCTAAGAGGACCTTAAAGGATATATAATAAAATTTTCTATTTAAATATGAACAAAACAAACTAGGAATTGTCATTAGTAAAATGTGATTATTTCTGCTTGAGAAATAATCTATGTAATCGTTAATTATACAAAAATTGCACCTACCTCCTCCCCTCGCTTCGAAAAATTATTAACCCGAAAAAAGTCACCAAAGAATAATATCTTAAGTGGGAAAATCGCAATCAAAAAGCGTTGAAGCAGAAAGCAAAGCTCAAATTGCGAAAGATAAAAAATTCAGCGCGAAATCGAAATGAAAATAAAAAATCAAATAAAACAAGGAAAAGGCAAACAAACGTAAATTGGTGAGCAACAAAAACCGCAAATCACATAAATTATTGCAATAAACAAACATAATCGTAATAAAGACGATTTACGAGCACAACTTAAGGCAATACAAGCATAGAACACACGAGCAAACAAACAGTCGCACAATTATACAAGCGCTGTAGAGACAAGGCGCGGCAGAGACAAGCGCACAGGCAGAGAGAGACATAAGCGGAGCTTTATAAATACACGAGTACAAGACAGATACATGAGCAGTGAACAACGGTGCAGCAGAGGCAGCAAGGAAGCTTTGCTTAAACAAATAAATGTGTGTTGCTGCACATAAATAACTGCGGAGAAATTGGTTGGCTTAACTGGGTTGCCGGGAACCGTGCGGGAGGCGCGCCAGGAATGCCGGGAGTTTTTGATTGGAACACAGGTAGGGCAGTAAGGTAGCGCATACATGCTTCCACACATAATATACATGCAGGAATGGCTTGTATGTGGAAACTGTGTGCGAATTCATATGGGTGCTTTGGAGCGCCGAACTTCACTACGAAGCACTATTAGTTAGCTGCCTCTCAGGTTGCGAAAACCACTTGCCACAGACAACCACAAATCGGCGCTGCGCGAAAGCAATTCGAATTAATAAAAGTTGATATATGATCATGTGAAAAACATGCCAAACACACACATACACACAACTATATATGAGAATGGACCCACTGTAAGAAGGTGAATTCAACGAAAAATAAGCTTGCCTTAACCGTTCACCGGCTGCTAAAGCAGGTGCTGTATGCAGGAGTCTGACTAGCGAAAATCAGCAGCAAACAATTTGTGTATAGCGCATGCAAGGAAATTGGCGGCGAGGGGGATGCAAGAAAAAATCAACAAATACTCATGAAGATGTGCCTAGGCATATTCTCATTTAACCAGCTGGTTGTCTACGCAAGCAAGGAGCTGGGAAAGCGATCCCGAACACAGAGTACTTAAGGAACAAGGGGTGCGCATGTACGTGAATTTGTGTATTCACGTGTGTATTTTTCGTGTGGATTGGGCGCCTAGGCGACAGTGGCAATTCCACATGCGCTGATTGCTTTGTATGCCCCAGGCAATAAGTCATTAACCAAAAAACAAATTCCGAGATTAGCTCAAAAACAAATATGCTAATAATATTCTGTGTTTTGTTTTTTGTTTTTGTGCTTTGCATATGGCCGCAGGCGCGCATGTCATTTGCGAGTGAAGGGAAGCATAGTAATATTTATTTGCATGCTGTAATCATTACATGTGTAAGCACGCGCAGATTACAACCGGGAAAATATTAATAAGTATGTCAGCGTGTAAATAGTTGCGGGCAAAATCACTCCAGCCCGCGCTAAAACTAATTTCGGTTTATATACAAATATACTTACATATACATATTCACATTTGCTTAAGCACACCATTTGCTCGAGCAGGGAAACTTTCATTGCTTTTGCTAACTGAGTTTATAGAACTAAGTTTTAAATTGATTTTTGGCATACAGAACTTTTCACTTAATGCGTTTGCATTAGTTTTGTTATTCACTTTGGGAAAATCTTATCTTAAGAAATGACATTTCAACTGATTATTGTCAGAATGTGATTAATTACAGAAGAGGGAATAGCAGAGAGTGCTGTCAGAGCGTTCGTTCATCAATTCTTTAGAGGCAGAGACGACATTCAAGTAGTCGCTGGCTTTTGTAAGAAGCGAATCGGTGAATGGAAAATTTGAGAAATGAAGACATTCTATTTTGTCTATTACATAATAATACACTTGTTTTCAAAAGAAGAGCGCAACAACTCATTAGTTAGATGTATGAAATAAAGTATGTAC
The DNA here is from genome assembly GCA_027475135.1 of Bactrocera correcta. Lineage (NCBI taxonomy): Eukaryota > Metazoa > Arthropoda > Insecta > Diptera > Tephritidae > Bactrocera > Bactrocera correcta. The sequence goes on from CM050323.1 coordinate 39,038,507, forward strand.
ATATATGTAAAAGAGTACATAATTTTATTCATAAATAGATTCTATAACCATTAAATGTATATATAGGGTGACTCTATTTCCTAATTTACTCATTACTTAATTGCTGCAAATATTTTGATATAACATTGATAAATGTTCAATTTTTCTTTTGCGAGTCTTGCTTCATAAAACCATTTGCTGATCCTTCTTATTGCCCCATTTGACTTCAAGAACAAATGAAAATAATTACTTATATAACAAATGTAGCGCTCAAAATGAGCGTTTTTTGTGAAAATAAAATACTAATTTTGATTAGAAAAAATTCTTCAAAACTTTGACCATTGTTTTTTACACATTTTATCAAGTTTCTGCAATATGTGGCTATAGAAATGTTCAATATTTTTTAAGGTAGATTTCAGACACCTAATTTTCGACTTCTGCGTAGGGATCGAGTCTGCTCAGCTAATACGTGTACTATCGAGAAAGCAAATGGTAATCGGAAGGGTTGAAGTGTAGTGAATGCGGTGAATGGAGTAGCAGCTCCCAGCCAAGTACTTTACGTGTACCCGGAATCAATTTTTCTTTGTGTACAGGTGCATTATCGTGTTACTAAAATTACTTTTTGGCCCATTCTGGTAGTTTTTCGATCAATGTTATGGTTCAAATTGATCACTTGTAGTCATCATGCGATTAGTTTTCACAATTTCACCAGGTTTTACAAGCTCTTGATATACCACACCCTTCTGATTCCACCAAATACAGAGCATTGCCTTCTTTCCGAATCGAGTCTGGTTTTGCAATCGATGTTGATTGAATTTACTCATGATTTTCTACTTTTTTTAGAATTAATAAAATAAAGTGACAATTCGATAAAAGCCTGATCAATTTTCCAATGTTTGGAAGCCACGAAAGTTATTAAGGGCCAATAGTGTCCCACCAGATTTTTCTTAATGTTTTCAGGTGCATTATCGTGTTATAAAATTACTTTTTGGCCCATTCTGGTAGTTTTTCGATCAATGTATGGTTCAAATTGATCACTTGTAGTCTACAGCGATTAGTTTTCACAATTTCACCAGGTTTTACAAGCTCTTGATATACCACACCCTTCTGATTCCACCAAATACAGAGCATTGCCTTCTTTCGAATCGATCTGGTTTTGCAATCGATGTTGATTGGATTTACTCATGATTTTCTACTTTTAGAATTAATAAAATAAAGTGACAATTCGATAAAAGCCTGATCCATTTTCCAATGTTTAGAAGCACGAAATTTATTAAGGCCCAATACCCCGTTTTCTTTCAATTTTTTCTTGGATAATTAATTGTAGAATATGTTCTAGATAGGCTGCTTTTTTGTACTCTATCTGTTCAAGGAATTTTTAGTATTCTTCTAATAAACCATTACTCGAAAACTCTAGCTTGTTGATATCTCTGTGATTTTCAGAGCCCACGTTTCTATGGCATAGAGAAGCACTGACCAAACAAAGCATTTTAAAAAACATATTTTGGTTGTGATGTGAGGTCATGTCTACATAATATGTTTTTGTATTTGAGAAAAGTTGTTCCCGCAAATCCGATTCGACATTTTATTTCTTTTGAACAATCCCAACTTTCATTGATCTGACAACCAAAGACTTGAAATTTTTGACTCTTTCGTTTAGATTATCATTAATCATGAGGTCTGTGTCATTGATATGTTTTTCCTACTAAAATCATGTACTTCGTCTTGTTTATGTTAAGCGTAGGCCATATTCGTCATTACGTAAGTTAACTCGGTTTACAAGTTCTTGTAATTCCATAAAGCTATCGGCTATAGGTGTAGTGTTATCATACTTTGATCAATCGGTAACCAGACCGATTTTTGAAATATTACTTCCGAATCTATCTTAAATAACAGGAGTGACAGAATACATTATACATATTTCTCCGGTTATATCACCATTATGCTTCTGGATGTTTCCCCACATTTTCCAAAAGTCTGAAATGAATTGTTGTCCATTATTTAACATGGCTGTCATTTGCTTTGACTCGAAGTATCATCTTCATCCAATATTGCATGCAGTCCGTCCTCTTCCAACTTTTTGGTGGTCTTTCACATACTTCATTTCTCATATCATAATCATTATCTCTGAACCATTGAAATTATATTTTGCATGTTGCTTCTGATAGAGCGTGTTCACTATATGCCTGAACAAGCATTCGATGCGACTCTGCAGCTTTTTTCTTTAAATGGAAACAAAAAATTATTGCTTTCTGCAAAACATTTAACTTTGCGTACAAAATTTGGGATTTCATGACTTTTTAATGTATACAACTTGATGGAGATAAACTTTTGTTCATATATCAAATCTAGATTTAAAATTATCGTTATATGCTTATATAATGTTGTATTCGTATGCTGAAAGGCAGACTGAAGTCTTCTGACATAATTCTCTCAAAATTTTAATGCATTTAATCTACAATTAATCTGTTCTTCTATTATGATTACAGCTTGGAAGAACCCGAACTTATTTTATATGCACGGCTTCGCTAAGGAGCTAAGTTCTCACATTAGGGGCTCGAGAAGCCAAAACATTCTCTAAATGTAAGAGACGTCAGCGCATTATGAGAATGAGAGTTAAAGAGTGGAAAAGAAGTAGATAAAAAGTTTGATCCTTGACTTTTTTATCCAGTTCGGAGCGTCAGTAGGTGCTTTCGAGACATTAAAAAGCGTTTTTTCGCTGAAAATCTTGTAAAGTGTCGGTGTTTGCTTTCAAAAAGATGACACTTAATATTCGGCAATCTACTCATCCACACTTCCGGTCTTGTATTTAGTGATCTCGAAGCTGTTATTCGTCGTTGATAGACTTTTGTGTATCCCAACAATTCATTATCAACCCTTAAGTGGAATGCAGAGGACACCAAACTTGAGCACAGCCCAGCCTCTTATTTGAAAATTAAGAAAACATATGGTATTCAACAAAGCCAGCTAAGGCTGTAACGTGTATTCATTAATCTTATATGAAATTTGCAGCTCTTTTCAGAAATATAGTGTATTCAAACATGTGCATCTAAAGCTAGAAATTTTCCTTATTAAGATTATGAAGTACTTTTATCTACTATACATTTTCACAAAGATTGTTAAGACGAAAGTTTCAATAAAAAATTTCTTCTTATACTTTTAGTGCTATCTCAACTGTATGACTCCGCCAGCTCCCATACAAGTAAGCACAACAACCACAACTAGCACGACAACCACCGTACCAACAACTACGGAAAATGTGGCTCTCCGTCAATCGCCACATAAACAACAAAAATTACAACAACAAACGCAGCAAGCATCAAAAATTAATAAACCAATCCAGGAAACTTGGACCTTGCGCACAGTTTCAATGTTGCAACAAGACTCATTGGTGCTCGTCGACATCGCCTGGGATGCATTGAATACGCCAAATCAATGCCTCATCAGCTGGGAGGTGTCCGGTGGTGGGCTGATGGGCAATCTCCTGACCGAGTCATCGATTGTGCAGTTATCGCTGTGGCCGGACACAAAGTACCGCGTTAAGGTCACCTGCAAAAATAAGGTAAGTTGATGGAAAGCAATGAGAAATTACTCTTTTTTGCCAAGTAAATATAAGTTGAAGCCATTTCAAGTAGCGCTTTTAAAGTGTTATCTAACCTCAACGCGCCACATGCCACATTCCATTTTTGTACTAACTTTCGCTACTGCGAATTTTAATAATTTCGGTAAAATTTTTACTGAAAATATTTCGGTAAAAATCGAAAAAATACTCGCTGGCACGACAGGCGTGATGCATGTTTGCGATAAGCCGGCTGGTGTCAAGTGTGAGCCGCAGCTGCTCGTGGGTGTAGCGTTAATTGAACAACGTTGAAAACACTCTGTGCCGTTCACACAAATTGTCGACTTGCAGACTCTGTAGGCGCGATAATAAATGAGTTTTAGCCAGAAATTCGAAAGTAATTAAATTTGTTGAATGGCAATAAATAATTGAAATGCGAATTGAATGGCTGCCAGATTTATAGTGGCAAAATGTGAGGTGGTTGCATATACCGTTACTCGGTCTGTGAATAGTGGCGGTAAAGTTTTGATATGCAGTCAAAGCGGGAAGTGTCTACAATGAACTAAGAGCTGAACAAATCTTGAAAAGTCATGCAAATTTTTGACACCTTTTCAACGTTCGAGGAACTGTAGACAGAGTAACAAAAAAAAGATGCCGTTGTAACCTTGAATATAGCACCTTTGACGCGTAGTTGAACACTAAAATCTTAATCACTCTCCTCTAAATGAATTTGTGAATGCCTTTTCAGCAAATGCCAACTAGAAAAGATTTCTTGCTCCTTGAAGCTGCGGCCGAAAATACTTTTTATTTCATGATAAAAATTCTAGAATAAACTTAAAATACCCCTACAAGAAATGACTAATATTTGTTATGTAATTTCCCTTTTCTTTCCACAGCTCACCGGCTTCATGTCCCGCTCGCTGCCACTGAGCATTGACACATCCGAAGCAGTGATGGCACACGAACACAGTGGCCAACATAAATCACAAGCACCCAATGCCGATGCCACATTAATTTCCACAACAACAATCGATAGCAGAATCCTGCCAGTCACCAAAGTTGTCGAACCACAACAACCACAGCAAATCAACAACAATGCAATCGACCACAACAGCAATGGCAACACCGAATATGTGGACGCCGATAGCTCCTCGAATTCTAACGGTTTGACCGCCGATACCGATAACGCCGCCGTGCTGCCATACGACGAGCGCGACGACGATCATGATCAGTCAGTCGAAGCATTGAATAGACACACACAGTTCGTTTTCAACTGGCACTCCCACAACAGCGACATTAGCCTGATTGAACCGATACACAAACCCGATCTGAGCATGCTCACTATGGCCGTTGCCGACATGCAGAAACCCTTCTTCTTCGGCTTGCTCTCGGGCACCATTATACTGGTGTGCCTGGTGCTCGCGTACCGTTGCTTGCTGCGCCGACAGCGCTTAGCGTATGAGAAGTCCATGCTAATCACCGATGATGCCGCGCACGCGGTCGTCTCTGTGGCGCCCGCCGAAGTGGCCATGCGCCTTGCCAACAACAAGGCGGCGGCACGAAAAGCCAAGGAGGGCGGTCTGCATGGCTGTGGCGTTGGCAGCGCGTTGGGCGCGACGTCGCTGGCCTACCAAAGCGCAGCGATGAGGAGGAGGAGTACGAACGCGGCGCGGACGAAGTGTGTAGTAATCCGGCGATCTGCTCGAGAAACGCGCTCAAAGTGTAAGTGCGTGCAAGTGCATGTGCGCGTCAGTTAGTCAGCCGGCCAGAGGTGTGGGCGTAAGCCCTGACGTCGTAGTGAGCTGTATCGATTCAGATTAAAACAGGAATTAAGTTACACACACACACTACAAAAGGCAAATTAAAGCATTTAAGAAAGTAAGCTTATTCCGTAGGCATACAAAGGCAAAAACAACAAAAAAAAACAAGCATACAAAATACTTATATAAATATCGTTAGTTTTGTAAGGAGCATTAACATAGGACCACAACTATTCTAATGTGTATAAATTAAGCGACTAGTTGCAGTGTGTTGCCGGTAAACTAAAGTGATTTACAAATACAATATGTAGATGTTGTCGTTTCGTGCCGCATTTGCGTCAACTACTTTCCGTTAGACATAACCTATATTTAAGTCAGCATATTTAACCAGAATATGAACAAACAAATAAGTAAAATACAAATGCAAATGTGTAGTATAAATGCGAGTGCAGTCACACTCGTGCGCATAATATTAGCATTTAGACTAAAAATCAATATTCATTCTAAATAATCGTGTGTTGCAAATTACGCATTTATGTGATGCCAAGTTAAAGCTGTGCCGCCACAGTCGGGCCACTCACACTACATACATATAACAACATTTATATATAGATATATATATGTAGGTATAGACTAAATAGAGTTTAGTGTAATATGCGAAATTCCATAATTCATTATTTACAGTCGGTTGATTGCTTTCATTTGCGTTTGCATTTGCTGCAATTAAACAGTTATGCGAGCGCTGCGCTAGGTTTGTGTGCTTGTCTGTCTTTGCATGTGTGTGTGTATAAAAGTGTGCATGCCTGTGTGCGTGTGCGATAATTTGAGTGCGCTTGTGCAAGTTTAATTACTAGAAATTTCAACTGACAGCTGTGCAGATGTGAATATGGTATAAGTATGTGTGTATATATGCATGCAACATGCAAGTTATACAGAGTAAGTTTTGTGAGCTTTCAAGTTGCAGCTTAAATTGTATAAAGCAAATCATATAAATGCCGTTATATTATGTTAATTGCTACTAATTGTGTATGCCAGCAGTTGGCGTTCAAATCATTGAACTTATTTCAATCAAATTGGATGGGAAAGTATAGAGTTTTTGTAGAATATGAGTATTGTTCTGGGAAATTTCGAGTCCCATACTTTTTTCTATATATATATATAGAGAGACTATACATATATTATATTATATATCTTCACAGTCTACAATATATTGTATATGTATGTAATATATATCTTTTTAAGAGCAGTGATTTAAGTAGCGTAAAATATGGTTGTATGGTCAGTGAACTGATTATTCTGAAAAATCGCAGAGACGCACGAAGCACCATTTTGAAGCTCTACATTGTGAACTTCTTTATCTGAAGCCTGTGGAAGGGATCTCTTTATTTTTTTACCCACTTAGATGGGCGTTCGTAACACATTAAAAAGTGGCTGAATTTTTGACAGTTCCTCACCGATAGTTGATTATCTTTGCCTCAGAATATACCGTAAATTTTCCATGCAAACTCATCAAGCTTCTCCCTTCCTTCGTACTTTTCTGGAAACAGAAACATCTTTGTTTGTTTTCAGAACAGAAAAGTCTCAAAAAATCTTGTCGTTCTGAAATATCTAAAACACCGTAGGAATTTACACATATTTTTATATATTCGGTTTGCTATATATAGTAAATAGTTCAGCTCTCAATTGAGTGAAAATTAATGGGTTACCACTAACCCATAAACAGAAGTGGACAAGTTAAGTATACAATTTGAATCAGCGGTGAGTTTTAGTCTTCGATAAAAATTTTTTAATTTCTCCCATATGTTTTTCGTTCATTAATAGAATAAAACAAAATTTATAAAAATACTATATGAGAACAAAATTAAATTAAAAAAAATATAAAATTTATTTTTTAATCCCTTTAAACGTCAACTGCTCATACATCAATATTAGTTCATACGCAAAAAATTCATAAAATAAAGCAAGACATAAATATAACTTTAAATACAAGAAAACAATCAAAAGTATAATTGTAGTATATTTTATCATCAAGTAAACTAATAATGTAGTGGTAAACTTAATTGCTCAATTTGCAATTCGATATGTATGTGCTTTGCTTTTACTTAAAGTTTGACTTCGGCTTGATGCTTCTTTAGAGAATATGCCACGCATTTCAAAATTTTGTATAAAAAAAGTTCAATTGAGTAAATGTTGAAACCCTCCTTAATTGCCCCCATAAAAAACCACACATTGACACTTCCTTCCAAGCACCTACCAAAGCACACACACCCACCTTCATTTATCACCGTTGTAACTTTCTACAAAAACACAACCATTGAAAGCTTCCAAACTAGAATAAATCTAAAAAAAAGAAAGAAAAGCTCTGCATTTGAAGAAAACGAAAAAAATATTATTTCATTTTTATTATTCTAGAAAGACGCATAATCAAAACTAAGCAAATTTTTTAGTGAAAATATTAAGGAAGAGAGGGCAGTAAAGGAATTAACAGCAAACATTTTTGATATGTGTGTATTGGTGTGCAAGTATTAGCTATAAATAGCAACAAAGCATGTTTACAGTTCGTTTGCTTTACCAAGCGGGGCTTATTTGGGGTGGGCATGCGGTGGTGAAGTTTAGTTGGAGGTGCTGACATGGCGTATGAGTAACCAATTTGAAACGTGGCTTAGAAATTCGAATTTCATTTTCAAACATGTATTTGCAATACTCGAAATGCGCTCCAAGTTACAATGCACCGCTGCCTGCCCACACACACACCACCAATTTATACATACAAACAACAGAAACAAACACTTTGGCATGAAACTCAAAACTTTAGGCAAATAAATTATAAGGCTAAAAATACAAAACGAAAAAAAATATTGAAACAAAATTCAAAATTAACCGTAAATGTATTAGAAGAAATTAAAAAAAAAGTTTAATCAAGTTAAAACTACATAAGTACGCGTATATTTGTACATTAAAATGAATGTGTAAAATTGATGTGAATTTGTGTTACCGCTAGTGCAAAAAACACAACACCAACAACAACAACAACAACAAAAACAAAGAACACGTAAAATTTTAAAATAACGAACAAGGACAACAACAACAACTGAAATGCTTCCACTGCGCCAGTGTTGCATGTTTTTTGCAAAGCAGCCACGTAAACACAAATCAACAACAAAATTTAAGCAAAAATCAAAACGATTAAAAAATACGAAAAACAACAACAAATGAGCACGTCGATATTCCTTATTAAAAACAAACAAACAAACAACAATTGTATGTATGTAATGTGTGAATAAAGCGACGAAGCACTTTCCACACAAGCCACTAAAGAGCTGCGGAGAAATATATTCTTTCGGACTTTTTCGTTGGTGTGCGGTGCGGAAAATGCGGAAAACGCTGCTTAGTTAAGTTTTTTCTAGATGCTATGATTTCGCTTTAAATGTTTTTTGCTTTTTTATGTGTATTCATTTCTCATGTAATGTGTATAGAAGAAAGTTAAAAATTAATTAATTAAAATTAGTGAAAAGTAATTAATCAAATATTTCGGCTAAATAAGACAAAATTTTTCATATGAAGTGTATCAAAAAAAAATTATATAAGAAAAGCTTAAAATGCAGTTAGCGAGCAAAAAAAAATAAATTAAAAAATATTTAAAATTTAAAATCTAATCAAACAAGTCGGCCAAACTAACGAATAAATCAGCAACAATCAAAAATTAACCCCAGATGCTTCCATTTTTCTGTAAGTATGTCATTGCGGCAGGCAGTTTCGTGAAAATAGCGGAAAAAGCTTTAATGGTTTCATAAATGTTTTGATAGTGGATTTTGGTAACTTATTTTTTTTAATAAATTTAACTACTATTAAAAATGTATTAAGTGCTAAAGACAACACAAATATTTAATCACCTAATTAAAAGCGCAATTTGCTAATTGTCTCAGTTAGTTCATAATTTAGTCAATTAATTAATTGCACAATTTACTAATCGACTACGTTAGTTCCTTAATTTAGTCAAGTAAGTAATATCACAACTTGTTTAGTTGACCAAATCAGTTCCTTAATTTCGTCAATTAGTTAATTGCACTAATACTAATTGACTAAATAAATTTCTTAAATCTGTCGGTTAAAAAATTTTACAATTTGTTTATTGAAAAAATTAACTAATTTCAAAATATACTAATTGACTTAGTTAGTTTCATAATTTAGTCCATTACATGATTGTCATATTTATTAAGTAACTAAATAAATTCATTGCAATATTCTAATTGACTATGTCAGCTTCTTACTTTAGTCCATTTCTTAATTGTCCATAATATACTAATCGAGTTCTTTAATTCATTAATTTAATTTAGTCGATTAAATTATTGAAAATTTTTCTAATGGACTAGTTCGGTTCCTTAATTTAGTCAATTAGTAAATTGTTCAGTTTTGTTCAAATTGAAAATTGAGAAAATTAACTACTTGCAATTGACTACATTAGTTCCTTAATTGAGTCCATTTAATAATTCTAGTGGACTATACCAATTCCTTAATTTGGTCAATTAGTTAACTAATTGTCTAAATTAATTTATTATTATTAAACATAATATGCTAATTGACTAAGTCGTTTCTTTAATTTAGTCACTTTAATAATTGTAATTTTATGTGATTGACTAAATTAGTTAATTGTGTAATTTGCTAACTGACTACGTCAGTTCTTTTGTGTGGTCAATTGCATTATTGTACAATTTACAAATTAACCAAATCAATTAATTGCACAGTTAACTAATTGAGTAAATCAATAAAATATATAAAAGAATTTTTAAAACCAACAAGGGAACAATATCCAGTTCAGCTTAAATCAACTGAAATAAAAGAGGGAATCTCGATTGAACCAGCTAATTTATTCGAGTGTCGACACCAAGCATTCTATGAAATTATAACCTAAAAGCAGAAAAGATTGAGATTTTTGAAATTTGAAGCTATTCACTTAACTGTTTGCCAGCAATGAGCATGATTTATAAAGAAAAAATGCACAAAACACAAATGACCCAAGCCACAAAATTCACTGCACTACCAAATCCCCAAGAACTTCACTAAGTCCTTACCTCCAGATAATGTACATATACAAACAGAATGAAAGGAAGAAACGAAACATGAGTTGAATGAAGTGAAAATGCGCTGCGCAGCAACATTTCTATGCGTTAGTTACTGCAGGCGTAAGCAAGATTAAAGGATTAGCATTGCCACGAGCCTTTCACTTAAATAATGCCAGCATTCATGCGATCTCCTACGCGATACATACAGACAAGTAGGCATTTTTACATTTGTATATATTCATATATTATCTCATTTTGATATCAGCCATGCAACTCACTTAAAAATCATACAAATTTATGCGTTAAGCCATTTTTGCATGGATTCGCTTGTGCCGTTAAGCAAAATGTTTATCTCTTTGTATTCATATTCGTGTAGGTATAAAGCTTAAAGCATATGAAGAAACAGCATTAATTATATTAATATAAAGGCATATGAATGCATTAATTCGCACACAACATATGAATCGTGCCATTTATTCAGCCACACAATCAGCTATGCGTTCAATCATTGCATATTCAAGCAGCTATTCGTATGTGTGTCCACATGTGTATGTCTTTGCGCTTCAACGGTATTTAAACGCTCATCTCACAATAAATGCGTATGCATTATATATGTATGTATATATGGATGTAAGATATCGTATGTGTGCGCATACTTAAGCCCTGCTTGTAATGCCTTCATTCAAATATTCAATCATTTAATCAATTATTCAAGATGCTCACTCATATTGCCATTGACATTTAATAATTCACTTAGGCGCAGTCGCATTGAACACTCATATGTCATTGCGGGCAATAAGCAACACATTCATTCAAGCAATTCATCTCAGATAGCAAGTAGATAGCATTAACAGTAGGATAATCGTATGAATACAGGCATACTTCAGAACTATTACCACTACATAAAACATAATCATAGATATCGACTACGCATACGAGTGCATATGTGTGTTAAATTCTATACATACTAACATACAATATACGATAAGCAGGCATCTGATTGGGTAAATGGTATGTGGTGACATACACACGAGTACTATTATATTGATGCAACAAAATAGTTCGTAGAATGTTAATACTTACCATACATTTGTGTGATACACACACTACTAAAAGTGTAGATATATATATATATATGTATTTATAAGTAATTTTTCAAAGTTTATTATGCAGCCATTTTACAAATAGCTACAGACACAGGCGAACAGACGCCAATCATACAAACTAACTTACAAATATGCAATAGAAAATGTGTTAAAATGTAGCAAATGGTCAGTGAGGTCAGTTCCTAAGCTATAATTATAGCTTCACGCATAAATTTTCTAATTGATTAATTTTAAGTGACAGTTAAATAAAGTAAATGACGCATAATCATTTGAGCAGAAATATATATATGCATTTATGTTTAGCATATCTTTAGGCGCCACTCAAAATTTTCGTTCAACATTTGCTTATGTTCTCAAACAGTTTGTGAATAAGCAGTTTCTTGCTAAAAATAAGTATTTGAGTTTTTGTTTGGCGCCAATAATCAGTTTCCTCAAAATGACTAAGAAACCTGATTTTATCACAATAAAAGTGTAGAAGTTTCAGTTTTTGTTCTAAATTTATGCCTAACTTATGAAGAGACGAAGCCAATAGAAAACAAAAACACATCCACCTTAAAAATGCTAGGTAATTACAAGGATGCAAACTCAAAATTAGCTTTTGGAGCCTGAAAAATAGAAAGCAATTCCAAGGAGGCAGACTTTGAATTAACTTTAGGAATCAACTTTGTTACAAATTCTTTTCCAAATTTACAATTAAAACAATAGTGAAAACATTTTCAATACGACCAATTAAGTGGGGTCGATTAAGTAAAGTTGACTATTATATTATCGTGTGTTTCCTGATGTATTTTTATACGATTGAACGGAAAGAGTTACTTTTTGTGTAAGAACGAAAGTAGTTGAATACTTCTGAATCTAAATCTTTTATATTTTTCGGAAACCTGATTAAGTTTTCGATATTCAAAACTAAAGAATCTAAGTTATCAAATTCCTGAATTTGGTGAGACAATCGTTTGGGGATCTCAAAGTTTTTGCTTGAACCAAGAACTCTTTATTTTTCGAATCGAGACAAGTAGAATTTGCAGTAGGACCCAGTTCTATGATAACAAATATCGCATGTAGATATCAAAACCTGCTGAAAATTGTATATTTATGACAGAGGGCTTAAGCTTTTATATTTAAAGGGTGATCCCTTTAGAGGTTATCTACTTTTTTAAAGCAAAACACGGAAACTTTAAATTCAATGGGGAGTGTTTATTATCATTCGAAAGAACATTCTTTAGCATTTATTTTTTGAAGAATATAACCCTCAACTGTTGGCCATGGTTACATCTAAGATGGTATATCACGTGAGTCCAATTTCGGTGACTCATGCGAGCGTTTCAACTGTTAACTGGCAAATGACAGAATTGAAAGAGTCTAAAGTGTGATACCACACGATCTTGGTGGCCAATCGACCGACCCAAAACGTCAAATTATTTGCTCACCGAAGTGTTCTCTCAATAAATCCATTGGTTAGTGCGATATGTGGGAAGTGGCTCCGTTCTGTTGAAACCACATGTCGCCGAGAACACGAGCTTCAATTTCAGGCAGTCAGACAACAGTCACCATTGACAGCTTATGTTTTCACCGGCATCATTTTTGAAGAAGTATGGATCTCTTAAAGTTGTTCGTCCTTTCAAATGCGGCATTTTACTTGTTTAAATATCTACTGAGTCAGAAATCGGTCAACATAATTTGGCCAGAAAACGTTGGCTTTTCTTGGAACTTTTCAAGAGCCCATAGAGAGAAGCGATGTCACTTGGGATGGTTGAGGGGCTTCAGTTCTGTCACAAGCTATATTTTGTACGCTTTCAAGTTAAGATATCGTCATAAAATGCGCCGAGTGTTCCATATGCCAGTCCCAGTTGCAGCGAATGACGCCGAATCGAGATCTGGACACAACTAATGCGTGATCTGTCAAAAAACTTCTATTGAAAAAAGTACCTCTACTTGGATCACGCGTTAGAATACTTGCAAATGCTAATTAGTTCCTTAGAAAAAGTTTCTGTAATCAGGTGAAGTCAAACAAATTACAAAAGAGTTAGATCTTGGTCGAATTCGTTCTAAATTTGTTTTCATACTTAAAAATTTAAAATTTTTGCACTTATATACTAAAATTTACATTTTTTTCATCATAACTACCAGAGTGACTCGTTCGGCTCCTAATGTTAAAATTCTCATAAAGTCCCCTTCTCAAACCTTGCTGCCCATTTGCTACATTCTATACACAAATCCAGCTCAACTTACGAAACAGTCAATACAAAGTGAGACATTTTACTAATAATTATAAGAAATAGACCTACAGAGCCAACACACATCAATACTAAACGCTAACTACAATAATTTGCAATAAAATTGTACTGTAGCTAAATACTATTTAGTTGATAAGCAAAACAAAAACAAAAAGTATGTTTACCTACTTAAATACCGCATGAATAACTAAACTGTTAATGCAAAATTTAAAGGGATTTCGGTTTAGAAGGCTAAATTAACTGAAATCCATAAATAAGACTGTAAATACTAATTTTATATCTCCACATATGAATAACTAAGAACTTGCTAAATTAATAAATAACTAAATAGAAGACTTTAATAACAAATGGCAAACAAATGCAAAGTGCTTACCTTGCAGAGAGAGCAGCGGGGTTGGGGGTCAAATGCAACGCTGTATTATTTGCTTAAAGAGTGCGAGGAGCCGATATTGAAAGAAGCCGAATGTGAGCGATGAACAACTAAACGCTTGCCACATGCACACACACACTACTTTAGTGCTGGACGACTGAAAGTTTCTCACACGCATGCACACACACACACAAAAAGAGATGCTGAAGGACTCACGTGCGACTGCCGTTGCGCCGAAGGACATTCAATTGCATACAAGCAAACGAGCGCACGAGCTTTCCTGTTTGTGTGTGTGGCAAGTGCTTTTAGTGGCGCAACAAATAATGCAAATTTTTGATGTTTGTGTGCAGATTGCGAATAATTGCAAACGCATTAGGCCCGTGACATGTTTTGTAGCCGAAATATATGCGAAAGAAGCTCACAGCAATAACGGCATAAATATGCAAAATAACAGTTAATAATGCATTAGCAGCAGATACGTGCTTGTGTGTGTGTGTGTGAGTCGGCTTTAGGCTGCAACTACAACAAATTGAGTCAACATAATTACTAATACACACACACACAAGCGAACGTGCACTAATACATAGGCAAACAGCAAATATTTCGCTTCATATGTGTGAGTGTGTGTGTGAGTAAATTAATAAACATGAGCGGCCTAAAGAGTGTGTAAGCTCCATTGTTTTCGGCTAATCGGCAAATAATCAGAAAATTGCATTTTAAATTCAGTTTGCTGAGCAAACACGCACACACACTCACACAATAACAACTGACAGCTGCGTGTACGTGTGCGCCAAGAGAATACCATTATATAATTAATTACTACTTATTATTGTAAAAAATAAAATATTTTCTATTAAAATTAAATACAAATTATCTGTGTTGCGCTGATTCTAAGGTTGTGCGCGTGTGTGTATGTCTGTAGAAATAAAATAAATTCAAAAATAATAATTTTGACAATATTTCAGCAAAAAAACATATTTTCATAAATAAAAACCAATTAATATTAACAATAAAATTAATTATTGAATTGCTTAAGTCCGTAATTGATTTATTTTTGGATTTTAACGGCTGCTGCCGGTTCCGAAGTATGCATAATCAATGGGACAATTGCAACAGCTTGAGGCACACATCCACGCACACAACTTTGATTGGCGCACAATTGATGTCTAATCAAAAAAATATATAGAATATCCAAGTTTAATTCCTCCAAACACCTTTGTAAAATATCTCAGTAGCAAGTAAGGTAATTATACTCAATCTAATTAGCGTGTTTTTTTCTAGACTTAAAAGTACTAAATAAAAATATAATAAAATAAACTAAAAATATAATGTGTAATTTAAAAGCAAATAAAACCTGTTTTTGAAGTCATTGATAAGATAAGCTTTTGTCTAAAAATTCAAATTTCAATTGGCATAAATAAAATTATAATAAAAAATCACCAAAATACAAAATAAACATATATCTAACGGTACGCATTACGATTGTCTATGCTAAAAGAAATGTGAAAGCAGCAACTATAGCGAGTTAAGGCGTAGCATGCCGCAGCGTTACTCCATATTAATTAGCAGTAGTGCTACAACAAAACAAAAACAAATCAGCTGGAGCGCAGTGTAGCGTAGCAATCTGAGAATTTCACTCGAATTCATGTAAAAATTAAATAAATTACAGCATAGTTTTATTAGAAAGGCGAAGAGGGCTGAGGTGCAGCGAGAATTCGTAAATGCACTCAAGCCAAGTATCAATATTTATTTAATTAAATATTAAATTTAAATTTAAATAAATATAAACTGAACTAAACTAAACTAACTAACAAACTAAGCAAACAAATAAAGTGAAATTTCAAATTTAAAATACAAAATTTGCAAAAAAATTTTATTTTTAAAGGTGTGTTCTAGGGAAGAAGTTTGGGTAAGTATGTTCTCATCATAACTGTATTAAAATTTCTTTCTTTCTCAGGTTGGGTGGAACTAGTACGCTTCGCTTTTAAAAATACAGGATGCGTTCCAAAGTAAACAGGACATTGAAAAATAACTGAACAAATGGTTTTTTCGGCAAAATCAATTTATTTTATTCAAAATAGTCTCCTTCTACTTCAATACCGCTTTTTTCACGGTCCAAAAGCATGTCGAACGAATGTTTTAGCTCGTATGGTATGGCCGCCAATATACCGGTGCAAGCCTTTTGAATGGCTTCTATATGTGCTTAATGCTTTTCTTTCATGATAAAATGCATTTTCCGAAAAGGAAGTAGGCGCACGGTGCCACATCAGTTGAATACAGGGGGTGGTTAATAGTTAAAATTTGATTTTTGGTAAAATAATCGGTCACATATGTCATGTTGGATTCTGAGCATTTTGGGATCGTCAGTCAATATGTGCGGAATAAACCGTACACACACCCTTAGTAAGCCCAAATGTTCATTCAAAATGCCATAAATCGAGATGTTCAATGCCATTTCCATGAATTTTAATGATGATTTCGGCTGCTTTTTAATCAAATCACTCATAGTTTCGGTGGAATTTCCGGTAATCACGGATTTTGATTGGCCCATTATGTCCTCACGACCACTTTGAAAACGTTGAAACCACTCGTGCACTCTGCTTGTTTCATCAATTGAAACGCTTCGGTAAATGTTTACCAATTTTAAAAAAAAATTTAATGTTGGCTCTTTGTTTGAAGCTTCTTTTCACACCGATAACACAAAGATACTGACACTTAAAACGCAATACTCGTAACTTCACTTTCAATCTATGAAAAGTCATGAAGGTCTCAGTGGACAATCGATAAAGATAGAGGAATCTAACGCACCAGTCGACATATAGATGGCGCCACCAGGGGGCGCTAGTTTCAAAACGTCCTGTTTACTTTGGTAAGCACCTTGTACAGATAATTTCATCCACAGACTTTCAGTCAAAACTATTTTTTCAGAATAAACCAGCATATATGAATATAGACTAGACAGTTAATAGGAAGACAGAAACTTTTTAACAAACATTTTTTATCGATCTAGATTTAAATGATTATGACCTAGCCAGCATAACCTCCATCTTCTCTGTCAATGACGTCGTATGTCTCATACAGCTCATCGTTCCATCGCCGACTCATCAGATGTTGTCATCGTCTATACCTCTGCACCATATAACAGGCGGCAATTATGAGTAACTTGTAGAATTTGGTCTCTCGTTCTCTTTCAGACCCATATGCTTCGCTTCCGTATCCAGTCTGGAGAAAGCAAAACTAACTGCGCAGATGTTGAGGATAATGATACCAATGTTATCGGCGTACCCCAGCAGCAGTGGATTCTACAGTCTCTATTTAGTTCCGCTGTTTGAATTGTTTTTATTTATTATTTATTTTTCCAAGAGTAGATTGGAGAAGTTGCACGGTAGAGAATCGCCTTTTCTGAAATCTCGTTTGGTATCGAACGGCTCGGAGAAGTCCCTCCTGGTAATAATGGAGCTTTTGATAATGCCCAATATCAGTTTACACATCTGTTTTACTTTCAAAAGCAGATTTAAAATCAACGAACGGGTGGAGTGCAGATCCTCTTTTCACATGTCTCTTCCAATACTTGGCACATGGTGAACTTCTTCAGGGTCGGTCAGAACTCGGCGACGGAGTCTCTCTTCCACCACGAATCCTACACCGAATTTTTGTCCTTTATATTACCACTATAGTAATTGTCACAGATTATTTGCCACACTGTTCGTTTCTGTCCTTGCCTTGTTCATCATACTTCTTCGACGGAGGTGATGTAAGCCTTTTTTTCTTACGAGGACATCAACCAGCCGGGCAGCGGCTGGTGATGTTTCGCCTTTTCACTTTAACTCACCTTCCAACGGATGTTTTTTTTGGCTGCCTGAAGGATACTTGGGCTAAGACCGAAAGCCCTGATCTGCTTGAGCCAAATGTAAAGGAATCATTTTTGGCCGCTCCCAACTGAAACATAAACGGATAAAGCGCAAAATGTTCTCACATGGATGGAAATATTTGTGAAATTCTTCCTCATTTTCGAGCATAAATGGCATTCAATAAGTTGCTGGAGTAAAGTTGGTAGCAAAATTTTCTTCATTGGAAAACTTATGAGATACATCATCGGTATACTTTTCTGCAGCTACCTTGAGATCATATTCTCTCATACCCAGGTACCGCTATAGAAATGAGAACGATTTTTTTTAATTGAATTTCTTCTTTACTGCAATTTTATACATCGTTTCCGCGGTCCTTTTTCTTGCTGATGAAAACATCATCCTTTTCTGTTCTCGGCAATAATTTTCATTCATTATAAATTGCTTTCCTCTGGTTGCACAGAAATTAAAAATTCGCAAAAAGGCTTTCTTCATTTCTAACTTCAGCGTCGATGGTGGCATTTATCTCTTAAAAAACCAAGTTTCTTTTATTGAATGACTGAAAGATTAGAGCTTCTGCCGTGAGTTGAGGTTTTCAATTTTTTTCTTACTATCTAACAAAAGCATTCTACTTCTTAGCTATTCATTTAGTTTCTTGAAAACTTTGAGATCTCCGGGTCCCGTTTGAATCAAGAGATTTCGCTGAGATCTTATCACAAAGTTAATCTCCTGCCCGCCGTATTATGTTCATCACTGAACTTTTTCTGACGGTTTTATGTACATTGCAATTGTGGTATTCGGTGACTCAATTAAATTTCGTTTTTTTCTAATAGCGTCGTTTTATATGCGTTGTCCAATATCCAAATTTCGCTCAATTGCTAAAGAACATTTTTAGAGTTTTACCAAAAATTCTCAAGTTGTCGGTTGCATAGACATACAGATGGGAAAACACGCAGCCACCGAACAATGATCGGCTTGTTATCTGGATACTTTCGATATAACGGAAAAAAACCCCCAAAAAATGCGAGAACAGGTCCTTTCCTTTTGAAGGCATGAATTTAAAGCTTAGCGAACATATTGTTCAGAGCTGGTCACTAAGAATATAGCTGCCATACAAACTCATCTATAAAAAAATAAAGTTTTTGTAACGAAAATCTGAACCAATAAAAGGTATTATAGCTTTATTAGCCGAAGTTATTGCTTTTTGATTTAGGTGAAATTTTATGTTTTTCAAGAATACACGAATCATATTGCACATTTAATATGTTGGCTCGCTTAAATATCATGAGGCACATCGATCCACATCCATATTCAGATATCCTACTAATCCTTCACTACTTGAGTATAAGAACCTTATTGAATTCTTTAAAACTGCCAGTATTAAGCCACTATATACATTGTATACATATGTATATTATACAAATATATATTATTTGTCCTAAAAATAAGGAGATTTATCTCAATAAATGAATTTACCTTATTAAATTATTGTATTGAAGTAAAACGGAATACAGAAACTAAATTTGGTAGCATTTTTAACAACAATTTATAATTCCACTGTTTAATCGAAATTTACACAGAAATTTAAACATACAACGAACTGCATAATCTTAGAAAAGTTTTCAAGTTCACTAGCCACTTCTGAAGTTCAACATCCTTCAAACCCGGAAAAAACCTGCTATCAAATAAAAGCTTATGTTAAGCTTTAACAGCGCTCTAAACAGTTATGGTACTCACGGCGCACGAGTGTAGTCTGAATAAATGTTTGCACCATTATGCCGCTAATCGGATAAGTGTGTGTGTGTGTATGTACAGGCGCTCTTAAGAAGACACTCCTGTCGGGGCGTTAAAAAATCAACGAGCAACTAGCCATTCAACCACAACTACAACAGTAATTACTTCCGTTAAAAAATGTTTAGTGGCACTTAAAAATCACTTACTTAATACGCTGGCGCACCAAACGGCCAGCCGGAGTCGACAATGGTGCAGCACAATAGAAAAAAGTTTTACAACAAAAGCAAAAACTAAAATTGAAATACTTGTAAAATCATTTTCAATTATGTGAAATAAATTCAAGCATACTCCGGCGCAATTGGCCGCTTGGTTTAACCATTGTGCTCACACTTAAGTGCATTCACACACATGCATAGGAACACACAGGAGGATGGAGTCATGTGTAGAAGTTCACGCAAGTGAGGAAAGTTCTCTGATCGCCATTCACTTGGGAGTGGCCAGAAACGATTCTTTTACATATGACTCAAGCAGCTCACGACTTCCGGTCTTTGACCAAGTATCCTCTGGGTAGCCTAAGAACATCCGTTTGAAGGCGAGCTAAAGTGAGAAGGCGAAACACCCCTGCATAGGGTTGTGCGCTGGGTTTGGGACCCGCCACGTAAAAAAACACCCCCAATGAAAACCAACAATCAGCCTCGGATGAGAGCCCCCCCTTTTGATGACGACCATGGCAAACGAAATAAGGACTATGATTTGAGGGCATGCACCTGGAATGTCCGGTCCCTTAATTGGGAAGGTGCCGCTGCCCAGCTGGTAGATGTCCTCGTAAAGATAAAGGCTGACATCACCGCCGTCCAAGAAATGCGATGGACGGGACAAGGACAGAGACGAGTAGGTCCTTGTGACATTTACTACAGTGGCCATATAAAGGAGCGCAAGTTTGGTGTTGGATTCGTGGTGGGAGAGAGACTCCGTCGCCGAGTACTATCATTCACTCCGGAGAATGAACGTCTAGCCACAATCCGCATCAAAGCGAGGTTCTTCAACATATCGCTGATTTGCGCCCACGCCCCGATGGAAGAGAAGGACGATGTGACCAAAGATGCCTTTTATGAGTGCTTGGAGCGCACTTATGAGAGATGCCCCCGCCACGATGTCAAAATCGTGCTTGGCGACTTCAATGCCAGGGTGGGCAAAGAAGGTATCTTTGGCACTACGGTCGGTAAATTCAGCCTCCACGCGGAAACATCCCCAAATGGGCTGAGGCTGATCGACTTCGCCGGGGCCCGAAATATGGTTATCTGTAGCACTAGATTCCAGCATAAGAAGATACATCAAGCTACCTGGCTGTCTCCAGATCGAAAAACCACCAACCAGATCGATCATGTTGTGATAGACGGAAGACACGTCTCCAGTGTTTTAGATGTGCGTGCGCTCCGAGGTCCTAACATCGACTCGGACCACTATATTGTTGCAGCCAAAATACGCACCCGCCTCTGTGCAGCAAAAAACGCACGCCAACAAACACAAGGATGGTTCGACGTCGAGAAGCTGCAATCACAACAGACAGCCGAACGTTTTTCTACTCGGCTTGCACTCCTGCTCTCTGAGAGCACTCGTCAACAACTCGGTATAAGGGAACTGTGGGACGGCATTTCAAACTCCTTACGTACAGCTGCAACCGAAACCATTGGTTTTCGGAAAGTGCAGAAGAACAGCTGGTACGACGAGGAGTGCCGTGTCGCAGCGGAGAGAAAACAGGCTGCCTACCTCGCAACGTTACGATCGACCACAACACGTGCGGGATGGGATAGATACCGAGAGTTGAAGAGGGAAGCGAGACGCATTTGTAGACAGAAAAAGAAAGAGGCCGAAATGCGTGAGTACGAAGAGCTTGATAAGCTGGCCGACAGGGGTAATGCTCGAAAATTCTACGAAAAGATGCGGCGGCTTACAGAAGGTTTCAAGACCGGAGCATACTCTTGTAGAACCCGCAAAGGTGATCTAGTTACCGATGCCCAGAGCATACTTAAATTATGGAGGGAACACTTTTCCAGCCTGCTGAATGGCAGTGAACGCACAATACCAGGAGAAAGCGAACCCGATACCCCAATCGATGACGATGGAGCAGACGTTCCATTGCCCGACCATGAAGAAGTTCGAATAGCAATTGCCCGCCTGAAAAACAACAAAGCGGCAGGGGCCGATGGATTGCCGGCCGAGCTATTCAAACACGGCGGCGAAGAGCTGATAAGGTGCATGCATCAGCTTCTTTGCAAAATATGGTCGGACGAAAGTATGCCCAACGATTGGAATTTAAGTGTGCTATGCCCAATCCACAAAAAAGGAGACCCCACAATCTGCGCCAACTACCGTGGGATTAGCCTCCTCAATATCGCATATAAGGTTCTGTCGAGCGTATTGTGTGAAAGATTAAAGCCCACCGTCAACAAACTGATTGGACCTTATCAGTGTGGCTTTAGACCTGGTAAATCAACAACCGACCAGATATTCACGATGCGCCAAATCTTGGAAAAGACCCGTGAAAGGAGAATCGACACACACCACCTCTTCGTCGATTTCAAAGCTGCTTTCGACAGCACGAAAAGGAGCTGCCTTTATGCCGCGATGTCTGAATTTGGTATCCCCGCAAAACTAATACGGCTGTGTAAACTGACGTTGAGCAACACAAAAAGCTCCGTCAGAATCGGGAAGGACCTCTCCGAGCCGTTCGATACCAAACGAGGTTTCAGACAAGGCGATTCCCTATCGTGCGACTTTTTCAACCTGCTTCTGGAGAAAATAGTTCGAGCTGCAGAACTTAACAGAGAGGGTACTATCTTTTATAAGAGTGTACAACTGCTGGCGTATGCCGATGATATTGATATCATCGGCCTCAACACCCGCGCCGTTAGTTCTGCTTTCTCCAGACTGGACAAGGAAGCAAAAGAAATGGGTCTGGCAGTGAACGAGGGCAAGACGAAATATCTCCTGTCATCAAACAAACAGTCGTCGCACTCGCGACTTGGCACTCACGTCACTGTTGACAGTCATAACTTTGAAGTTGTAGATAATTTCGTCTATCTTGGAACCAGCGTAAACACCACCAACAATGTCAGCCTAGAAATCCAACGCAGGATAACTCTTGCCAACAGGTGCTACTTCGGACTAAGTAGGCAATTGAGAAGCAAAGTCCTCTCTCGACAAACAAAAACCAAACTCTATAAGTCTCTCATAATTCCCGTCCTCCTATATGGTGCAGAGGCTTGGACGATGACAACAATCGATGAGTTGACGTTGCGAGTTTTCGAGAGAAAGGTTCTGCGAAAGATTTATGGTCCTTTGCGCGTTGGCCACGGCGAATATCGCATTCGATGGAACGATGAGCTGTACGAGATATACGACGACATTGACATAGTTCAGCGAATTAAAAGACAGCGGCTACGCTGGCTAGGTCATGTTGTCCGGATGGATGAAAACACTCCAGCTCTGAAAGTATTCGACGCAGTACCCGCCGCGGGAAGCAGAGGAAGAGGAAGACCTCCACTCCGTTGGAAGGACCAAGTAGAGAAGGACCTGGCCTCGCTTGGAATATCCAATTGGCGCCACGTAGCGAAGAGAAGAAACGACTGGCGCGCTGTTGTTGACTCGGCTATAATCGCGTAAGCGGTGTCTACGCCAGTAAAGAAGAAGAAGAAGATAGGAACACACATACGCGCGCGTATGAGGCATAAGGAGAAGTGCAAATATTAAAACTATATGTCTACATATATAATGTGCATGTGACGGATATAGTATGAAATTTGCCTGAAATGAGAGTTTTATTTTATTTTAAGTTCGTGGTGAAGGGTGCGCCCCTAATGGCTGGAATTAAGTTCACTTCAGGAATGAGTGTTCGCTGAGATTTACGTGTATTTGGGTGTAGTCATACACATGTCCGTTTTATGTCTAATGACTAAGTTTTTTACTTCCACATGCTTGTATGAATCATATTCAATTTTTATAAAACAAAAGTAAATATTAAATCGGGCTTCGTATATGTGAATGGTAGGGGTATTCCTTTTTTAATAGTTCTGCAAACATTTTTCTTTTTCATCTGGAGGATGTAGCTTTGGTCCCCACCTTCGTTTATAAATTTCGCCACACATAACACCCTCCAATCGCTACTTTGTACGTCCGGATTCTGTCATTGCATTCCGGGTACACCACGCGAGGAATGTTTACCTTCGCTTTCGGCACCAATGGAATAGTGCTCCAGTCTACTACCTTCTGTTTTGTTCTTTCCCACATGTTTGGAAGCGTTCTGACCGCTTCGTCGTTACATTTATTATACAGTATCCTGCACCATCAACTGACGACATGGTGGGCTCGGATCAGCGTCCATTTTGGAGAAGAAGGCTTCCAAAAGCTTAATTTCCACTATTTTCCACCGTTCTTATGAAATTTGTCCCAGCTACGAGCGCGATGGTCAAATGGCTTTTGGATCTGATTGGCTTCTGCCACTGCTTTGGAGGTTGTCGGTTTGTCAACGTTATTGACGTCTAGCTTTCCGAATTCGTCTTTCCCCTCTTTCGAAGACGCCTTTATTTCGCACTGCAATTATCATACTGTGCGTCAGAGGCATTGCACCAGTTTCGAGTGGCGAAGTGTGCCCGGCCGTTCTTTACCAGCTCTCTAGTCCAAGCCAGCCGTTTCACCTCTTCTTCCTTCAGACTGGACTTGCCCTCGAGACGGTTGCATATTCCGATCGCCGCCTTGTACTTTTATTTTGGTTTCAACCCTTCCTTGCTTGGATTCTTCCAAGGATCTCTCATGTTGTCAGAGTTGGAATCCCGGTCAGCTGTACAGGAGAACGATGAAACTCTTCTTCCTTTTACGCGTTAATGCTGACAGAGCTTTTTTGGTCCAAATGTTCATGGACTGTGGCACTTGCGCGCTGTAAAGCTGGTTCGGCAGTACTACAACCACCGCAACCTGCTCCCGTTGTAGTGGAGGTGTGGCTGCTGGCGACCCAGCTCCTAAGTCTCGTCTCCCAACGACGTTTGGACTGATATCCAAGACCTTTTCGTTCTTTGTTTGTCCTCCATGATGAGTTTTAAATTCGTGGGTCTGTACCACTAGCGTTTTATACCTTCCAAGGTACCTCATTAGCAATGACTATTGCATTACCCATCCACCTACTTCTGAGGATACATGTAAAGTAGTCCAACATAAGGCTAGGAGCCAGCTTGATATAAGCAACGAAAAAATGGATTTCGCTAAGTTAATAGGACTATTCCTAATTGGCAAATATGAGCGGGATCTGTCAACTGCTTATGTTGATACACCAGCAGCTGCTTATGTTGATACACCTTGTTCGCGTAGAGATTTGTACAATGGATAAAAATGTCAAACAAAGATTTCGCCTGAAATTATGTATTTTTAACCAAATTTCGTGTTCGGAATCGTTACAAATGTTGGAAAGGGCTTACGGTGATTTAGTTTCATCATAAACATAAGCCCTCAAAGACGGTCAAAAAATCATTGAAGATATGCCTCGCTCAGGACGACTATCGACCTCTTCAACTGAAGAAGGCGCTTAAAAATCGTCCGACAAGTTTTGAAGACATGACAGAAAAGCTCGACAAGTTCGTTCGAATGGTTTTGTAAATATTTTGGGTATGAAACTCGTTCTTGCCCGACTCTTCCCGATGAAGCTAATTTTTTGTAAAATGAGTGCCGTAACAGGTCTATTTGGTAATGCTTAATCGTTTGAATTTCGATCCTACATTAATAGAGAACATTATAACTGCCGAAGAGATATGGGTCGGTAAGTTTGACGTTAAATAAGTCAACAATCATCGAAATAGAACCCGTTTTCCATCGATCAAAGATATACAATAAAATTCGCCGAAAGAGCTGAAGGCCATACTAAAAGGTGCTTCTGAAAAGTATTTTTAGGACTGGGAAAATCATTGGCAAAATTATATTAGGTTATCAAAAAAATCTTGCGGTATTTTTATTGAATGATTTATTGAATTTATTGAAATGGTTTATAACGGTTTGATGACTCATGCCCAGCTCTTGACCGATGCTACGGCTGCTACTATGCCGGTCTCTTTCGACCAATTTAGCGATTTTATCACAATTTTCGACGACAGGCCTTTCGGAGCGTGGCGCATCTTCGCCCACCTCTACACTAGAACGAAAACGTTGAAACCATCGTTGTGCGGTGGAAATGTAAACTGTATCGGGTCCATAAACTGCACAAATTAATTTTATTGGCGGCTTGAGATGCATTTTTGTTTTATCGTAGAAGTACTGTAAAATATGCCATATTTTGCTCCATGTTGACGACGCTATAACTCACGAACGACTTAAAAGAAACGACAATCAATCAAACGTGTGAAATGAGCTTTCCAAAAAGGTATAGCATGACCCGATGCGACGAATAAAAATGGAACTACGCGCTTTCAGCGCCAACTAGCGAAAATAATGCAAGACTTTTTTGACAATCTAATATTAAGTCTGGTGGGGATTACTTTGAAGGCGACAAAATAAATATTGATGAACAATTGAATATTTTGTGTTTTGTTTATATTGGGTCCTTAGCTGTCATAAAAACTGATCGATCAAAATCAAGTTCTTGACTATTTTAGTTGTGAAGGTTATTTATTAGAGCAGCGGTTTAGCGAATCCTAACATTTTTTCTTGTTTTTCAGATGATGTGCTGATGTGATGAAGGTGCTTTAGGCACACACCATAAATAGGGAGAAAAGTACGGCTCTGAGCCGAATGGATCACTGGGTATAAAAAAAAATTACCACCCAAGCTTTAAACTATATGTTCGTCTATTTTTTATTTACCTGTCAGCTAATATTTATGTTTTATAAATACATATCTACATTTATTGTGGTTTATGTATATGTGTGTGTACATAAATACATATGTTTGTACAACACGAGGGGGGTTAGAGCGAGTGTTGACACGTCATGTTCACGTTTACGTCTGAAGTGTCCATTTAACGAGACTTCTGTGCGTGCTTAATGCTCATGTCGCGACTTACAGTACACTTGCATATACATATAATACATATATACATATTTACTTACAAACAAACGTGTAAAGTATGAATATGCACCGATATGCCGTTCGTGAACGTGTGGACACATTTTTGACAGGCAAGGCACAGCAAAATTTACATATCACTCAAGCTTCTACTCAGTCTAAAAACATAAACATACTATAAATTAAATATGCAGCCACATAAATAATACTTATACGCACACATATATAGATATATGCGATTAGTCATAGGTGCAAACTGTTTGTCTTTTTTCTTTTTTTTAACTCCAGTAGTTTTTCTAGGCATTTTTATTTTTATTGAAGGCATAACACTTATGAATATGAAGTGTGAATGTATTTAGCATATAATGTGGTAAAGAATAAAAAACAAAAACAAAGTGTTGCAAAAAAATTTATGACACACTTGAATGCGATTAACTAAAGCCCACAAAGCGACAGGCCTCATGCTATTGGAGGGTGCCATTAGGAAAAGTGAAAATAGTTATGTTGTTGTAAACTTGTTTTATTTTTCTTACGAAACTTTGAAAACTGTAAAGAAGCTTTAAGACACGTCTACAGCAGTTACCTAAAGAAAAATAAACTCTTAAGTGGCCATATTGTAGGTCATCTCATCCTCAGTAATAGGAGCTTTATTTCTAATCCACAAACTCTTAAAATAAAATGAAAGTATTAAGCGCCCACAACAAAATTCTCCATAAACACAGACTAGGTTGACCAGCCACCGCAGTACAAAAGCCTAATTATCAAAATGAGCCCACCCAAGAAAGTTAAGGCGGTCAACAAAATCCCAATTTGCCAACGCAGGAACAAAGCACATAAGAGATTCGCACAAAGAAAAAGGTGAACATAGAAAGTGCGAAAGCGCTGTTGTCACGCCCCAAACTTTCACACAATCAACGACAACTCGTGGCGACAAAACATGTAAAGACATTCATTGGAACCATTTTTCATGAGCGAACAGGAAAATTAGATAAAGAAGATGAGAAGATACAATAAGAGTGGTGAGCTGTGACCTTCAGCAAAATAACTGTAGTACTGTCAACACTAGCTGTCTGAGTATCCGCTTGATTGCGTCCATTAGAGTTCGTCGTTTTTTCTGAATTTGTCTGAGCATTGATGTAGGTGAAATGTCACTTTGCGTTATCGTTCGACAAACTGTCAGTGGACAGAAAAGGTAAAAGAAAAGGAGTTGTCGTACAGTAAACTAGATAAGAGGTAATTGGTCTAGCAAAATAGATAAAAAGATAACGCTTAGCAGAGGATAGGTTGTTCGAAATATATAATGAAGGATGTGGAAATTCATAATTAATAATAAGGTGATAAGAAATTACACAATCTTCTTCTTTACTGGCGTGGACACGGCTTACGCGGTTACAACGGAAACAACAACAGCGCGCCAGTTGTTCTTCGCATTCCTATTGGAGATTATAAGTGTACCAGATCCTTCTCTACCTGATCTTTCCAACGGAGTGTAGTCTTCCTTTTCTCTGCTTCCCGGAGGAATACTGCGTCGAATATTTTCAGAGCTATCTTTTAATTCGCTGAACTATGTCAATATCATCGTATATCTCGTCCAGCTCATCGTTCCATCGACTGCGGATCATATATCTTCTGCAGAACGTTTCTCTCGAAAACTCGCAACGTTGACTCATCGGATGTTGTCATCGTCATGCTTCTACACCATATAGCGACGGGTATAATTAGTGCCTTATAGAGTTTGGTCTTTGTTCGTCGAGAGAGGACTTTACTTCCCAAGTACCTGCTCAGTCCGAAGAAGCACATGTTGGCAAGAGTTATTCGATGCTGGCTGACATTGTTGTTGGTGATTATACTGGTTTCAAGATAGAGAAATTATCTACGACTTTGCAGTTATGACTGTATGTAGTTCTGCAGCTTGAATTATTTTTCCAATAGTGGATTGAAGAAGTCGCACGAAAGGAGTGCCTTGTCTGAAACCTCGTTGACGTTTACGTTAATATCTGTCAGTTGTTGATTTGCCAATTCTGAAGTCACACTGATAAGGTCCAATTAATTTGTTGACGGAGGGCTCGCCAATACGCTCGGTAGAACCTATGTACGATGTTAGAAGACTTATCCCACGCTAGTTGTGCACATTTTGAGGTCTCTCTTTATGGGTTGGACAGATCAACTCTGGTGGTTCTACAAGGTCTTAAAACCTTCTGTTAGTCGCCGCATCTTTTCATAGAATTTTCGAGCATTACCCCTTCAAGCTTATCAAGCTCTTCGTACTCACGCATATAACTCTATCTCTTTTAATCTGCAAATGTGTCTCACTTTCCTTTCATTCCCGATATCTACTCCATCCCGCACGTGTTGTGATCGCTTGTAACGTTGCGAGGTAGACGAGTCTACCACGATCGTACGATGAGAAGAGGCCCAATCCTGGCAGCTGTAGATAACATTGTGGAAGAAGAATGATTTAGAAATAATACATAATAAAAAGCCTAATACCATTGTATATAGGCCAGTAGATTTAAGATTTAATACAATGTATATACGCAGAATATTTAGAACGCATTTAAAATGGCAGCACTAGACAACTACATTCCTCTAATTCGTTTTCTTCCATAACCTCTCTCACGTGAACTAACAACAATCATTGTGTTATTGGTACGGTCACTTAGTTTGAACTCAAATGTTAAACATATTTCTTGGCATCCATTACATAAAAATCTCACGCCCCCTCTCTCACTTGACTTAGGAAGCTATCACAGAGATACCCAGCATTCTAAGATTATCTGTGGGAATTATTTTTCTTTGTGCACACGCCAATTGTCACTTGAAATGCAGCACAGACACCCCACCCTCTCAACATACTTCTGGATTTAATTTGCTCCGTTGGCAATTCGTCATTTGCCACAACACAGACATATGTACACACACACACATATGAGTGCCAGCTGGCAGACTACGTTGAAGGTGATTTGCTTGATTGTGGCATGTGCCATCGCTTTATGCCACAATACACCGGCGTTCGACAACAGTTCGTCAATGAAGCGTGTTATTGGATGTGAACTAAGACGCCCAGCTATTCTTCATGCTCTGCGTCAACCACTGAATTGCGAACAAAGACGCATTGTGGCGGGGGTCTGGGTACGCGCAGCCCGCACAGAATTGTCATTGATTCGCATCCTTGAAGACCGTGCGCAACGCACAGGTGTGTGAGGTGGGTTTTTGCTGCGGGCGAGCAGACAACTTGGCAGGTGCGGAGCCACATGGCGAACAGTTATTTCAGCAACTGAACTTTCAATGTCAAAGTTGTGACAAATATTTTCTCGCACTACGCTTGAGGTTGGTTAAGGACACGTAAGAGCTATTTACCGTGCTGCACCGTGTCCTCTCTACACACTATTCGCAAGTTGCGCCAGCACAATAAACTTTATTTTGCTCTGTCCTGTGTAGTTGTGCAGCTGTGTTGTCATCGATGACATTCGAAATCTTATTAAGGTATTTACTTGTTGTTCGTGCCGCTGCCTCAGCTCAGCTATTATTATTTTCTGCTGAAAATGTAAGCTTTTATTTGTAGGAAGCTCACATGCTGCTCGCGCTGGCGTGTTGTGCAGCAGCCAAAAATGCTATTTACAAAATACCAAAACAAGCAAAAAGCAACAACAAAGCAGCTTATAGTAACTAGCTGTAAGTCGCCTTCATATCCTTGAACTATTTCCAGCAGCTCCTTGGCTGTTGCACGGCGCACCGCTGCTCTTCTATGTAGGATGTTTGTAGAAAAGTAGTTTTCTTCCATTTTTCACTTTAAAATTGTTGCAAGAAAATGATTTTCGTTGACAGTAGTGGCTCTCCAAACGCTTTCAAGCCATAAGTGACAGCGTGCCATTTACTAGAATGACTTGTTATAGCATTTAATTATTAAAATGATTGTTGATATATCGGTCAAGTATGTATAAACACATCTCTACATTCATGCAACGAATGCCACGACAACAAAATCTGCTTAAAGCATTTATTTGCTTGCAATGTGTGTAAGTTTTCTTGCAATTTCTTTGACTGACAGGCCAGCATGGGAGCAATCGGTGACGTCCTTGACTTGTCGACCGCTGATTTTGACATAACGGTCGGATGGTAAATCGATTGCTGTTGCCTGGCCATCGCTTTGCTGTGTGCTTCGCTGTCAAGTGCAGCCGATGTTTTCGTTTGATTTCTAGGAGCTCCGTTTACAACGCTTTAAATTGGTCTCAATGCAACTCAATGCTTTTTACTGTGTTCGTATGTGTGTCTGTGCATTTCTTCTTCGTAAAAGGTCCTTCTGCAGTTGCTGGTTGCTGCAATTGACCGCTGCAGGACACAAATTACTCAGGACATTTTTCAACTGAATAGCTTTTGCACTTATTGAATTCTCTTATGTTTGGACATCGATACTGAGAAGTACTTGTAAATACAATATTACTGGAATTAAATGCAACTCTGAGCAACCACTTCAAGCGCGCATTAGTTGTGAATTTCCAGCATTGCTGCATTAGACAGCTGTAATTGTGCAGTTATGTGGAGAATTTAAGATGTGGCAGCTACATTTAGGCAGTTAGTATAATTATTTTAAAGCTTTAAAGACTGTTAGATAGCTTTTAGGAGCTCATTCAGCATTCGGAAAATTCTATGAGCATTTAAAGATTTATTAACCATTTGCTTCAATTTTGAATTTCTTCCATTTCTCTATCTGACGCATCAAGGAAATTGCCTTATGGCTTTCTCCGGATTCCATAACCATCAACCATGGAAGATTGAATATTTTCTGCTGGACAAGGAAGGTTATCCTGTTGTCACGAACTCAGAAAGTGAAGGTCGACAACCGGAATTGTGAGACAGCGTGAATATTTCGGCCTGTTATGGATTGCGTGAGGACCATTCAACTAGTTATTTGCTTGAGAATGGAAATTATGTTGAACAATTGTGAGATTTAGATGTGAGGTCGAAATATACCGGAACTCATACCTTCGGCGAATCGAGTAAATTGATTGGAATTCATACTAAAGACATTTGTGAGTGGCTCAAGGCACTTTCTCGACATATGACGGCTGTTTGATCTTGACATAGCAATCTCAGTTGTTCACGCCGGATCCTGCTGGAACTTTAGTTTCTTTAATAAAAAAAGCCTCGAGGAAATGGTTTCAAATCCTTCTCATAACTACATTTGTAGGCAAGTGGCTTAGCTGCAACTTTTATTAGATAACAATTTCAGGATTGGATTACACATGCAGTCCTTTGTGATGCCAGAAAAATGGCAATCCTGTAATTCGAAGTTATAAGTCTGCAAAGTGTCTTGTAGGTAATAAAAATTTGATAAATCTTTTAATTTCTTTTACCACCAGTTCGGTAGGAAGCCGAAAGTTTGAGCTCCCAAAGTCTTTAAGCCTTAATTGTCCAAACGCGGGAAATCAAGAAGGTTTAATTGAATAATTCCTCCTCGTTTTTCCAGCAGCTTCTGCTGCTCGCGTCATGAAGATTTTCAAGCATGGAATCCGGTAGAGTAATGGCCTGTTAGAACCTTCACAACTATGGAAATACTAGCATTACTGATGGCAAAGCTAACTGGATCGATCTGAGCCAAAAGGATATTGAGAAAGCATGAACTGATGGTAAAGCACCGGGTGCCAAGGTTCCGCGAAGCTTGACCCGTTGCCATCCTACTGATGCAGGCTGTGATCCTTTCTTGCCAGCATATCAACTTTATAGTGTCTTGCCTGCGATTCTGCTGTAGCCTGGCACCCATACCAGTTTTATCACAAAGTGTCTCGCTGGAAAATTGTTTTATGATACTTTTGAAAAGATCTTCAACCTTCGCCTGCCTTAGACCAAGAGAACCAGTTTAGTATATAAAAAGGTTTGGCATAGGAAGAGAAATTTATTTCCAGTAACTAACCAAATGTCACATCCGTATTTTTATCAATGCAACCTACCATACAGTTCTTAACTTCTCTATGGGGATAACGCTTTCACAAGCAATCAACTCTAATACTAGTAGCCTTGTGGACACAGCTTCGAAACTGCAAATATTCTATTCCCTGGTACATTGAAAATCAAGCAACCTGACGCTTTAACTTGCCACACATATTAAGCATCATAGTAAAGAAATTTCTGGTTCTAACCACATGCAACATAATATACACCTATAGGAAACAAATTTGTGTATATACCTCTGTACCCTGTGTGTGCAATATATTTTGGAAATTTTATATCAGCTTAAGGGTATGAATGCATAAATATGTGTTTGTGGCAACAAAATTTTATGACACAAAAGTCCTCACATCAAAACTCATAGGAATGTTGTGGCAAAAGTTTATAGTAGTACGTCTATATGCGAGTACAGCTTGCTGATCTACACACCTGACGCTTGCGGTGGCGCATAGTTTCAGGAACGAACTTCTGCCGGACCTTCCTCCTGCTCAACTGCCCGATGAGTGGCAAGTGAATGCTAAAAGCCTTTGCGTTCAGAGTTAAAGTTGGGAAATTTCGAAACTTGCTTGATCCTTACGGAATTGTGTGCTGTGAGGTGTTGAAGGTGAAAGCAAGCACGCCTGCGAATAATAAAAGGCTTACATACAGAAGCACTTTAGAAATATTAAAAGGCGCAAGTGGGAGGGAGCGAGTGAGTGAGATAGTGCTGCGCTGCAATGGAAAACACTTACCCGGAGGCAAACCGCAATTTTTATTAAGTGTGATTAATGCATAGGTAGAACAAAGTAAACTTCACTTAAATTAAAATTATTTGCAAAGCAATTTAATAGCAAAAGCTTTGATAAAATCTTCGGGCAAGTTACGGGAGGGAGGGAGTGCTTTAAATCTATAGATAATATAATAAATTTAAACAGCAAAACCTGAAGCTTTCTACGTTAGTTGCCGACAGTTATTTGTGTTCAAATGAGTGAGAAAATATTGAAATTAAAGCAAGCTTACGAAATGCTTCGAAGAGCAACTTTTGCTCGGCTTTTCTGCGACTTTCAATGCATAAATCGAAATCAAAATTGTCTGTCACCACGCAAAAGGCGGTTTTGCAGGCAAGAAAAATATTACTGCCACAAATGGCGAGTGACAAAAAAGCATTGAAAGAAAGTCATTGAATTGATTTGTATGGAAAACTTGACAAGGGATTCCCCGAGGATATGCCAAAGCCAACCGATGCTGCAGCGATTCCATTGCGACAAATGCCAAACGAGCGACAGAAAAAAGTGCAGACTAAATGAAGAAAAAACCGGGCGGACGAAGACGAGAAATGACAGACAAATAGATGAGCTCAGGCCAACAGAGTACGTGCATCAAGGCAGCAGTCAACGCCTTGTGCGAAGCGCCACACAATAGAACTGATTTATTTTCATAACAATGAGCATGAAAGAGTGCAAATAGTGAAATAAGAATACGGGATAACAAGTGAAGATGGCAAAAGAATGTGCTAAGAAATTGCCAACAAAAACATGAAAATCTGACAAAATATGAAGAAAATCACTTTTAGCTAAGCCGATGGAGGGAAAAGAGTATTAGTTGCAGCAACTTCAGCAGTTGGAAGAAGAGCAGAGCCACACTAAGACGTCTGCTTAAATGATTGCGGAAGTGAACCCACAATTTGTCGGTTCGTTTTGCTTTTCTCCAATTTCAATATTCAATCCCTTCTGCTGACGCAGTTGGAAAAAAGAATTGTGAGCGGAAATAGGGGGTGCCACCTACATTCGCCTCAGTGCATGCTCACAATAATCAGTGAGATGACGAGTAAGCATTTGAATTTTATTTTTTATTTTTTATGGAAGATTATAATGCTTATAAAGGGTAAGGAAAATGTGGTGATAGGGTTTGAAGTTGCCAAATGTGCCACAAAATTAATTTCAATGCGGTTAGAAGTGAGTATGGAAAGGAAGAAAGTATTAATTTTCATTGAATATTAATTTAAAAAATATTGATAAATTGAATCAATATGTATACAGAGGCTGCGGTGTTTCCACTCATTATTTTATTTCATGAAATTAATTAGTGAAATGGACTGGACAAGAACGGAGTCGAGTAGGTCCTCCTGACATTTATAACAGCGGCCATATAAAGGAGCACGAGTTCTGTTTGGGATTTGTGAAGGAAGAAAGAGTCAGTCGTCGAGTCCTGTCATTCATTCCGGTGAATAAGCGTCTTGCCACAATCCATATCAGAGCAAAATTTTTTCACATAACACTGCCTTGCACCCACGCCGCGGTAGATTAGAAGAACGATATGACCAAATATGCGACTGGTGCGCACCTATGAGAGCTGACCCCGCCACGATGTCAAAATCGTGCTAGGCGACTTTAACGCGGGAAAATTCAGCCTCCATGGCGAAACTCTCCAAATGGGTTGAGATCTGATCGACATCGCAAGAACCCGAAATATTGAAACTTGCTTGTTTTTTTGTAGTTTTAGATTCTTTAGTTCTTTAGATTCCAGCACAAGACAATTCATCAAGCTACTTAGCTGTTTCCAGATCGAAAATTTCGAAATCAGATCGATCACGTTATGATAGATGCGGAACGATTTCCAACAGAAAAGAACCTGCGTGGTATGAAGGTTGCAAGGTGCGATGGTCATCGCTCGAACCACTACTATGCTGTAGCTAAGGATACGCACCCGCCTTTCAAGACCGGAGCATACTCTTATTGGACCCAAAGCAGTGATACAGAACATACTGTATTTATGGAGGAAACACTTCTCCAGCCTGTTGAACGACAGTGAAAGTGTAACAACTGGAGATGGCGAACACAATCGATGCCAATGGAATAGATGTTCCATTGACCGACTATGATGAGGATCGAATAGCTACTACCTATAGTTATTCCATGAACTTAGACCAGTAGATGCTATGTTATAGGTTTATTTGAATATTATTTAATTTCTTCTTAAAAACAATTGAACAAAATAATCTTCAGGAACTGACTCAAAATATTTCCATTTCATTCTGTCCATGGTGCCTTTAAAGAAAATTCTGTCATCACCAGCAATTTCGAGCACAGAATCAGCGACGAACTAAAATATTAAAAAATAATTTCGTGGAAATAAAAATAAGAAAACACAATTATACAAAAGAAAGAATCAGGCTGAATAAGGATGCGTTGCGAATTGCACTCACTTACTCAAAAACAATGCAGTCCATAGCTCCATTTACCAACATACAACAACATACTCGCATGTAACTACTGAATAAATACTCTTATATACTTATACATACAGTTCGGCATTTCATTTGCTTTGTCGCCAAATGGCCGCGTTCGCGCTCTCTTCGGGGTTTTTTTCAAAACTGTTGACAACTTTGACAGTTTTAAGCGACTTTTGAAAAGCAGCAGCAGCGGCAACACGCTTAAAAATGCCGCAGGGCAAAGGAATTGTTGATGGGCTACGCTTTGAACGCGTTTAAGTTCTCATATGTACATATGTATATTTCTGTAATTGTACAAAGTTATTGGCTGGCAAAAGAGTTGCTGACCAATGTCGACAGGTTGCATATAGTAATATATATATATATTTCCGTTGATTAGCACGTAGCCGTGGATTTGATGTCGGCATCGAAGTGGGGCTAAAGCCCAGAGGAACAGTTTTCCAAGTTTTATTTCTGAATCGAAAATGTTCTCGACTTTCGAACTCACAGCAGTTATCAGACAATATTTCTTAAGAATAATGTTCGATCCTTCCTTAACAATGACAAAACTTCTAGAGTTTCTAGAGAAATCAGTAAACTGTTTTTTTATAATCTACTAGTATAGACTCTTAGGAGCTGGTTCAAACCTTTGGATTTTACATTTGTCGGACATAAGACACATTGATTTCCTATTATAAAATGTTTCATGGTAAGATTGTTTCAAAAAGCAAGAAATTCTAGGAGACTCGGCATTGCTCAATACAATAGTGTTTGAAATTGCCCTAATATGGTTTGAAGCCATAGAGATGACTAATTGGGTTATTTCTATGATCGAAAATACAGCCGCTGTTTGAACTTCAAGTGAAATTTCATACGAAAAAATCGGAAATACTAGATTAATGAGAAATTACAGAACTTTACTCGCAGGCCTCTAATTAAATTGAGAATTTCGTTGACCCAACCAATGGCAACCAACAGGACAAGTTTACTGACTTGACGCACATTGGGATTGAAACAAAAGAGCCTCATTACGAACTTTCGAAGCATTGTTCTCTGCCATGACAAACTGCTCTGCTGAAGCACAATTTTTTCATACATTTCAAAAAGAAGAACTTTTATTTCTTAGAATTCTTTTCAAACACTTACTATATAGCTGCTTCCTGGTATAAAAAGTAGCAGAAAGCCGTCGTTACCCACAGGTCTGCAGCGACCGGGTTATATAATTAAAATGACATCTACTGACAGCTGACAAAATGTCCGTTGGCCATTTGAAATGCTGTTATTGTCACAAAAAAAGAAGACACAAGCAACTACAACAACATTATTTATTTTTTATGGCCTTCATTACGAGCCAAACTGCGACTGAGCAGTGAAAACGAAGGGCGGCAGTTGAGCGCATTGTAGGAATTCCTTGTGGATCAGCGCGCTGTTGTGCACATAAATTTCGAAACTATTAAAGTGTTTACGAACCGATGCCGCAATTCGCCAACAACAGTCGCCGCCGCTGTCGCCGCAATGCTGGAAATTGTTTACTTCACTGCCGCAACATAAAACAGATACTTTATATCATTTGCCGTAATTATAAAAATTTCAAATCACTTGCAATCCGGTTAGATGCGACGCAGCCAAGGATCCCCACGCTGGCACAGCTCGCATTCGCTTTCTGGCTGCAGCAGCAAGCCGTTGCCAATTTGGCTGTGAAATTCAATTTCCATATTGATGGCGCGCGCTGTGCCGCAATGCCGTTGTACCCAGCGTGCGCACACACAACCGGCACACATACACCACAGTTCATGCAGCATATCTGCATAGGTATTTATTGATTTCCACTTTTTATAGATGTGTTCTCCCTTTTTATGCATGTGAGCTGAATTTTTGCTTTGCTCACTTGATTATTTCTGCGAGTGTGCGCATTTTTTACGTTTGCTCTACGACGCCTGCAGTTGTTTCAATTTTATTGCCCAATTTAGATGCGTTTGTTTGAATATTGAATATAAGAGTCAAGCAAACATATATTACCCGATTGGTGGTTGTTTCGCGTTGTTTGGGTCATGCAAATGCAACCCAATGAACCTCAATATTTAGGCTCCCTTAGAGCCTCGTTAGAAGGTATTTTATACTCGAGAACTCTCGCATTGGTGGGGTTAAGAATGAATACATTTTCATTTGATATTTAAAAGGAGTAACCTTCTAGTAGCACAAGGTAAGCTGTATTAGCTTCCGAAGCTGAAATCGTTAGTAACAGCTGATATATTCGCAAGTGACTCGACTTCAGAAAAATACTACGAAAATTACTTCATCAACAGATTACTTTATTCTTTTAAAAATATTGAACATTGATATTCAGGATTGGTATAGATATGAGTTGATCAGGAAGGCAAAACTAAAGTCGCAGTGGTATATGATTCACTCACGCAAGAGTCATCCCGATTGTAGCTTAGACAAAATTTTCTCGAATGAAAATACATCTCCTAACCTTGCTGGGCCAAGACGAAATGTAGGGAGAGCACAAGTAGAGCAAAACTTGGTGTTGCGGATTTGAACTTGTAGCACGAGAAAACGTTTCCGACATGTAACTGATTGGAAAGGTATTCTTAAATTCTAAGAGGAATATCGAAGAAAATTCTTCTTCTTCTTTAAGTCAAGTCAGGTCCTTCTTTCACTTGGTCTGTCCAACAGAGTGGAGGTTTTCCTCTTCCTCTACTTCTTCCAGCGGGTAGGTACTGCGTTGAATATTCTCAGAGCTGGAGTGTCTGAAACTTCGTTTGGTATCGAAAGGCTCGAAGAGGACCTTCCCGATCCCGATGGAGCTTTTCGTATTGCTCAACGTCAGTTTTAAAATCGACGAAGAGGTAGCGCGTATCGATTTTCTTTTCACGGGTCTTTTCCAAGACTTGGCGCATGGTGAATATCTGATCACGCCTAAAACCATACTCATAAGGTCCAATCAATTTGTTGACGGTGGGATTTAATCTTTCACACAATACGCCGATAGAACCTTAATGCGAATATTCAACAAAAAAGCTTCTGTCCGCCATATTTGAATAGCTTGGCGGCATCCATCGGTCACGCCTTTGATGTTCTTTAGCGGGCAATTGCGATTCAAACTTCTTTATGGTCGGGCAATGGAACGTCATCGATTAGGGAATCTGGTTCACCACTTTTGCTGTTATGCTTTTACTGCCTTTCAGCAGTCTGGAGAAGTGTACCCCCCATAACTTCAATATGCTCTGGACATCAGTCACTATATCTCCTTTGGGGGGTTCTATAAGAGTATGCTCCGGTTTTGAAACCTTCAGTTAGTCGCCGCATCTTTTCGTAGAATTCTCGAGCGTTACCCCTGTCGGCCAACTTGTCAAGCCCTTCCTACTTACGCATTTCGGCCTCTCTTGTTTTGTCTGCCAATGCGTTACTCTTACCTTTTTAACTCTTTGGTATCTATTCCATCCTGCACCTGTTGTGATCGATTGTAACCGTTGCGATGTAGGCTCTTCATCGTACCAGCCGTTCTTTTGTCTTTTCTGGAAACCAATTGTTTGGTTTGGAGCTGTATGTAAGGAGTTTGAAATTCCGTCCCACAGTTCCCTTATACTGAGTGGCTGATGAATGCTTTCAGAGAGCAGGAGTGCAACCTTTGTTGTGTTTGTTGACGAGCGGGTTTTGCTGACCAGAGCCCGGTGCGTATCTTCGCTGCAACGGGATAGTGGTCCGAGTCAATGCTAGCGGATGATTGTTATCTAAGCAAATTTTCAACGCCGGAAACACAAAAACTATAAAAATTTTTTATATGATACACATAAAATGTATCAAAACCCTTGTTTTGGCTCACTGGGAGCTGAAGGTTAAGCTTACGCGCCTATAAACCTATTTCAAGAGTTAGTTGGGAAACGAATTGAAGAAAGAAGCAGCGAAATCACATAGCAATATAAAATGAACCGAAGTTAGTGTTCGTTTTTGTTTTTTTTCATTTCGTACGAATGTGTAATTGTTTTTGTTATTGCCTTTCAGCGAAACGAGTACAATTTGGTTGCTTGTTGCTTCAATTTCATGCGTCTTACTTTTGTTGTTGTTGGTATACATTTTCATTGATGTTGATTATTTACTGTTTTATTTTCACTGCAGTCGCAGCATTTTTATTACTTCAATCGTAAAAATTAATTTTCAATATGGAATTTCACTGCAGTACAAAATGAAGCGGCGGTACAAGCAAAAACAACAAACGGAGCGCAAAAACAAATGCAGCACATACAACAAACAGCTACCGCCGGCAAAGGAGGCAAGCGACTTCGGTTACTTGCTGCAGTTGCAACACGCTAAAGACATTTTTATTGTGCGGCAATAATTCTTCTGGCAGCCAAAGTACCAGCCAACAAACCAAACAACCAGCCAACCAGCCGCGCTTTACAGGATCAGCCGTCGCGGCTTTGGCGCTGGATTTAAATTTCTGAAGCGGCTGAAAAACCTACAATCGGATGGGCCGCCTGATTTTTATTGCAAATCGAGTGCAGTGCAAAATAAAAGAAATTTAAATTATTTTATTGGCGGCATGTGGTGGCAGTGCTGAGCAGTGGGGGTGTTGGCGGCGGAAGCCCTGCCGGAATCGGTGCCGCATATGCAGATATACGAACATGTTGTGGCAATCAGCAGAGGGCCAAGGTAATAAAAATTGACTGCGCTGCGGAGAGGTGCAACACAGGCGCTGAAGACAGCGGGTGATGCGAAGAGTTGGAGCTGTGCCAGCCGCCTGCCACATGAAAATTACGACTATTCGATTTTTATTCGACGGAGCCTTGCAAGTGTGCGGCCGAGAATAAACAATAACCATATTTTCTATATTATTTGATAAGTTAATTAAATTATTCAGTAACAGAGGGCAGTTGCCAGAAGACAGCACCACGCAAAGGACAAAGGACCCGCTCAAGTGGTCATACAACTCACAGCAAGCGTCTAAACAAATATTTCAAGGTAATTCGAATGACACCATGGACAAGAAGAGTGGATTTTGAGTAAGTATCTTTGAAAATACGAAAGAAAGGTCTGAGCTTCGTTTTAGAAATCTGAATAACTGATTATTTCTCTGCCGAAAATTGCTTGGAAACTTATATAATTATATATCACAACAAATTTGTTTATAGGAATTTAGTGTGCTCGTAACAAAATTCATTTCTTTGGCAAATTCAAACCAAGTTTCCTTAAAAACCGAATAAAGTTCTAAACTCAGTCCGTAACTTCTAAAGTAGCCTGACCTCACATATGTAGTTCAGTTCATAACTAGGTATGTGTCTAATAAAGTCTGCAAATAGTATAGTTATAATAGATTCTTCACCGGTTTTCTTCTTTTTAAAATAGCTTCAAAAGCTTTATGAAATTTTGCTAAAACATGAGAATGTTATTACTTTAAATTTCGACTACCAACGGATGATTGTTGAACCAGTTCGCTAGAAACTCAATAATAAAGCTTTTGAACGATTATGAGACCTAATATGATCACCGTGGACCTGAAAAGAGATCATCCGCACCCATAAATACTAAAGACTGATCGGAACCAAAATGTGGGATTCACACAACCCATATCTGTACGAAATATTTCACAAGCGCGCTTCAGTAATGAACAAACTTCTTCAACCGATACACATCGGTTTCACCTATAGATAATAAGATCTGCTTTGGGGTAAACAAGTACATACTAAAGCACTAAGCGCACACTTTCGGCGAACTGTATAGACAAAATAAAAAACAAGAAAGGAACATGTAAGTTCGAATGTAACCGAACATTTTATACACTCGCAAGAATCAAAGCCGGAGAAATACCTTCAGGTGTTGGCATAACTTTGTCTTAAAGATTGATGCAATTATTTATTCTACGAAAAGGTTAAGGATTAGTATCTTAATAAATTAAGACTCACTTAAGCACATTACCATATTTTGCTTCATATTCTTGATATTGATACAAAAATACATCTAGCTAACTCAAATGAGATTTCTTTGATATCGGATCCGGAATATCGGAATCAAAAAATTGCGTGTATGGGGCTAAGGGTTGTAATAACCCCATTTGAGAAATTTTTGGCATTGCAATATAGTATGGAAAACACATTTTAATTTAATTGAAAAATCATTCAGATTGATCGATTTACATTTTAAAATACTTCCCGATTGACCGGTATTTTATGTAGAAAATCGCACTTTTTAGTGTGTTATCAAGCAATTAGTCGCGATTTTAACCAATTTTCACACCGTTAAAGAGTATACTGAAAATATTTGCTCTGAACAAATTTATTAGATGTAGCTTTAGCGGTTTTTGTGATATACCACATACATTAAACCTAATAAGGTACGAGACCATGCCCACCTTTTCACAATTTTTCGTTTTCGTAATATTCTAAGTAAAACAATCCCTTGGTTGCTAAGAAACATCTGTACCAAATATCATCCCGTTATCTCAATTTAACAAATGTTATATGCACAGACAGACGAAGGGACGGATAATCAATCGCTCAAAATTTACTTATCTCGCCATCCTGATCGTTTATCCATTTCGAGGTGTCCTATTCTTATTTCTTAGTACCATTCGAAAGAACATACTTTGCCATTTATGGCCGAAGACTCCACCGGCTCAAAAACCACACCTATTGTTTTTCCTGAAAGAAATAGCAACTCTTGTATATTTTCGAGTTGCTCTTCAACCCAAATACGGTAATTTTGCTTGTTTACATATCCATTGAGCCAGAAATGAGCCTCATCGCTGAACAAAATTTGATACGAAAACGTAGGATCTTCTTGGAACTTGGCTATTGGAAAAGGTAACTCTAATGGATCACCCTTTATATATAGTACATAACTCTATATCTATCTGCATTAGTTTTGGGTAGCAACCGTTATGCGAACAAACCTTATACCCTCTGTTGCAACATGTTGCGACAGTATAAAAATTGCATAGGAAGACTGGAAAAAAAGACAGCAGTAATGATCTGAAACCAACTTTGGGATGGCATAGAGAAAACAATACTAACCAATAAATTTTAAAATGACACTACAAATGAAGCGGAGAAAATTAAAAAAAATCTTTCTGAAGTTTTTTTTTTAAGTAAACGAGTGTTTCTTCAGCTTTGTCTCTCACTTTCATTTCAAAATGCAGATATTTAGCGCGGGACGACAGCGGACTTCTTTTGTGAAAACGT
Organism: Bactrocera correcta; assembly: GCA_027475135.1. Classification (NCBI taxonomy): domain Eukaryota; kingdom Metazoa; phylum Arthropoda; class Insecta; order Diptera; family Tephritidae; genus Bactrocera; species Bactrocera correcta. Next base: position 39,081,527 of record CM050323.1, read on the forward strand.
AAAACTTAAAGAAGTGCGTTCCAAAGTAAACAGTACTCTCAGTCTCTTTCTGCTTCAATACTGCTTTTTGCAAGGTCCAAAAGCATGTCGAATGAGTGCTTTAGCTCGTTGGCCGGTATGAAAGCCTTTTGAATGACCTCTACTCGTACGTCTGCATAACGCTTTCCTTTCGTGGGCAAATGCATTTTTCCGAAAAGGAAGAAGTCGCGCGGTGCCATAACAGGTGAATACGGGGAGCGGTTAATGGTTAAATGTGATTTTTGGTCAAATAATCGGTCATAAGATGTCCTTCGAATGTTGGATTCTAAGCAATTTTTGGTCGTCAGTCAATTCGTGCGGAACAAACCGTGCACACACCTTTCGTAAGCCCAAATGTTCGGTCAAAATGCAATACATCGATGTTCCATTTCCCTAAATTTCAATGATGATGTTGATCGTCATTTATGTATGTTCTCACAACCACATTGAAAACATTGAAACCATTCGTGCACTCTTCTACGCGATAAACAATCATCGCCATAAACTTGTTTAATCAATTGAAACGTTTCGGTAAAAGTTTTACCAATTTTAAAACCAAATTTAATGTTGGCTCTTTGTTCGAAGCCCATTTTCGCACCGATAACACAAACATACTGACACTTAAACGCAATAACTTCACTTCCAATCTATGAAATGTCATGAAATTCTCACCGGACACTCGATAAAGATAGCAGATTCTACTATCCCATTCTGGATGGCCACCAGAGGGCGCTAAATTCAAATAGTCCTGTTTACTGTGGAAATCACCCTGTATTAGGAATTTTCAGTATGACAGTTGATGGCAAGACTTATCAGGACAGAAAAATGGAAGTTCCACTATATTGAGTTATTTGTCTTGAGCTCCTCAAACTGTTTCTTAGAATCAAACGAATGAGGCATACTTTGGTGTCTCTTGTGTAATTCTTTATTAACTGAACAAATTGTTCGATTAGGGTTTCCTTTAAGATCCTTAACCGATCAAGTTTATTGATATTTCCCAACTTATTTATCAAAGAAAAACCGAAATGGTTTGTCGCAAAGCTTCCGACTTGATAATCGGTTATACCCATACTTCTGACGCAGGCAACACAGTTCACTACCTCATTCTGAACCGACGCGCCTCATTTACTTTATTGCGATTTTGGCGAAATACATCAACGCAGGTGTGAATATCCGCACAACAAAGCAGCTTAAACGATCGTTATGAACACAGCGAACTGCAAAGAGGTGTCAGAATGTGTGCCAAGGGCTTTGTGAAGTTATTGCAATAAAAGTTGGCTTATTGCCGATCAAATCACATGCGTTACGATTCGGATTGCTGCGGTCGTGTGTTTTATTTTTGTGCCCACCGAATAGCAAACAAAAATGTTAACAAGTCACACAAAGTGTTGCCAACGATGCAACTATGCAATGGACAATGCGCCTTGTCGCCATGATGTTGCAACATTGCTTGCACTATCAACGGCATTTAATCTTTTGAGCTGCAATTTCATATCGTCTTGAGCCTCATTAATGCAATAATAATATCACACATTGTCCACCGGCGACCAAGGCTACCAGCAACAACAAAACTGAATACCTGTAAATATGTATGCTCGTCGTCTTATGCCGATTTGTTGCGCCGATATGTCGGCGAGTTTTCACTTTTCCTTTTTTGCGCATTTTGCAGCTCATAAAATGTCACATGAGCTTGCGTGGCAGCCGCAAGTTGCCGCCAGCCGTCGCCACTGCCGACACAACACACACACGAACTGAATCAATGTGATGCGGCTGCCACATGAATGGACGACGATATCGCGCACAGCAATTGCAACCGTTCGGAACTGATAAGCCGGTGCCGCGGAACGAGTTGGGCAACAAAGCAACAGATTATCCCCACAAAATGGCTAATGCCCCGTGGTCAACTCAACAGCACACCGACATTGGCGCTTTGGTGCTGCAGATGGCTTGCATTGCGCGTCCAGTTAAGCATATATACATGCACTGCGTCCCTCCAGCGTCTGCGCAGGCGCGTCGCACCGGCGAACTGGTCTGAGACCCGGCAGTCTTTCGAGCCAACGCATTTGCATTTTAAATGCGACACATTTGTTAGCGCGAAGTGAAAATGAAAACATCAATCCGCAGCAAGGAATAAAGCAAAAAAGGTGCAGGCATACACATACATACATACAAAGCACAGAGTAGGCATACACAAATACGTGAAACCTGCAACGCCTGTGCCTCAGCTTCGGTTTTCTGTTGAAGTTTTTGCGTGTGCGCGTTTCTAGGTGCGTCAGCTGGCTGGCTGCCAGTCTGCGCCAGTGCATGCGCGCTGCTTGTGCCGCCTCGCCGCTGAGCGCGACAATCTTATCTTAAGCGACATTCAATAAATGATTACTGCGCATGTAGCAATTGTGTCTGCTGATTATGCGGATGCCGTCACAGATGCGCTGCGTTGCCCACAAGTGCGTTGATTTGCATGGCAAATTGCTGGCATATCTTTGCCTTGTTCCACTGCGCATGTGCTCATATCGGTACACACGTTTTTGCCTAGCTTCGGATACCACAAATAGCTTTACTAGAAGATCTATTGATTTAGTAAGTTTTTGGAGTTTGAAATTATAATTCTAAAGGAACTTCGATACATGCTTTGATTAGAAAGGTGTTTCTTAAATGTAATTCTTTATTTATTCTGTCAAATCATATTCACACACTTCAAAGAAATACCCGACCGTTACAACGCACTTTTGTCAATGATTTTTCCAGTCCTCTTTTTCCGGTATAGCCTTCAATAACCTCTTCTGTTCGGTTTTTATCTCCTCAATTATGTTAGAACGGTGTCCCTGCATTGCCCTTTTGTGTATTTTTGAATAGCCAGAAGACGCACGTAGCCAAATCAGATATCTGCGGTGATTGAGGAATACTTTGAGTCCATGATTGTATGGCATTTCGGGCTCAATTAGCCCCAGCTGTGCCATTTTGGTGCCCTAGTGCCCTTTTTGCTATTGCCATCACGTTTTATCTTCTCTTCCAAACCATTTTGTGGTTTCGATGAACCCACTAATGTTCGATATGGTTTTTGTAGACATCCATTCAAGGTTTGGTACTTGATGGATTTCAAGTTTTCTGTATCGGATCTGCGATAGGGCTGGGTATTCACAGAGAAAGTGGAAAATTGTTTCCAGCCTCGGCAGATGTTGTGTTCAAATGGCCAATGCCCTGTTATAGTAGCAGTTAGTCTCTACATTCCTGGACCTATTTAATAAGTCGTTCTTATCTTGGCATATATTGGCAATATCTGTTTCATTATATTTTATTGAACTCTCTCCTGATCTATCCTAGCGGGCTTGGTATCAACTCTGCATCGGATTCGTTTAGGAAAATTCCTATCTTTGCCAACTCATCTACTTTTTTCGTTGCCGAAAATGGTCCTGTGGTTGGGAACCCAGATCAAGTCTGTGAGAATCTGATCTTCTAGTGCGCTTAGTGCCTTCTTGCAGTTAAGGACTATGCTAGAAATGGTGCATTATAGTGATCAAGAAAGTAAGCGTTGTTTGTCCATAAATCTAGTCATTTCAGACGGATAGCTTGACAGTAAAGATACTAGCGCTGTGCCTTCAAAGCTAGTCAAGAAGTGTCTGTACTCGTCAGAAATAGAAACAAACTATCCTGCCTGCTCATAACGGAATTGCTGGCAACTGCAAACCCGTCGAACTAGCCAGAGTCTTCATCCTTGTCGCGTTCACACTGGAATAGGTTGTACCCAGATTTGCATCTTGCATTCTAGTAATCTGGACCAATAGATTTCGCATTCGCTTAACAGGCGCTGATTAATTACCCGCTCTTCTTCGACTCCGGGATCCGTGGGTTCATCGATTTGTAAATGCATAATTTACTAAACTATATATGAGTTTTTTGGTATAAAAAGCTGTCCAGTGAGATACATTTTAATATAGACCAGTTAACCTAACCTAAGTATAATCGAAGTGGCTAAATAAAGGTATAACCTGCGAAATACATAAGCGTCTTCTTTACTGGCGTAGAAACCGACTACGCGGTTACAGCCGAGCTAACAACAGCACGTCAGTCGTTTCTTCTTCGAATTGTAGATTCCAAGCGAAACCAGGTTCTTCTCCACTTGGACTTTCCAACGGAGTGGAGTTAAGACGGGTTTTCCTTGAAAAAAAGACGAAATAACAAGCCTGATGGCAGAAAAAGTGAATGGCGTTTGAGATCCGATTTTTCCAATCACTCGCATTTCCTTTCGGTGATTTTTATGTCAAAGTCTAACTCTTACTTTTAGGCGCACTTCACTATAAAAATAGAGAATTCCTTTGATCAAAGTTTCTAAAAATAAAGTTGTTTTGAATGAAAAATTAACTTCAATGTAAGTGTAAACTGGTTTCAAATTCTCCTGAGTGTGATCCACTTTATTGCAGACACAGTTTCGTAACCAAAAATGGAACACAAATATTTCGCAATTAATTCACAGAAAAGTGTGAACTCGAAAAAAAATTAATTAACAAGTTTATGAAGATATAAGCAAATAAAAGCACAGCTCTTCATAAATTACGAACAACATACATTAAAAATATGTATACCTGCCAAGACAAACACAACAACAAGAGCATAATACGGCTATTTATTTTGTAATAATGCTAGAAATATTAGACGCACATGACTGCGGAGATGAATACAATGAAGACGTTTCAGCTGAGTGCATTAAGGTAGATCTTGAATATAGTTAGTAGGAGTTTTTTTCGATGAATTTTTTAAACTCTGAGCTCTGACTTGTAAATAACTATTATGAAGAGCTATTATAAAGTCAAAAATATATCCAGACATTTCCACATCGATTCTAAATAGAATCATTTTTTTGGAATATCGGACTAGTACGGCAATATTGCTAAGTAAGTGATTTGAAGTTATACTCGTTTAAGAATTACCCTAATGGTCACTTGTATATGTATATTTAATTAGCACTTAAATTACCATAATTAGTTCAAAATGCATATGGATCATCTTCAAGATACACGCGCGAAGTGAGTGCGAACATATGCAATGTTGATCATGTAACGGGTGATTTTTTTGAGGTTAGGATTTTCATGCAGTAGTATTTGACAGATCACGTGGGATGTCAGACATGGTGTCAAAGAGAAAGATGCTCAGTATGCTTTGACATTTCATCATGAATAGACTTACTAACGAGCAACGCTTGCAAATCATTGAATTTTATTACCAAAATCAGTGTTCGGTTCGAAATGTGTTTCGCGTCCGTGTCCGATGAGCGATGAGGCTCATTTCTGGTTGAATGGCTACGTAAATAAGCAAAATTGCCGCATTTGGGGTGAAGAGCAACCAGAAGCCGTTCAAGAACTGCCCATGCATCCCGAAAAATGCACTGTTTGGTGTGGTTTGTACGCTGGTGGAATCATTGGACCGTATTTTTTCAAAGATGCTGTTGGACGCAACGTTACGGTGAATGGCGATCGCTATCGTTCGATGCTAACAAACTTTTTGTTGCCAAAAATGGAAGAACTGAACTTGGTTGACATGTGGTTTCAACAAGATGGCGCTACATGCCACACAGCTCGCGATTCTATGGCCATTTTGAGGGAAAACTTCGGACAACAATTCATCTCAAGAAATGGACCCGTAAGTTGGCCACCAAGATCATGCGATTTAACGCCTTTAGACTATTTTTTGTGGGGCTACGTCAAGTCTAAAGTCTACAGAAATAAGCCAGCAACTATTCCAGCTTTGGAAGACAACATTTCCGAAGAAATTCGGGCTATTCCGGCCGAAATGCTCGAAAAAGTTGCCCAAAATTGGACTTTCCGAATGGACCACCTAAGACGCAGCCGCGGTCAACATTTAAATGAAATTATCTTCAAAAAGTAAATGTCATGAACCAATCTAACGTTTCAAATAAAGAACCGATGAGATTTTGCAAATTTTATGCGTTTTTTTTTTTAAAAAAGTTATCAAGCTCTTAAAAAATCACCCGTTATATAGTATAAGAAGGTATATGTATGTGTGTACACACCCAAGTACCTGATATATGAATATTTATAAATTAATATATGTACATACATACTTTATGTACACATGTGTTTGTTGGCGTAACGATATCGCATGAAAACAGTCGAACAACAGTTCCATAGTTCCACTTTGCTGAACATCGTGTTGAACGCCCAATTACAACAACAATATGCCACAATAACCACGCCAAAAACTAACAACAACAGCGTAGACTTAATGACAATGCGAAGAGTGCACATAACATGCAATAACAACAACAGCAAGATTTTTAAATAATAATAATAAAGCCGGCAAAGCAGCGCAGAATAAAGCTGCGCACACAAAAAGCTTCAAAAACTGTAATTGTCGACGGGAAGTGAAGTACCAAAAAAACGACAAAACCAAAACAGCGCAGCTGAAAAAAAACCCAAAAGGTAAATAACTAAATACAACGGAAAATGAAACTGCACTCCCTTGACACCGTACCGCCGCTGTTCCTCACACCGAAAACTGCGAAGCAAAGTGCACCCATTCGAGCAGCGGGTATCTGTGTGGCGCAGCACTTGCGCAGTAATGTCAGTGGCTGGCAGCGAATGTTAGTTGATGGCTTGTGGCAGCAACATGTAATATAATTCCCACCACTTGCCCATTTGGCATCGCCCGAATTGTATGGAATTTCAACCGCAGCCATTCACCTAAAACACTGCACAATTAATGACAACAATTGCTGGTGTTTTCCGGTTGCCATGGCACCAGCAGCGCTGCACTCAAACAGCAAATACTCCAACTATTGTGTGTGTTTGTGTTTGTATATATGTATTTACATACCCGCACATATTCATCTGGTTCTTTGGAAATTCTGTGGCAAGTTGAATGTGTTTGCTACGCTATGCCGTCATCAAATCACAATGTGCGTGTATGCTGGCAACAAGTGGCGCATAATGCGCCAAAACGGTTGCACAGTGGTTCACAGTTGGTGAAAATCGTTACTAATTTTAGTTTAGTTACAAATTTGATTCAAAACTTTAGTTCGATTTATAGTTAATTTTTAGTGAGAAGCAATTTAATTGAAGTGAGATGAATATATCTGACATTAAAATGGTACTTTTTACTAAGTTCCAAATATTATATTTAACATGGGATCTAATAAAAACCACAAATAAACCACAATCTTACCTTTGCTTTTCCGGAACCACCCGTTTTTTGCTCTATAAAAGATTGTACCATACATCATTATCTAACTTAGGTTAGACAACTGTTGGCTTCCAATTACCTTATATATGATACGCTCTGGTCCCGAAGTTCACGGATAAGGAAGATACATACATACATATATGGCAACAAGACTTAGTTTTCAAAGGTAACTACAAAGTCAATTTGTTCGTTGAATTAATTGAAAAATGTATATAATATAACAGGTTAACTGAAAAGTCTCCCGCCTAACACATAGACAACTAGAATTAAATCCATTTGATTTTTAGTTAGCCGCAACCTTCTCGTAAAAATATGGATAAATAGGAATTTTGTGTGTTGATAAAACATTGCTTTTTAAGAGAAAAAATGCACTTGAAGCAAAACCTTGGCTTGACGACTCTTCCAGTATACTTTCTCTCATATAAAACAATAAATATTTTATTAGAACTTTTTAATGTTACAAACATTCATTATTAACAAAAAAAATTCTGAAATTTTTGGAAAAAATATTTTAAACTCGGCCATTGCGACGCCATTTCCAATGACCGCTCGGAAAAAAGATGAGACCGTGTTGACAGAATTTCTGCTCACAGAATCATCTAAAGTGAAAAAAAATATGGGCTTTAGTTAAAATCTTAACTTTAAACTTGGACAAAGGAAAAAAACTGAAAATTTGATTTTTGGCAGACATTTTTAGAAAAAAATTAAAATTTCGCGACAATTTTGTTTCAAATAGTTGTAATCGAAAGAAAATTCCTCGTCTAAGTCTCTACGAATTGTATATCAAAGACCTGTGTAAGTTTTCATGAAGATCGGTTGAGTACTTCCCCAGAAATCTTGCCAACCGACTTCAAAAGCACAGTTTCCAGAAAAACACGTTTGAAGACGGGACACTTAGGAAGCCTCGAACGCACAAATATTCAAGTCAGTAGCTCCGAAACTATTACTTAGATTAACTTGAGGACTTAGGACAATATTCTAGAGGTGTTGTAGAGTTTACTAAGACAATAATAAAATTATTGTTTTGGAACTCAGGTAACCCCTAAAGACGTGGTAGAATAAGCTCCGAAGACAATATCCGATGTGGACGCCCAAAAAAATTGCTAGAAAACAGCAAAAAAGTGCATAAAATAGTTTTAGTTGACCTTAAAATGAAGTTGTTCGAGATATCAGGTATTCCAAAGATATCAACTGAACGTGTACAATATATCATTCAGGAATACTTGGGTATGAGAAAACTTTGTGCAAGGCGGGTGCTGTGCGACCTCACTTTTGACCAAAAACAGTGACGAGTTGATGATTTGAAGCAGTGTTTGGAGATGTTGCGTTTTATGCGTCGATGTGCGGCAATAGATGACACGTGAATCCATCATTTCACTCCGAAGTCCTCCGAGTGGACTGCAAACGAACTTGTGTAAATCCCAGAAGCTTGGAGAAACGCAACAGGCGGCTGGGGAAGGTTATGGCGTCTGTATTTTGGGGTGAATATTAATTATAATATTAATGAACTACCTTAAAAAAAGAAGGAAAATCAAAAGCGGGAATAACGTGGCGTTATTGGATAGTTTGAAGGAGGAAATCATCAAAAAGCGGCATCGTTTTAAGAAACAGAAAGGGCGAAACAATATGCCGTGCCACAAGTCAGTGAAAGTAATGGAAAGAATCTATGAATTAGGCTTCAAAACTGAGGCCTAGTTTAAAACAGAGAACAAATCATAATACAAAAATAAAAATAAAAAATTGGATGGTGACAATAGTCAGTGTATCACTCTTGAAGGCAACTATGCTGAATAAAAAAAAAAAACGAAGTTTGCCAAAAAAATGTACCGAGACCTTTCAATTGACCTGTTATCTAGTAAGCGTTATACGAGGGGTTTTAAAAAATTACGAGAATTTTCGGTTCTTAAAAAAATTATTTATTCATTTGACCACATTAATGTGATAGCCTCCAAAATAGTCTCCATGCGATATTATGCACTTATCCCAATGCTTCTTCCAATCGGCGAAACATATCCGAAACCAGATTTTTGGGAAGGCATTTAGCTCTTTCAGCGATTTATCTATGCTTTTAAAACGACTACCCTTAACTGTAATATTTGGTAATAGGGAACAACCGCACGGAGGCTGGGGTATATTGGTTTTTACCAAGTATTAACGAACAAGCAACGAAGTCTGAGCTTTTTAATAAACGAAATACGACAAGCTCATAAAAACAAGTCTAACTTTAGAGGCTGCTACAGACAAAGTAAATACAGCTGAAAAAATATAGTATATTGTACTTCAGGGGCATGTATAACAACATAATAAAAACAAAATGTTGATAATTGTTCTCTCCAAATTCTTGAAATTTTAATTTTAAAAAATTCCGGCATATTTAACTAACCTCGTATGGGAGGGTGAAAAATTAAGGGCTTCTTAGTAATGTAGCGAATCAACACTCTAAAATTATTCGCCTGTTAGGCTACAACACAACACTGTACCTTGGCGTGGCTGTTTAAGTTCTGAGTGATTATGATGCAAGCTCATTGTTGTCGGTTATAACTATACCGCTAGTGAAGGTGGGTAACTGTGCGCACAGATACTAGAAAAAATTACCTTGCTCTATGACGGCGGTGAGTGAACGTCTGACAGTCGCTTGCGGAAGTAGAATGAGTGCAGCGGTGCAACAGTGATGAGCTTGACTAACTGTATAAAAACCTGTAAAATTGTACGTATTAAAAAAAAAGAAATGAAAAAATTTGCTAAGTAGTTCATAATAGTAAATGCAAAAGAGGCGAGCAAATAGACAGACTCGACAAGGCGAGCAATTGTTGGCAGGCGGAAAACAGCTAGTACAACGAAATCGCAACAAACACACAAACCAGGCAATAAGTGCAACAACAAATACGACAGCAACTGATTGTGACTGACAATTGTTTATCACAACCACAAAAGGTGCTTATTTGCATGCTTAAGCAGAGCCGCTGCCCAACTGATTTCACTAAGTGCTGTTTTTTCAACGCGTTTAAAAAAATTTTCAAATTGAGCGAGTGCATGAAAAGCGGTCGATAAATTAGCAGCGTAACTGTGGAAAATTTAAATATTTAAGTGCTGCTAATAGAGCCGAACAATAACAAGAGTAAGAGCGTAAATAAGTTTAGCGAAAATTCGTGCGCGACGCGCCGTGACTTTGAGTGGCATTAGAGACGCCGCGGAGCACGCACCGCCAGCAAGCGACTGACTCACAGCAGGGCGAACGCGCGACGCTGGCCCAGCTAAGCTCAATACGTTTCACATCATAACGCTTCAGTTTGGTTCAGTTCAGCTCAGCTATGCTTGGTGCGCGCTCCACTCGTGTGCGTTTCAAGCTCACGCGCGCTTGTCAAACGGTTAGCCTAGTTCGAGGGCTTAACGCTTAGATAACGTTAAATAGAAATAAAAATAAGTCTCAGAATCGTGGTTTTGCGAATACCGCTACTCTACGCTATTTTCGGACTGTGTGAGCTATCGTCTCAGTGTTCTAATCGGCTTCAACGGCGTGTCAATGTTCGCGCCGTGCAAAGCGCCTTGGTGTCGCCTTGCCATTTGGCTAATAGTCGGTGTTATTTGTTGCTGCTGGTTCTGGTGCTCATCGCTCTGGCCATCTTCGGCAGTCACCCGTGCGCAGGCGCTCTAGATGGCTGCGAAGCGTTCAAATCGGTTTGCGCTTCTATAACGGGATCATCAGTTCTTCTAAGCCACTGTGATATGCTGCGGAGAATTGCCTGACCGGCAGCGGTGAGTACTTGCATACGAGAAGCTTTGAGCGCCTTCTAACTTGATATTTTTTTGTCTCTTCCTCTTCTCACTCGCTTTTGGCACGGTTTCGCATGTTATGATGACTAATTGTGTTCGTCGCAAAATATTTGCATTCGAGTTTGTTTACAGATTGGCAACGCGATCACTACAATCACTGCAATGTAAATCATTAATCGAAACTGTGTTTCGATTCATGTAAAAATAAGTTAGTAGTAGTTACCCGAAATATGTTAATTGATAATTATGACAAAATACCAATGTGCTCATTCCAAAGACTACATTCTGTTTAAGCGATAATTTTTAAAAATTTTATTTATATTTAGTTCGATATTTTTTTATAGGAATTTTAGTTATTATATTCATAATTATTTACAAAAATACAAAATAAGTATGTTATTTTATAGTTATTGTTTTTGATTAAGAAACATAAAGCTATTGAAATAAATTGATCATATATTATACATTTTTTCTTTTCTTATAAGGCCATAAGTACCTAAATTCTGAAAATACAGGCTGATCTATTTCGAGGTTCCCTACTTTTTTAAAGAAAAAACATAGAAACTTCAAAATAAATTTGGGAATTTTATTATCATTCGAATTTACATTTTTTTGACATTTATTATTGAAGATTATCTCTTTAAAATGTTCGCCGCGCTACGTCTCAGATGGTCCATCGTGAAATTATCTGCTACCGAAGTGTTTTTCATTGAGCCAGAAATGGTCCTCATCGCTGAAAACATTTTGCTTAAAACGTTATCTTTTTGGGAAAATTTTAAAAAGCTCATAGAGTTAAACGATGTCGCTTGGGACGTCGAGGGTTTAGCTCCCCCCAAGCTTTTTTAATTTTTGGGTAGCTGCGAATGGCACCGAATGACTCTCCAGGGCCTTCGTGTACACTCTAGCTCAGCTGTCATTTTTTTTTCACATTTTCTTCCTCCCTGCTTGATGTGGTCTATTCGGTCGAATTTTATCCAATAATAATTGTTAAATCTCTAAATTGTGATGGTATTCGAATGTTCTTTACAGAAGGGAGTAAGGTTAAACGATTTGTAAAAGTTGCTCAGGTGTTAGTCTTTCCACCATGAAATACCATACAATACTGAATGAAAATAACATGACAGGTTGACACGACTCATAGGCGATCTGTCATTAAAAGGCTTTGAAAAAAGTACTTCTACTTGATGATCCGCGGTATGTCTTACCCATTTCAGCATTGATGGTTTAAAAATTAGATGGTTTTCGATTTAGAATTTTCTTCGTTAATCCAAATGAGGATGTCAGGAGCCTGCTGATGATCCGCACATGGGACTAAACCAGTTTAAAACAAAAGTTGGCAGTTTTATGACTGACATCTCTAAAAGTCAGTCATAAAACTTGGGGCTATATTTTCTTAAATATATACATTTTGTATGTATATTATAGTATTCAATTACAGTGGTGGCATTTTACATTTCCCCAAAATTTAAAAAATAAGCGAAAAGCAATCGTTTTATTGAAAAAAAAAAAAAATTTGAGAATTTCACATAAATAATGTTTTTTTTTTACAAAACTGTTAGTTTGGTCCTTGACTTTGAACTCAGGAACCTTCATTTGATTGTGCGTAGATTTTAAGCAATAAACTATCAACATTAGAAGCATTAAAGCAAAATATTGACGAATCTATAGCTGACAAATATTCTATGAAGATCTAATACAAACCGTACGAAACAATTGACGTTCTCTCATAGAAACAATACGAACTTTTCAGACCTCCTCATATATACATAACATCAAATGTTGACCTACCACAAAATGTTTGCATTTTAGAAAACTGATGAGCAATTAATTTCTCAAGAACTATTTATTTCTTATATGACATGAAAACACGATCTTCTAATAGCAATGAAATTTCGCAAATATCATGAAATTTATGAATAAAAAATTTTAATGACTCATTTATAAAAAGAACGTGTCTTATGGCAATAAAAGGTTTGCTGTAATAAGTTACTGACTTAGAAGAGGACAATCACCTGGCGATTACGAAAGTGCGTCACTACATTGTGCAGACCTTGAAGAGAGCGCAAAACAAAACTTTATTTAGTGACGTGTGTACACAGTTGCTGTGCCGCTTTGAATGAATGAACCGCTGAATGAATGGGTTGAGCGCGTATTTACTGTTTACTACGAGCGCGCTGAGTCGCTTGCGAATAACTTCTTTCTCCTCTCTATTTTTAACGAGCGGAGCACGCTTTTACAATAAAAATTTTATTTATCATATACTTACTATATTTACTTGCTTATGATTGCGGTTCGCATAGAAAGCATAAGCAATAAAACGTGACAAATTGTTGGATAAAATATAATTATCGCTATGTTGCTTTAATTTTGATATGCCAAAAAAACAGTCGCTAGTTAAACGCTTTCTGTATGGTTTCACTTACTCTGCGCTTAATTATGGCTTGTGTAGGCACATTTTTGGGCAATTTAAAAGCAAGTTAAAGTATTAAATTTGTTCATTTTTCATTATATACGAGTATTTCCATTATACTATAATGCCCAGTTCTGTCGTTGACTTGTTTATTGACAATTTATAAGAAAGCTTTGTTAAATTTTTATTATGTTCAAGTGCATTTGCTTTGCTTTAGTCTTTTTGCTGCCGCACAAAGAAAAAGCTGTGCAAATATTGCGCTGAAATTCCATTGAAGTTTGGAAAGAAATACTTGCAATAGGGGGTTTGAATTTTGGTTTTTTGAAAAAAAAATATAAAATTTTTTTAAAAATTTATCAAAACTAGTTTGCCATTAAAAAGAAAAATTAACTGAAATGAACATAAAATTTGTTATTTCTCTATTTGAAACAACTGTTGTTGCAATGCAAATTGTGTGCAACGTCAACTTGAGGTAAAGAATTAATTTATGTTTTTGTTTAGTAAATCAACAACTAAGTGAATGATATTCTAAATTTTTGAAAAGCCTAACAAATTACAAGAATCAATGCAGGTTGTATAGAATTAAAATTTCTCTTTTTTGAAATAAAACATTTTCCCGTATATAAAATATATATTTATTCTATACTCAAATAGTACTCCTTGTTGACAGTTTGGCCAGTCGGAAGGAAATCGGAGAGCACAACACAAAGAGTGTTGTTTTTTGACTGCCTAGACGGAATTTTTTCGGCATCGGCTCACTTTTGGGACGATATTGGACCGATTAATTGTCTGTTTTCAGGTCATAAGCCTTGATGTAAAACTCATCGCCAGTAACAATACGTTCCATGACAGCCTGGTAGTCGGAAAGCATTATAAGCTGTTTTTTTAAAAAATATTTAGTGATGTAGGAACCAATCGTGCCTTCATTTTTCTTACGCCCAACTGATCTTTCATTGACGCTTTCGATATTTCAGCGCGGCTAGTAAGACCTCTGACTGTTAACCGTCGATTCTCAGGCTCCAATTCCTATATTTTATTGACGTGTTGAGCGTGAGTAGATGTTGACGATCGTCAACGTGGTCTTGACCCTCGTTGCATAAATTTTACCAATCAAAATGTAATGGGGTTTCGCGTGATATCTAAATTTAAAAATCTTACTATTTTTTGCTCACAGAGTACATAACCAGCCTAGATAGCACAAAAGTCGAGCTCTAGCATATTCAAATTTAGACTGCTTAAGCTCTGAAACGCTTTGAACTTTACGCTTTCAAAAGAAGAACTTGTCATAATATTCAATAACTAACCAGGCGTGGCAGGTGTAAAAGATTGAAAAGTATATGTCTTAGAAAACTCGGTTCCTCAAAAGATTTTTACTAAAAAGGTTACCAAGTGCGTTTTAGTTAAGTGTACTTCGAACATTGTTAAGGAGGTATTCTAGTCTAAAAATTAAAAAAAAAATCGATTTTTTTTTTATATTTTCAAAGTTTAACTATTCAAGAATATGTGTACAAGAGGATTTTTCAAATTTCAAATTATTTTCGGAGATATAGGCATTTTTCTGACCCGGCATCCAAACTGGTTCGGCTGGAACGCGAAACTTTAAACGCGTTTTTCTCAAAACTGACTTTTTCGGAACGATGCCCACGATTTCTCAGGTTCTACTGGACCGCTCTACAAATTTTTATAGATCCTTCTTTACGGGCTTGTCTATGGTTGGAACTAGCCCCATCCCAAAAATTTTTTTTTTATTATTTTTAAAAAAATTTGAAATAGTCAGAAAAAGTGATAAAAAATAAAAATTTTTTCAGGCAGTCGCCATTTTGTGAGAAAAATGTTTCCCACTTTTCCGTAGTTCCGACCATTGCGACATTATTCGAGATTAATAATCTTTTTTTTTTTTGGTTTCAGATAACTAGGAGGGTTGAAATCATGGGCATGGTCACGTGAAAATTTTTAGAGACCCCCCACTTCTTCAGCTCAGAAGTTTTGAAATTTTTTTTTTTTTTTTTAGTTTTTTATTTTTTTCTGTACTCTTCAAAAAATTTTTTTAAAAAACTATTAAAAAAAGGACAATAAAAATATTAATTGCCTTTTTTTACGACACTTTAAAAATTTCCTGAAATGCATGCTTCTAGACTAGAATACCCCCTTAACTTACAATCAGAAATGCTTTTAGATAATATGGTAGAAATACAAGTGACTAATAACACAAAGTTTACTTAAGCAAGGACTGTTACAATTTTATAGAATTATTAGGTTGAGATTATGAAACACTTGAAACATTTGGCTCAAGAGACTTTTTATTTGGGTTTTCGGGTTTCAAATAATCAATTCTATAACACCTTAAAATATTGTCCAAATTTTCAAGTTGATCCGAGTAGTGGGTTTTTTAGATACAGCCTTGAGAACTTGTTCTTAAATCTTTTTCTCGAAACTGTGGTTTTAAGCCATTGGCAAGATTTTCGAAAAAATACCAACCCATCTTCATAAAAATTTTTCAAAGGTTTTTGAGAAACAATTCTTAAAGATTTGGCCCCCGAACTTTTTTTCGATTAAGGAGTTATCCTGTCAACGCGGGAGCATCTTTTTCCGAGGGGTCACGGGGGAAAGGCGTCCATACACACCTCTCCTTTAGACTTTTTCGACGTGAAAAAAAAAAAATACAAAATTGCGTCAAACCAATCTCAATTCGCCTTTTATATCAACTGTATCAAACTGATTGTTTGCTGGGAATGCGTGTATTTATATTTATGATTTACTTCTGTTAACTTTTATTTGTGATTTATTTGCTTTACATTGATTTCGTTTTAATTTTTAAAAATTTTTTTTTAAGAATTTATTAATTTCATATTGAAACAAAACATTGCATTGTAATAGTCTTACATGTAACCATATTTATGACGCCACATGCAACAAGACAATTGTACATTGCAGCATAACATTTTTGTCGGTTTTTGTTTTAGGCAAATAAAATCAATTAAATAAATAAACGAAGGCATAATGAAAGAGAAATAGAAACTTGCACATTTGTGTAACAATAAATATTATGGCCAGTAACAAAATTAAATAAAAAAGAATGAAAATCGATTGTAAACAAAGTCTCAAAACAAAAAATATTTCGAATATTTTAGTGATTTAACAAAGTTTATTTAATAACTTTCAATGGAATCAAGGAGCCGACGCCAATTAATAAGGTAAGTGATTTGAAAATTTAAAGAGGATGTAGGTAGATTTTAAAAATATTTTGGGAACGTTATTTTCGGGGTGGTCCTTTCATGTTGGATGAATATGAACAATTTAAGAAGACATTGACTTTTTATTTAAATTATTTTTTGAGAAAACCACTTGGCCTTTCATTTGACTTAAAATTTTTTTTGGGATTTTTTCATTTTTTAAAAAGTATTGTTCCCAAATGAAAAAAAAGGCTTTCCCTTTTTCCCGGGGGTTAAAAACTTTGGGTTTAATTGCCTCGGCGCTTCCTTGATCCAAAAAATTTCCATTTTTTTTTTGAAAATTTTTAAATTTTCCCGGGGTTTTTAAAAATTTTTTAAAAAGCCCCCCAAAAGTGAATGTTTTTTTTTGAAATTAGACGTAAGCGATGGCGCACCCTGTATGTGTGTTAAAGTACTTACAAGCAGTTATCTTTCCAGTTTAAGAAACAAAGGTTACAACTGAAAAAGGCAAATAATGACGACAATAAAATTGGTTGTGATAGCGTCACGAAAAATTGGCACTACCTCAATAATTATAAAAAATTTATATTGTTATGTATACATACTTGTATGTAATACATAGGTAAATAAGAATTACTAATTATAAATTTAAAAATATTTACTTTTCAAAAAGGCCCCAAACCCTTTAAAATTTGAAAAAAACCAAAAAAAATTCGGCAAAAAGGGTTTAAAAAACGGGGGTTTTAAAAAAAAAAAAACCCCGGATTTTTAAGTTCCTTGAAAAAAGTTTTCAAAATTTGAAGGGCAGCTTTGGGTTTTTCCCAAAAAAACTTTACCTTAACCTTAGAAGAAAAAATATAACTTCACTCATTGAATGCTTTGTTAAAATTGAACTCAAACAGAAGTAGCGCTTTGCCAACAACAATGGAAATGCAAGTGACTACGAGAGCAAGTGCTTCTGTCTTAAACCCCCAGTACTTGCGATAAAGAATATTTCTGCCGATTTATACCCTTATTTACGCACTTTTCGCCTTGCAAGCCCCAAATGTTAACGCTGAACAAGACTTTGCGTCGGATCAAGACTTTTATCAGAATAACGATGCTTCAGAAAAGATTGAACGGTTTTGTGCTCCTCAACATAAACTACGAGATTTCTATGGAACTAAAAGAAGTAATAGAAAGATGTGATTTTATGCTGTAAAATAAAACTAAGTTATCTAGTTCCTCCCTAAAATTCCACTCTGAATCCCCCTCTAATCCCCCTAACGGAATCTTACCCGAAGTAGTTAAATATTTTAAATCGACAACCTTCTTCATGTCACAATATGCGAAGGTTGCCTTCTATATTTCGTAATTAGAGAGCAAAAACGAATATTAATCACTTTATGTTTTTAAAATATTCTCAAATTAAAATCTATATACTTTTACATGCGTTTGAGCCCAAATTTTTGAAGCATTTTTGCCATCAGATTGAGTGTCTTCAAAAATTTCCTTTTGAAAGTTAACTCTCTCTCCAGGCGAAAACCGTTGACCTCTTCTTTCAAGCCCGGACTATAAGGTAAATGACTCTTGACGATGTTTTTTTGAAGAGGAATCCTTTTACGGATTTGGTTTCCCCGGTTACTTTAAAAACCACTGACAAACAATTGGTTTGTACCCCTCAGAATTACTTTAGCATTGTTAAAATGGTAAGTACCTCCGCCAAAATTTCATTTGGAAACACCTAACGCAGACGCTAGCTTTTTTTGAAACCCCTATCGTTTTTTTTTTACATTTTTCTCGACCAATCAACATGAGCCTCTTTTGAGTACTTGACAAATTGTGTGGGATCCTACGTCAACAACTTTTACAGTCAAATGTTCAAACAGTATTTAATGCAGGCAGGTCCCCCTATTCCTATTGTTATGTCTATACACATAGGTTTCATGAGATCATCCCAAAATCAGCTTGCTTAGTTTTCGGAACACAACTGATTTTGGACGACTTTCACGAGATCCATCTTGGAAAGATCTACGGTATCAATCGAATCTACATACCATCGTAAAACCCGGTCTGAATAAAGCTTCATCGCTAAAAACTAACATCAAGAACTTTTACATCCACGTCAAAATTCGCGCTAAAATGTTCACAATTTATTCCACTTTTTGGCCGCGATGAACATTTTAAGTTACTGTAAACAACAGCAATAGCGATCGTAGGTCATACGTTCTGAGTATATGTAACATCAAAAATGACAAACGTCACTATAAAGTTGTGAGTCTAGTTTGCAAAACAAGAGTGCCAAATCCTGAATTTGAGACGGAAGCTGCGTAATAATAATTTTTCACCTTCCACCCAATCTTAATTATTGTATAGTGTTATTTTATTAAAACTTTTCCACTCAAATCGGAATACAAACCAAACTGGAAAAATCTGAACAAACGAAGCATTGGCGCATACTCAAATAAAGTGGCAAGTTATAAATACTTTGTTAGCAACGAGAGCACTTCAAAAACGGAAACTAAAAGAAAAAGGTGTACAGCGAAGGCAATCGTCCGGCAGATAGTGAAATACCAGCAAGTAGCAAATACAGACATCCACATACTTCGTACTGCCACGGCCAACTGGAATTCAATATCTGCGTTGGCAATAAATTAATTTTCAACACCTCTTTTCAAGTGCGATCAAGTGGCGCGATAAATTATTGGCGACATTCTTAGTACTTTGGACCGCACCCGACTACTGCAGAGCTAAATGCACTTTTTTAGCGCACAACAACAATATGCAACGTCATACGATAAGTGCCAATGAGGCAATTAAAAGCTAAATGAGATATTCAATGGCGCAATTGGAATACGAGATTATTTCAATAAATTAAAATTCACGCCGCGGATTATTGAGAATATTCGGTTCCACGTTTATAGCATATTTAGTTTCATAAGCTTTTTCTGGCGCTTACACTCGTTTTAAAAAAACTTGTTCACATATTTTTTGAAAGTTAGTTTGAGGTAGTTTTCTTCAAACATATTTTCACATGTCTGCATGTACATATGTATGACTGCGTGATTTGTGGCTATTTTCGAAATTGCATAACTGTGAAGTTGAAATTTTGTTGTTGATCGTCAAAATTTGCTTGTTTTGTGTGAAGCAACATTTTGTTGCAAATAATTACAGGTAACTGTGGTACAATACATTGCAGCTAGGCGCTCTGCAGAGTCAGTGTTCCCAGCCTCGAGCAGCAAAATCTGCCAACGCTAGCCCGCAGCGGCCAACCGTCAGGCAAAAATCGGTGGAAAAGTGCTTGCAGCACGTTTCGCGACTTGCAACTGACATTCGCTGCACACAGGCACATGCACTCGTGCCTACGTGGTGGTTGTTGCACTGCCTGCAGTTGGCCGATATCATATCACATTTCACAGATGATTTATGACTATTTGCATTTAAGCTTCATTATAAAGTTTTCATATAATTTTTAACTTTTTAATTTTCGCAGACAAACTCACACCTGTGTACAGTGCATGCCAAAAAGTATGTTACTAACGGGTGATTTTTTTGAGGTTAGGATTTTCATGCAGTAGTATTTGACAGATCACGTGGGATGTCAGACATGGTGTCAAAGAGAAAGATGCTCAGTATGCTTTGACATTTCATCATGAATAGACTTACTAACGAGCAACGCTTGCAAATCATTGAATTTTATTACCAAAATCAGTGTTCGGTTCGAAATGTGTTTCGCGTCCGTGTCCGATGAGCGATGAGGCTCATTTCTGGTTGAATGGCTACGTAAATAAGCAAAATTGCCGCATTTGGGGTGAAGAGCAACCAGAAGCCGTTCAAGAACTGCCCATGCATCCCGAAAAATGCACTGTTTGGTGTGGTTTGTACGCTGGTGGAATCATTGGACCGTATTTTTTCAAAGATGCTGTTGGACGCAACGTTACGGTGAATGGCGATCGCTATCGTTCGATGCTAACAAACTTTTTGTTGCCAAAAATGGAAGAACTGAACTTGGTTGACATGTGGTTTCAACAAGATGGCGCTACATGCCACACAGCTCGCGATTCTATGGCCATTTTGAGGGAAAACTTCGGACAACAATTCATCTCAAGAAATGGACCCGTAAGTTGGCCACCAAGATCATGCGATTTAACGCCTTTAGACTATTTTTTGTGGGGCTACGTCAAGTCTAAAGTCTACAGAAATAAGCCAGCAACTATTCCAGCTTTGGAAGACAACATTTCCGAAGAAATTCGGGCTATTCCGGCCGAAATGCTCGAAAAAGTTGCCCAAAATTGGACTTTCCGAATGGACCACCTAAGACGCAGCCGAGGTCAACATTTAAATGAAATTATCTTCAAAAAGTAAATGTCATGAACCAATCTAACGTTTCAAATAAAGAACCGATGAGATTTTGCAAATTTTATGCGTTTTTTTTTTTTAAAAAGTTATCAAGCTCTTAAAAAATCACCCTTTAGTAGGCTTTTTCCTAGTAGAGAGGTTTCAACATGGCTTAGCAATAATAACCAGCCTAGGTAAAAGAAAATTGGTATAAACTGTAGCTTTTTCAGGCTTAGTACAAGAGAGCTAGGTAGTGTCAATGCCTATTTTAACATTTTTAGATTTAACTGTAAACGTTTAACAGTATTTTACTTTGATGATCACTACTTGAAATAAAATTGCTGAAAAGTTCTTTGGAAAGCTCATTAGGGACGTAACTGTGAGTTGAAGATGTCTCTTAGACAGAGTACTTAAATCAGCGCTTTTTAACATAAGCCAAATAATTCAAAAAACTCGTAACCATGCTATTTTTGCTTTTTTAGATTCTGCCATTAATGAAACTGATCACGATAATTACATTAGCATTTTTATCTAAAAATTAATCAAAATCTTTTCGAAGCAGTTTCCATAAGACATAGCAAATATAAATATTTCAATTCTTCTGAAAAATATTAAAAAACAGTCTTTCATATATTCACTGAGATCAGTATTTGGGCTTTTAAAACAATTTACCATACTTTTTCTATTATTCCCTTAATATAATATATTCAAAGTGTCAGCTAACTAAATTCACATTCATATTCTCTTCTTTATTTTCATTATCATCATTTTAAGGATTCTTTGATTGTTCCTCCGTAAAAGCCTTTTGTGAAAGACCATCCTCATAATTATGTGAAAGACCTTATCCTCTTCGTTTTACACATGACTTATTCACCCAACACAGAGCACCGTTACCATACCTCAAGCCACTTTTTGGTATCAGTTTCGATAGGATATATCATATTAAGTTTGCCACCGAAGTTTATAACACCTAGAATGGAACGTCGGAAACCATATATAATAATATGGATAAACGACATGACAAGCTGAGTTGATTTAGTCTTCTCCGTATGTTTGTGAATGTGTTTCGCGGGGTTCACTCAACTTATGGTCAATATAATCGGCCTACTGAGCGTACTATTCACAACACCATCGCCAATCTTGTGACCCAGCGTTTATTATTCGACTGAGTAGACCATGCCCAGCATGCAGCGCAGAAAATATAGATTAGAGTGTACACGAAGGCCATGAAGAGTCGATTCGGCGCCGTTGGTTGCAACTCGGACTGACGTCTGGAACGAAGTCGCGCATTTTACGTTCAGATCTTAAACTGAAAGCGTACAAAATGCAGCTTGTGCAAGAACTGAGGTCGCGCCACATTCCCAGCGACATCGCTTAGCTTTATGGACTCTTGTAAAATTTCAAGAAGATCCGAACTTTTGTTCAGCGAAGTCCATTACTGGTTCAAAGAGTACGTAAACAAGCAAAATTGCCGCATTTAAGATGAAGAGCAACATAAAGCGATTCAAGAGCTGTCATTTCATCCAGAAAAAAAATACTTTATTCAAAACTGATCCCGGTAAGAACGTAACCGTTAATGGCAACCACAGCGCAGTGATAACTGACTATTTGAGACTTGAAATTGAAACTCGTGATCTCGGCGACATTTGCTTTTGACAAGACGGCGCCTCTTTCAACACATCACATCAATCAGCGGAATTATTGAAAGAACACTTCGGTGAGCAGATAATTTCAAGTTTTGGGCCGGTCGATTGGCCACCAAGATGCTGTGATATCACAGAGTTAGATTTTTCCTGTGGGAACCTCCAAAATCTAAAGGCCATGGGACAATCCCGCTTTGATTCAGGCCTTGGAACAAACTTCAAAAGTGTCATTCGCCATATACCAGTCAAAATGCTCGAACAAGTCATCGCAAATTCGAATCAATAGATTGACCATCTGAGACATGGCCGTGGTCGACGTTTGAAAGAGAAAATATTCAAAAAATAAATACCGAAAATATTCTTTCGAATGATAATACTCGTAAACATTCCCCATCAAATTTGAGGTTTTTGCGATTTTTGTTTTAAATAGTAACGAATCTCGAAATGGATGACTATTTAGCAGCAATACCAATTAAAAGAAGGGAATGAAGTTCTTGTGTAGAAAACTTTTTCATCGCACGAGATATCTTCTCATTTTTAGATGATTGAAATGCGCAATAATATAATCTCCAACAAAAATTTTCAGATCAGATAACTATGGGATATAGTTATATATTTATTTCTCGTATAGTGCCGTACAAAGTGAACGTTCGGAATCAAGTTCTTATAGGAAATCTTTTATATTTGTGAAGGGAATTTTTTCTAGTATTTTTTTTATAAAAACATTCGGATGACAGATGGTATTGTATTGTATTTGTATATCTCACGAACCAATGATCCAACACGTGGCCGATTTATACACGTCTCTTTAGAAAGAGAGACTAGTTAGATTAAATTTCATTGCCTTTTTCTAACAGAACCGATATACTAAAGCCAAACCGAACCAAATTACCTTCCTATAGGATGGTTTATTAATTTTTTTTTAAGTGAAAGAATAATAAAATAAGAATGGCTGGACTGTAGATACTTCACTTGCCATATTAAACGCATTTGTTAAGTTTCGTTTGCTTTTGTGTATATTTTAGCCAAGTCATCTCGCGGTTGCTAATTTATTGCAAAATTATTTGTTGCTATTTTTAGACATTTTCAAGTGTTCTTTATCGCATGCAATTTCCATCCTACTCCATATTATTGACACATTTATCTCAGCCAATTATTTTTCACTACTCCACACAATTAGCCAGTTGACAACGCCGGTTAAATAGCCCGAGTGCACACTCACACACACATATACGCAGGCATTCACAAAGCACTTCGCAGTTACCGAAAGCAACAAATTTATATAATAAAGCGCAAATTGTTAAAAAATATGTTAAGGGCAAGGAATGTCGTGAGAGTCATAAATTAAATCGCAGCGGCAATAATTCACTCTGCGCTCGCATATCACATGCGTTTCCAATTAATCAGCGAATATTTACCGACAAAAAACCGAGCAGCAAAACATCAACATCAACAACAACAAAGTGCAACAAATACACTTCACCGTAGAAGCGGGGACGAGGACGTAGCATTGCCGCGAACTTGTCAACAACTCAAAAAGCGCGGAATGAAGACGCAGCCGCCGCTGGTGTCAAGCGCGCTCAAGTCTTTCTTTGCGCCGTAGAGCTCTCAATGCCATTTGTAATCACATTTAATTGTTCTTGCAACTGCAAGTTGCAACCGAAACGGGTGTAGTTGCCACTGCTGTTGCTTATGAGGCTGCAACAGCCGCGCATGTGAGCGACGAGTTGCCAATATGAGACGCCGCAGGTGGGAGAAAGGCACCGGGGAGTGCAGACAGCATGCATGTACTTGTGCGCCGCCGTTTGTCTTGGGCAAAGCGACAGCTGACAAACGGCGGACAGAAAGGGGCTGAACGGTTGAAGGTTGAGTAGGTTTTAAATAAAATATGTTTACAAAATTACGAAAATGATGCGAAAAGGCATAAACAGCGCGACGATTCGCCGGCCGAAGTTAGGAGTTTGGAGCACAGTGTGTGGGGTTTTAGCGCAACTTGATTTAATTGGGTTCCAAAAATTGAGGCCAGACTTAGGTAATTTTGAAAATTAAATTTAAATATCATCCTGAATGTAGGCTACAGTTTTTTTACTGGAATATTACCAGGGGTTTGGGCACATTTTTGATTCTCTTTTCGGATCTTAAGCAAATATGTCTTTTCAAAACGACGTTTTCACATCTTTATATATCGTAGATGGAGTGTACAGAATGGTGAAGTCATTTTCAAAAACCGCATTTTTTATATCCTTCAATTTTGCTCAAATTCTTATCTTGAAATTTTACACCACACACCTCCATTTCTACCCACTGTGACTCTTCTCAATTTCACTTCAATCTGTCCGACTTGATTTTGGCTTTTTTTCTTGGGGTCTCTGCAGCTCCAGATTTTCATCTGGATTTTTTGTTGTTGTTTTTGCACTTGATGATGTACCCAATGTTTGGCGCAGCTCATGGTGTTGTTGTTGTTGGTTGTGCCACTTTTTATGATTATTGCATTCATAAAAACACGATTTTATATGGCAAGCAAAGAGCGGCTACGAAAACTACAAAAACAAAGCAAAATACAAAAAGCAAAAAGTGAAAAATCAAATTGAGAAAACACACAAAACACCGAACAAAATCAACTTGCAACAAAATAAGACAAAGATTTCAGAAGGACGGCAACTTGAAGGAGCAGACACGCGGCATGCGGTGGCGGTGCAGCCGACAAAAATGGCGCATAAAACAAAAAACAGAATTTAATTCAGCATTTGTGTCGCTTATAAATTAACGCCAACAAACTGCAAGCGTGCAACAAACGCTGCTGCTCGTCATGTTACGGCAAGTAGTGCAACAAAATGCAACAACGTACGGCCGGACGGACGGACAAATGTTGCCTTAGCTGTGGCCGCGGCAGCAGCTGGTGGTAGAAGGGCTGCCTGACAGGCGGATAAGTTGCAACTTGCAACAACGCTTGTTGCAGCAAAAACCGAACATGTGGCTATGTGAGTGTACACAAGCGAGCAACACAACAGCGCCGGCTATAAGAACTATTGTTTGTTGCTTGTGAACAATTCTGCTGTGCATTTGTGTCTGTCGGTGTGTGTTGCTGTATGTCGCTGTGTCTGTGCGTGCAATAAGCATGGCTACAACCAAGTGTCAACAGCAAAAGATGAATTTATTACCGACAGAAGTCGACAGGACATTGCAAATCTAAAGCAAAGGAACAACAACAACAACAAGTACATGCAAAAAGCAAACAACATTGCATGTCAAGCCATGCAATCGTCTCATCCACCAGCCAAATGGTGCAATCAGTTGGTGAGTCAGTGACTTAAAGTATGAATGAATGAGTAGTGCGCTTCTGCTGTGGACGTGTTGTTGTGGACGTTGCGGCTGCTGCTCGTGTGGGCAGAGGCGCACTGCGCACATTTTCAATCAGAAAGGCGGGCAAAAACTGGCAGCAGAAAGGTAGACGCACCATTATTCGTGTCCATGCATAACCCGATGCGGCAACGGGCAGCACGGGGCGGACCAACTGTAAGCCCGACATGTGTTGGTCAGGGAGTGGGCAGCAGCAGCCGGCAGATATATATTTACACGTGCATTTGAGTGATATTTGTAACAAGCGTGTATTGTGAAGTTGGTGAAAAGTTTAGTGCAGAAAAGTTGCAACAATGCCAATATTAGTAAGTATAAAGCATATATTCTTATTCACAATATTGTATTATATTTGTAATCTGAAACATAAAGATTATATTGTCGTCTAAACTCGAGCTTCTTAACCTCCTCCTTCATTGCAACTGAAATATGAAAGTTATAATAAACTTCAACGATACAACAGAAGTGAAATAGATCTTACGAGAAGCTCTTTCAAAGGTATAAAGCTATTCTATGGTTTGTTACGGATTTACTTAAAAGTGAGATCTGTTAAAAAAAACTTTCTCATAGAGATCAGAAACTGGAATCGAGTGGGAGAACTTCTTTCTCATAAATTCACTTAATCATTTCGGATAATTTATAAATTTTTGAAATTGTCTACTGCATCATAACTCCAATCCAAGGCTAAACTACAACATTCAACTATACCAGAAATATAGTTGTTTAGACAGCAAGGTCAAATGAAATGGAGATGACATCGTTGCATTTATTGAGAAGCACACCTAGTGTGAAATTCTCAAAAATCAATTTTTTTCATATTTTGATAGGTTATACCTTTAAAACTAACATACTAAAATTTCAAACCGATATCTGAAACAGGTTTTGAGTTACGGCCATTTAAAAGAGTAGCCGCTCGGCATTTACATAGTTGCATTGGAACTTTAAAGGCGTTTTTCTCGAAACAGCCTTTTTCGAATTTGCTGCAGTGATTACTCAA
The DNA here is from genome assembly GCA_027475135.1 of Bactrocera correcta. Lineage (NCBI taxonomy): Eukaryota > Metazoa > Arthropoda > Insecta > Diptera > Tephritidae > Bactrocera > Bactrocera correcta. The sequence goes on from CM050323.1 coordinate 39,108,410, forward strand.
AAACAAATGAGCCGATCACTATCGAATTTTTTTTACATGCTTTATGTATAGTTGTCCGTACAATGACCTATCGATTTTTGATCTGATCAAAATATCGAATTTCGGCAGGCCAAGAACGACCAAAATTTTGGATAAAATTCGACAATTTTTTTTTAAACGCCGCTATATTGTCAACTTTTGATTTTTTTTAACGTAGGTTATTGTACAATATTATCTAGTTTAACGAGAATTTTGTTTTTTTAGATTTCATCCTCGGGGAAGGCCGGAATCACTGCAGCAGTGAAGAATCTTTTTTTTCGCGCCGTTGGAGATCGACTATAACTTGAAAAATATTTATTTTTTTTCTTCAAAAATTTCACTGCATGTTTTTGAAGCATGTTTAAATATATTCCTAAAAATAATTGATAAAGTATTTTTTTTAATAAAAATTCCCAAAAATTACCTTTTTTAGGCCATTACACTAGGTGTGCCCCTTAAATCTTTTAATCAATACATACCAGAAATAGACCGATCTATAATAAACCAAAATTCACCTAAATCCTTTTTCAATCCCATAAGAACAAATACGGTAACCTCAACAGAAATATAGAAAACAAATCAAAGCCTTCATTGAGAAAATATCAATTTAATCAAAACAAAAAAAAAACACAACGAGTATACTTTTTCCTGTCCGATTAATCTAAGCTTGTTTAAGGTTTGATTTGTTAAACTACTACTACAAAAAAAAAATAAAAAGTTCTTTGAAGTTCTACGTCGTCGCCCTCAAAGTAATCCCCTTTGTCTCCAATACACTTATACCAACGCTTTTTCCAATCTTCGAAACCGGATGGTGAAGTCAATATCCGGAATAGCCTTCAATGCGATTCACGTTTAATGTCTTAAATTGACTCAAAACGGTTTTCCCGGAGAGATCGTTTGAGTGTGCTGAATAGCCAAAAGTCGCACGAAACTAAATCAGGCAAATACGGTGCTCGCGATATGATTTTGGTTCAAAATTTGACGAAAAACTGAAGAAGTAACCAAGAGTTGTTGGCCCATAATTCCACCCTCTTTTTACGAATAGCTTCGCGCAAACGACGCACAGCACTCAAATAGTACTCCTTGTTGACAGTTTGGCCTGTCGGAAGGAATTCGGAGTGCAACACACTTCGATATCAAAGAAAACTGTCAACATTACCTTGATTTTTGACCAGCTTCTGACGTGGCTTTTTTGACCACCGCTCACTTTTGTCATGATATTTGACAGATTGTTCATCTGTTTCAAAATCGTAACCATCGACCCAAAGCTCATCACTAGTAATAATACGTTTTAGAAATCCTGGTAGTCGTAGAGCATTGTTTTTCAGACGTTAACGTGACGTTGTTTTTCGAAAAAACTTTGTTTTTTTGGAATCAATTCGTGATAATTTCGCCACACTTCCAACTAATATCAAGACGCAACCACCACATTCGCCTGATTTACCTACATATAACTTCTGACTGTTCAGCAAATTCACATGACTACTCCGAGGACACCGTTTTGACTTAATTGAGAATATAAAAGCTGAATCGAAGAAGGCTCTGATGGCCATCACGACGGAGGATTTTTCCAGGTGCTATGATGACTGGGAAATTCGTTGGCATAAGTATATTGCAGTGGGAGGGGATTACTTTGAAGGTAATGACATGGACAAAATTCACCTTTCAATTTGATCACAGTAGCATTGATTACAAGTTGATATTGATGGTCGCCTGGAACGTGGTTCGTCGTCAACACGTTCTCGACCCTTCGAATAATTTTTTGCCAGTCACAAACACTTTTTCGCGACAAACAATTATCGCCGAAGGTTTTTTCAACATTCTGAACCTTGCGGTACCATAAATTTGATTCCGCACACAAAATTTTTTTTTTTGTTGAATAATTTCATTCTTCGTAAAAATCGTCAAGTGCACTTTATATATTCGGAAAGATAGATGTATATAATAAACGCTAATGATTATTTTCATATGCTCGACATCACTGACAGTCATACCAACCTAGAAAAAATTATTTCGAAGAATGGGTTTTCGCTAGAAATTTAGATTAAAAAGTCTTACTATTTTGTTCCTACAGTAGTATTGTGGCATTCCATCAGGTTCCTAAAAATTTTCAGGCACCTCTAACCAAATCCCTCCTGAATTCTTGAAATTTGTCAGAAAGACTTAATTTTGAATGCCGTCTTTCTTTGAATAATAATTGCAAGTTGCCGCAATCAGAGAAACCTTTTCTGTCAAAAAATTTAGATTTCACTAAACTTCGTACACCATCTGATTTCTGGCGCTGTCTGTAACATATTTTCTGCCACAACTTACTCGTAAATGTTTCACACTCTTTATTATTTCTGTGTTAAAAAGATTGTTAATATTAATACTCGGTATTTAGGGCTTACAATGAAGGTGTAAATCTAGGTTGTAGTGAGATTAACAGTTCTTAAATATATGGGATGACCAATGTTGAGAATACTCAACAAAAGCTTAATCACTATTTAATATAGTTTAAAAGAACTCACTTCTGCATTACACCTTAAGCGCAAATATCTCAAGATTTTCGAAGGTTTTTCAGCCATTTTTAATAATTGAAGTATTCAAAGTAGTATCGCTTACTTAACTATTCTTCATGTAATTATATATATTTATTGTCTTCCGTGGCTCGACTTACGGTTTTGCAAGCTCGCTGGCCTACCTGTTTCTTTACTTCAGACATAATTCTTTAACCGCAAGGTAGACTTTGCAGCAATACTTTTAATATTTAATAAAATTGTATACCAAATATAGATATATATATATGTATGTGTATAATTACGAAAACATCTGCTATTATTAAAAATTTATAATAATAATTTACTTATAATTAACAGTCATTAAGTTATATTTACTTGTATATATATTTGTGCGAGTAAATTGTTGATAATGCTCCACCCATTTTACAAGCTTAATTATCGGCAACCGCAACGGTCTGTCCACCCGGTGGCAAAACTGCCTTTTCCGCAAACGTAGCAAATTACAGAGAACTTCCACTGTCAACATAATTAAAAAGGATTAATCTGCGGTTTTGGCTGCGCAAAGTAACAGATTCGCACCCAAACCACCACAAGTCACCCAAACACACACACACCCAAGTTGTATCAGAGAAGTAAATGTCTCTGCTGGTGGCCCTGCCTACTTATGAACAAAATTAAATTTCGATTGCTTTATTGAAAACCGCTTAAGCTATTTGGCAAACAGACGCGAAACTAGGCATTTTAATTATGATGGATTATGGCATTCGAAATTAATTTATTATGTTGATTTTTTGGAGCAGAAATTATGCAGGGACTCACCACAGCAGCGATGGGTCGCACGAATTGCAGTTGCCATTAAATATGTAAGTAAATGTATTTATTATGCATATTTGGGACATTTTTTTGTAATCGGATTGCATGTGCGTTTGCAAAATGTGCGCTTAAAGCTTTTGTTGTTGTTTAGTAATTGCAGCGAATTTTAAGTGCAACGTTGGAGTCAATGTATTCCTGGCTTTGTAGATCTGCTGCGGTCAGCTGGTGTTTCACCAGGTCAAATTGAATTTTGTTCCATATGTAAAAACATTATTCCTATATTATGCTATACATATATTCAAAATATTTTTATTAAGTTTGTCGCGGAGTTTGTAATACTTAGAAGGGAAATCGGGACGCTACAAAATAGTGTGACGAGCTGAGTCGATAGAATGTTCGTCTATCTATTTGTCCTTTAGGTTTTGAGATATCGATCTAATTTGCACACGTCTTTTTTTTTCTTAGAAGCTGTTTCTTTTTTGGAACCACCGATATTTGAGTACAGCATACTTACAGCTGCCATATAAACTGATCGAACAAAATCAAATGTACATATTAGGGTGATTCAAAAAAAAAATTTTTCGATTGGTACTCGGAAAAATAAGTTCCTAGACACCTCTAAGAAATTTTTTTTAATCCACCCTAATATGCATTGATGTTTGACGATGAATATCTCGTAAACGCTTAACTTAATCAAAATCATGGAGACCATTTTTATATAGCAGTAATTTCCTACAAAACTATGAGTTTCACATTCATAATTTTTTTTTTCATTGAGTTATAAAATTAATAAGAAATAAAAAAAATTTTCCCCAAAAAAAATCAAACTTTAACTGTTAATATCTTTTAAACGGTTGTGTTTACGAAAAAATCATTGAAGACCTTTTTTGTAGAGCATTCAATTTCCTACAAAATCTAAGGAACAAGATAGTTTTTCAAGTAGTTGGAAGCGAGATATAAATTTTTCTCTCTGATAGTAAGAAAAAATAGAAAACTGTATGTAGAAGAACCTTCCCGTTAAAATTAAAAACTCATATTTGGAGACGCTTTCTTAGAGGTGTCTAGAAACCTATTTTTCGAGTTTACCAATCGAAAAAAAAACCATTTTTTGAATCACCCTAGTACATATGTATGAAAACTTTTTTATTTGACGAGATATATTAACGAAATCAGGCACGGATCATTCTTTAAGGCAATCGTGCAATTCACAAAGAAATTATTCAGATCAGATCACTGCGGCATTAGCTGTCATACAAACCGGACGATCGGATTCAAGTGCTTATATGGAAAACGTTTCATTTGACGAGATATCTTCACAAAATTTGGCATGGTTTTTAAAGAAATCACTGAACTAAGTCATGCAAAGTGGCCGATCAACATCAAGTTCTTGTGCCAAATCTTTTATATTAGAAATATCACTGGATGAAAACACTCAAACTTTGAGAATATGCACTCGACTCAGTATCCGCCGGAGGAGGCAGAGGAAGACTTCCAATCTGCTAGAAAAACTAGGTGGAGAAGGACATCGCTAAACTTGGAATCTCCAATTGGCACCAAAAAGCGAAAAGCTGTCGTTAACTCGGCTATAATCGCGTAAGCGTAGTCTACGCCAATAAAAAAGAAAAATAGATGTCACTGATAGGCAATGCGGACTTCTTGTTGAACAAATTTGTAAAATTAAGCAATTCTAAATATTCACTAATATTTAAAATACCTTAATATCACAAATTTGTTCAACAAGAATATTTGAAATTAAATTTCTATGAATGAAGATTAAATATTCTTGAATTCACTCGTTTTTACTTCCGGCTTATAAATCTCCCTCTCGCTTCACACAATAAACTACCAAATAATCTCATGTATTTAAAATACAAAAAGCATTCACTATAGCTGAATAGTGATAAAACATATTTGGAGTAATCCAAATGCCTTCACGTGTTGCAACAAAAGTCAATAGCTATAATATATGTGCTCATTTCAACTTATATTGCTCCTAACCACGCCGCACAGCTCAAATGTGCCTTTGTTGCTTTCCAGCAGTATTAATTAATTATAGATTATTGCACTTCACCAATAACGGTATTATTTTCATTACAAAATCGTAAGCACAAACAGTGCTAAATGCATGCCACAATATCTTCTGAAGCTTGCTCCTTACCATCAATAGGCATTTTCCTATACAATTAGTGCTTCCTCAGCTCATTAAATCCATAGTCTACAAGAGCACACATACACATATACTTTTATATATTAAATAACATTTAAACATGATGAATATATTTGTATACATGCGAGCATTTTAATGTTAGTTCTTGTCTTAGTTGTTTTGTTTCTCGGATAACATCAATATGAGTCAGCCATTCAATGCTTAGCTCTGCAATTATTTACAAGCACATAATATACCAGAAATTGTCAGTGTTTGTTGTGATTGTATGTGTTCTTGTATCTATGATCTATGGGCCAGTGGTAATTTCGCAACTCATTTGGCACATTGTTGGTTTTGTGGGGTAGTCGGAACTGGAAAATTGATCTATGTGCCACTACGAGGATAACAATATGAATATGCGCTCCAATAGGGATATGACCTTCCTCTAAATATATATTAATTTACTACAACAAACTTAAAGAAACAGAAGAATGACATATATTTCCGCCACTTAAATTTCGACCTCCACGAGGTCCTCAAATATTCCTTGTAAGCAGTCGATTTGGTTAATATGTATAGTAAAAATTAAATTGTCCTACCCCTAATGTAGGCATCCAATATAGAAGCGGTATATGTGTGCTTTCGATTGTTCGTTGCCAAAGATAGCTCCGTAGAAACCATTAACGTTTTAAGCTCTTGCTTTGCTCTGCTGCATGCTGCACTGCACAATTATTGGATGTGCTGCTGCGGCGCTGTCAGAAAGTGGGTCATTCAATGTTCACTCGCAAATTAATTGCTACTCAGAATTTATCGACGACATCGATATGTGTTAATTATGATAATGCCATTAAGTCACAAAAATAATATGGCGTGTGGTTGATGTAGATATTGTTAAAGCCTTATTAATTTGACAGGAAATGTTATAGTATTGTTTTAAGCAGAATGAATTCGGAAAAGCAAGGTGTTGAAATTATAATTAAAATGTAAGTCTAAGTTAAGTTCACTTTTAAGTTTAAGTTGGATTGGGCTTAGGTGTAAGGTAAATTTAAGTTTAATTTTAAGTTTAAGTTGAAGTTTAAGTTTAAGTTTAAGTAAAAGTTGAAGTTGAAGTGAAGTTGAAGTTTAAGTTAAGTTTAAGTTTAAGTTGAAGTTGAAGTTGAAGTTGAAGTTGAAGTTGAAGTTGAAGTTGAAGTTGAAGTTGAAGTGAAGTTGAAGTTTAAGTTGAAGTTGAAATGAAGTTGAAGTTGAAGTTGAAGTTTAAGATGAAGTTAAAGTGAAGTTGAAGTTGAAGTTGAAGTTGAAGTTGAAGTTGAAGTTGAAGTTAAGTTGAAGTTGAAGTTGAAGTTGAAGTTGAAGTGTAAGTTGAAGTTGTAGTTGAAGTTGAAGTTGAAGTTGAAGTTGAAGTTGAAGTTGAAGTTGAAGTTAAAGTTCAAGTTCAAGTTCAAGTTCAAGTTGAAATTGAAGTTGAAGTTGAAGTTGAAATTGGAGTTGAAGTTGAAGTTTAAGGTTTAAATTTAAGTTTAAGAAAGAATACGTATAAGTTTAAATAAAAATAATTTTCAAAAGTCTCTATAATCGAACTAATCTTCTATTCACTTTTTGCTACTAAACGCCATGACTTCCCTTACCTCTCTAAACTTTTGTTTAAACGCAAAGTATTGTAAATAATACTATTTTACTTTATTTAATATTAACCAATGAATTTATTAAGTATCCGCCCATTAAAAATTGCATATTAAGGCAGTAGAACGTAAAATTTTCCTAGTGAGAAAAATTCACTCACGAGCAAAAACCGAAGTTCAGAGTTCATTGAGCATTTCAACACCGTTATACGCCCAGTTGATGTCATTCACAAACGACGCTCGACAGTTCAACAAATAACAGATATATTCATATATTCGTGAGCAAACGTTCGTACGCACATTTTCAGCTGGATGGCCCTCAATGAAGGCGTTGACTATTGCTTTAAATGCAATGTGGGGGCGGCCAGGCGGGCGGTGCAACATCGAAATGTACAGATATGCTGAGCACTAATTTATGAGCGATCATTGACACTGACAATAGCAATAGCAGCAGCCTCAGCAGCGCTTACAGAGCATTAGTTACAAAATGCAAATTAACAATTGCTCGCCCAGAAACATTAGCAGCGGCGACGGCAGCGCCAGCGCCAGCTGCAACAACAATGCCATGGAGAAGCGCAGCTGTGTAAGATGCTGTGCGAAATGTACGAAGTATATTTGTTATTGCCGATGGGCTGGCACTGACCGGCACCGCAGCATGCAGCAACAACGATAGTTATGTTGCTACTAAGCCTCAGCCTGTGTGGCTTTGTGTGTGACGGGCGCGTGAAGGCGACAATAACCGATGAGCTTACAAGCGAACAATTGTGCCCAACAACAACTGCAATAACAATAAAATGCTTTCTTATAAATATGTAATGACAGCATGTTGCAACACTTGTACCAACTTGCGCATGGTTGTCTGGACAACAACAACAATAGTATGCTTAACGATTGCACAGAGCGTGCCACTTACAATGGCAGCAGCAACAGAGCGGTTCTTACATTTGTAGGCACTAACATAACCTACAATAGCCGGCGGGCATCGCAATGCAAATTGAGCCACAAATAAAACGAAATATAATCTACAAATCAATTGACTAGCACGAATGCGTGTAGCAATGCTTCTAGCGATTCATAATACATGTACTTGTGTATAGGTTGCAGCTGCAAGATCACAGCGCCTAAGTACTGGCAGATTAACTACTGAAAATATTTAATAGAAAATCTTAGCTTGAGGTCCAAAACTCAAATGTTATTTTATGCTCTTCGTAAAAAAACTCCGAAGGTGGCGCCTTCTCGCTGTATGCTTACCTGAACACTACCTCATAGATATTTACAGGCTCGAAGCCGGCTACGATTTGTAGAAGTGAGTTGTAATATTCTAATTCGGTACGCAAAAGAGCTAAATGTCTTGTTCTTCTAGTTCCATTGATTTCTAAAAAAAGGTGGCTCTGGCTCTAAAACGCATTCAATTTCCTTATAGTGGACCTGGTACTACGTAGTTCCTGGGCTCCATATTTTCTAAAGGACTTAGAGACAGGAAGGTTTCCACTTGGAATATAATGCCAGTTACTCGATTTTCAACGTGCTGCCCTAAGGTTACTAAGGAAAGAACCCACAAAAATATTTGTAAGGGTAAAGAATTACTTGTAGTTTAAAGCTTCGGAGAAAGTTCTTCGATAGATAAATAAGTTCCCGTAAAGTAGAGCAGTCTTAAACGGTAAGGTTGTTCAGGAACACGTCACAAGCATTCTTTATAGACCTCGAAAAAATTGAACTGTTATATTAAGAGGTTTGGTTCTTAGGTCTTCAAGCGTATTTTAGGTGCTAACTTTGTTGCGATTTCTATATTTTCAATAGACTCTCCAAATCTTCGAAATCTACGTTCTCATCCAGAACACCAGAAATCAATCAATTCTGAGAGCGCGGACGTAAATACAAGAAAGTTCCAAATAGTAACCGATTTCGTTCAACACAAATGGAGCAGCGTCAAAAGCCATCTGATAGCTCAGTTGGACGTTCGCTAATTCAAATACGGCTATCACCAAAGGCGAGTAAAGCGCAAGCCGAAGCAACAAAATTGCTTATTTAAATTCCAAATACCGACACCGACTACCGGCAGTTCACTTCCAAGTGTCAGTTGTACACATATACAGCCATACAATGTATGCCAAATGTATGTGCGCACATATTGACGAACCAATTGAATGACATATCCAGCGAACATACGGAGGCTTCATAGGCGAGTGCTTAAGGCTTCAGCTAGGAATCACTCTGCAGCGGTTTCATCATTTGTACGTTCATGCGGACGTTCCTTCACTTTATCGTTTAGTCATCAGATACGCATCAGCGAGAAGAAGCTGTTCGTCGAGACTGAGCAGTGAGCTGCATAGCTCGGCAGCATTTGAGTGCTTGAGTCAGCAACAAGTTTATGGCGATTTGAACGATTTTTCGACACCTCCCACAATCCGCAGCAGCCTCATCCAGCTTCAGCTCTGGCTATATATGCTGGTTGCAGTGCAATTCACGCTCTTTGGCTGCATGCCACCGGACTACACGGTCAAACCCATTGTTCGCCACAATGTTGCGCCTTCTCATTGGTGAATAAGCGGTCGTGTTGTGTGAGTCTTCATGTCTTTTTTAGTCTAACTACGCTATTTTGCAGTGATGCGTTGTTGCCTCAGATTCCTACGCTGCTCGCTAGTCGTCTTGCATTAGTTTGTTATTGAAACGAAATTACATCTCATTTATTGTCGATCGCAGAGATCCATGTGGCACTGCTTTGCTTTTCTTCTCGCGTCCACCTTTTCGGGTTTCACATTACCATCTTTTCTTCCCCCTTTTTGGTTTTAAATGTGAGTACACTCCAAAGCTACCGCACTTGTACGCCATATCACGAGGTCGTTTAGTCTGCCTCGGCCGGCAGGCCACACCAGCAGCCTTTCCACTTGTTTTCATAGCCGCACTGTTGCAACAATGTTGCAGTTGCCTGTCTTCTTTCGTTAGTGGCTTTATGCTGGCTGGTTGCCTTGCTGGCCGTCGAAATGCCAATCTATCTATTTGCCATGTTTTGTAATGCATCTGATGGATTTGTATGCGGCAATAGCTTAATGGTCTTTTGCGAATTTGTTCAGATTCAGTCTTCAGAGGTAGGCACCTTGCTTTATTTTTTTCGAGTTAATTTTTATACGCTTTCTTTCATCTTTGTTATATGAGTAAGTATCTTGTCTACTTTGATTCCTTCTGTTTGGCACAATTTGTAGTTGCGCGGTCTTTTATGCTGCTCACTTTCTGGGATTTACTGGGAACTACTCCTCACATTACCTCGCAGCAGTTTCTGTGAGTAATGAGCAACTGGTTTGTTTCACAACAGTTTACCAATTACTGTCGATTAACTTTATGAAATTTTTTTATTTTATTGGCACGCAGTATTTTTCAATGTTTAATATTTGGATACAAGTGTGCTAAGTAAAATGTGGGTTTGATCAGTTTTTCTTGTGGAGAAAACTGGTTATGCGGATTCTTGGTTTAGTGTTATTTTCCTACAACTTTTCTATATAAAAAGTTAGAATCGAAAGAGAATTTTATCACCTTGTATACCTTCATACAAATCGGTAATATGTACCGAAGCTCAATTAGATATGTGTAGTAAGACTATACAATTGGGGTTTGTATTTGTCTTCAGAATATTAAAGATATCAGTTGTTACAAGGTTTTTCTCCACTGATCTATTTTCTATAATTTTGCAATAAAAATCTGATTTAGTCTCTGAATTGTTGATACCCTGTACTCAATATTTCGCTACGAACTACCTTGTATAAGAATATTTTAAAATACAAGAATTTTGCATTTTATCTGAAAGTTGGCAAAAAACTTCCAGATATGAAACGATTTTCGTCTCCATCCCGGAGAGCATTCAATTTCCTACAAAATCTAAGGAACAAGATATTTTTTCAAGTAGTTGGAAGCGAGATATAAATTTTTCTATTTGATAATAAGAAAAAATAGAAAACTGTATGTAGGAGGACCTTCCCGTTACAATTAAGAACTCATGCTTGGAGAGGCTTTCTTAGAGGTGTCTAGGAAACTATTTTCCGAGTACCAAACGAAAAAAAAAATTTTTTTTGAATCACCCTAATGTACATATCTTCTAGATCACTACATCTACCGACACTGTAAAAATTTATGGAAACGGAAGATAATCCAGACCACTCCTTATATAATGGTACTGTTAAAAACTACCAAAAGTGTGATAAGTCAATAACTAACCAGAGGTAGGTATGCGAAGGCTTAATAAGAGCCGAAAGAAAAACTGCACAATGTCGCACCTCCCACTATTAAAAGAAATCAGGTATCTCGGTACCCCCCACCTCGATGTCATCCAAGTTTAGTACGTCATATTCTTTGTTAACAGTATTAAAATGGGTGAAATTGGACTGTAATCATGCTACTTCCCACATAACGGTAATGTCCAAAACTTCTAAACGCTCTATAAATCAATAGTTAGTTACGCTACAAACTTTAAATTTATTTCCGAGATGGTATGGGAGAGCTTTATGAGAGCTAGTGTAAAAATCGGACTATGGGGGTGGCACCGCCCATTTTTTGGTAAAATAACATATCTCTTAACCCGACTAAATCGATTTCGAATAAATTTAGTGCGTACATTTCGTCTTATATTTCCATGTCCCAATGTGTCAAGGAACGAAATCGAACTGCAATCCGCCTACTTTCCAAATAACAAATTTCAAATTCCATATGATTCTTTCCCTTTCCAGTGTATATATCAAGAATCAATTAATATAACGAAATGAAACTTCGCAAGAAATGCTTTCAAATATGCCACCTTACGATAAAGACTGTCCAAGTCCAACCAAGAGTGTACAAACCCCTTTGTACCAATTATTTGGACTATTGGGCTAATCATTTTCTGATAATAGTATGCTTGTATCTGTGTATGAAAAATTGGTTGAAGCCTGTCAATACTTCCCTTAGCTCTCATATACTCGTACCTAATATAAATATTTTCGAACTTCCAGGTGACTTTATACTGCATATATCGGCCAACATGTGAGTTATCCCAATAAAATTGAGTGAGCGCGTTTTACTGACAACAGTGTATCTTTATGCCTTGAATGGCTAAAATTGATAAAATACTAACTAACCCCCATATAACAAACGTAAAGTTTCCGGGGGACTTATGTAATTCATATGATTTGTGATGGTACCTTAATGAACCTCAGGGAACAATTTAATAGTACGTGTCATTTTACGACATCCGTTATATGCTTGTGTACGCTACATATGTATATGGAAACCATAATAGGCTACTTTATGTTAGGCCTTGCATTGAATAATACCTAAAATCATCGATGAAGCACAATATTGTTAACATTTTATGTATATTATTTTTATTTTTTCAGATTTTTCTACCATCTGCGAACAAGTATTTACAGAAGTTTACATAACTCCAACTAACTTCTAAAAGTTCTTAGCGAATTTATACGATTTTATTGCTGACAAAACCGCAATGTCGAAATGTTTAGCTATTCGATAAACCCTCAACCGCACCGCACACGCCAAAGGAAGACAGGTAGTTAAAAATGCAGGCTGTAATAGCCTTAAAGTGGCTGAATTGACCGCAAATGGTTTAACAGAATAACATGAAAATGCAACAGACAATTTGCGAAACGCGAAAACCACGAAAGTGCGGCAAATAGATATCCAAAAGGGGATTTCACGAAAATATAATGATAATAATATCATTTTTAAATTAAAAGCCTGTGAGTCAAAAATTTGACGTTGGAGACCACATTAGGGGAAATATGCATTGTAGTGCCATATTTAAAAGTGTTACCAACCACACAATTAAAATTTAATGTCCATATAAAGGAGAGCATAACACCGAAATTGATAGAATGGGTTTAAAAATAAAAAATGAATAAAGTATAATTAAAAAATTTAAGAATTAAAATTATTAATTTAAGACTTAATAAAAATCCCATAAATAATATAAGAAAATTACAAAAATATTTTTATGCATATTCGCAGGAAGGGGCACAAAAGGGCTGTTGCTTAGCCGCTGCTGATGAGGCATAATGAAGTCATGACATTTCGCAGTCAATTAAGGGGAATTGCGCATTTTCGCAAGGCGAACGAAGGAAACGGCGAAATTTACGACATTAAATGAATGCTGGACTTCATAATGGAAATGCGAATAAAATTATTACCACGAACACGTACCGAATTGTGCAGTTGTATGCGTGTGTATGTATATTTCCGCTGGCTCATAATATTGTTGCAACAACGGTGTACAAGCCGCGCGGCAACACACAGCCGCGCACACGTACGCAAACATAGGCATGCGACAGTCATGCGCAAAACGGTCGTAAAAAGCGCGAGAAATGCTGAACGGGTGTGCAACCAAAATGCAATAGCAGCAACAACAACAACAGGCGTTAATGTAGCAGCAAAATAGCAAGAGCAAAAGTAAAAGCGGCAATTTTTTACGACTGCTGCTCATTAGACAAAATGTCTGCGTTAATGAGCTTTAAATGAGCGCAGCGCATAAATTGCAAAGTAAAATGTGTTGCACGATGTGCCAGTCAACGGATGGCTGGGTGCAGCAACACCATGCCACAACCAAGCCATTGCTGTTGTTGTCGTTGTGCCGTTGCATATTTTCGCGAAAATTGTGTGACAATAATATTGGCATATAAAAATCATCTGCGGCGCGCAGGCAACAACAAATGCAAAATACACAAGCTGGCGGATATTAAGCGGGAATTGTTGTGTGAAATGCGCACGGCGGTTGGGCGGACAGACAGGCGGACGGCTGCAAAAACTGTTGTTAGCTGTACTTCCTTCCATAAATTCCCACAACTTATATGTGCTGATGCGAGGCAGCGCTCGGCTGCGCACAAATGTCATCTGCAACTGCTGTGTCGTTGATGGCCGCGGCAGCGATGTCTTTGGTATCATCAACACCCTTGATTAGTTGCCAGTTTTGTTCGCTATTGCTATGGACATGAATACACTGTGAGAAGATTTTTCAGAAATTTTATGAAAATTTAAACGAAGCAAGGAAATTAACCAGACTTTCTTTTAAAGATTTAAAAATATTCATTAATATAGAAATTGGCACCAGATACGGCTGGGTACGCCGACAAGCTCCGTCAGGATCGGGAAACATCTTTCCGAGCCGTTCGGTACCAAACGAGGTTTCAGACAGGGCGACTCCCTATCGTGCGACTTCTTCAATCTACTCTTGGAGAAAATAGAGACGGTACAATCTTCTACAAGAGTACACAACTGCTAGCGTACGCCGATGACATCGATATTATTGACCATAACAACCGCGTTGTTAGTTCTGCTTTCGCAGTGAACGAGGACAAGACGAAAATAACCGTCTTCAAACAAACAGTCCTCGCATTCGACTAGACACCCACGTCACTGTTGGCAGTAATAACTTCGAAGTCGTATATAATTTCGTCTACCTTGGAACCAGTATTAACACCAACAACAATATAAGCCTTGAAGTCTAAAACAGAACCACTCCTGCAAGCAAGTACTACTTTGGACTGAGTAGGCAATTGAGAAGTAAAGTCCTCTCTCGACGAACAAAGACTAAACTCTATAAGCCCTCTCATCATTCCCGTCCTGATGTATGACATCATCTGATGAGTCGGTTTTATGAGTGTTCGAGAGAAAAGTTTTGCGGAAGCTTTATGATCCGCAGTCGCTGGAATGATGAGCTGAACGAGATACACGGCGACATTAACATAGTTCAGCGAATCAAGAGACAGGCGGCTGCGCTGGCTAGGCTACGTTGTCCAGATGGAAGAGAACACTCAAGCTTTATAGGTTTTCGATTCAGTACTCACCGGTAGAAGCAGATTAATTGAAAGACCTCCACTCCCTTGAAATATCTGTTGGAAAGTAACCTGGCTGCACTTGGTATTGAATCAGCACCAAATAGCGAACCTAGCCATTTCTTAACTGTTTTTTAATATCTAAGTTATGAAAGTCAAGCTTCTTTAATAGAACGGAAGTTTCAGAAGTACGCAACAAAAACTTCCAGTGTACAACTGTATTCCGTTACAGCTTACACTTTGTTCTTTATCGGTGTGTTCTTCGTGCGGTAAAGAACACTCGCTGAGGGTATAAAATATGTCCACTTTAGCATAAATTGCAGGTTTCACATTTAAATGTTCAATCAGCGCTGATTTCATGGTCAACATAAAACCTTTTGATATATATACATACATCTTTATCAAGGAGCAGTGGAAATACGAAACCAAAGGACATGCGAAAAACTAACAGCAATTTAAGACTTCTAAGCGAGCGTCTCAGTGTCATTTTAGATTTTCTTTATATATAAATATTTCTATAAGTTTCGAGTTATATTGTTATAATGTCCTTGGAGTGCAGCTAAGATTGCCACAGCATATTTTCTCTGCTTCACTTTTACTTCAACTGAAATTTTCGTTGCACACAATCTCTCCCATTCGCTGCACCTTTCCACTTGAACTTGAGTAGTGAAAATAAGAAAAAGTTACAACAAATACTACAAATATAAGGTGTGGCTGCTGCCAAGTGCGCGTGCGTGTCGGCATTAAGTTGCAAGCAGTGCTGTCAGTCGTGCCCTTCACTCGTCGCTCAGGCTGCCCCCGACCAGCGCTTACCCGCTGACTCTGTGTCTGTCTACCCATTCGACCAATTGCGAAAACCGTTGTTGTTAGTGTTTTTGTGTAGCCGGTAAGCTCAAGTGTTGCATTTGACTGCTTCATCTTTTCACTCACCTTTCGTTGTGCCTTCCATACGGCATCCACAGCCGCTTGTAGGTGGGCAACAACAATCTCAATAGCTCCATTTTATTATTGCTGCTTATGAGAGGATATCGAATTTCATGCAACAAAAGCAAAACTCCCACAGTAAAATTAAAACTTATTCAGTGCCGGTATCAATAGCACAACAACAATGCAGCGGTTAAGTGTGCAAGGTGTGTTGGACTCGTCGTCGGCCAGCTCAAGACGTTCGGACGTCTGGCGAAATAGTGGAGAGATCATTTTTTGAGTGCTCAAATAAATTAAGGCACGTGATTTGTATTCATTACACGCGCGTCCTGCGCGTGCATTCGGAACGGGTGAGCTGTTAGTATATTTTGGTTTGCTTAGTTTAGCCACAGACATGAATGGATGAATGATATGGAGTTCCTTTCAATCTTGCTGGCAGCGCTAAGAAATGTTGTTGGCTAAGAAAATGTAAGAGAGTTGTGGGAAGTGTTATTTATATTAACCATAAAAACATATACTTGCTCGTATAAGTTATTTGCTAACTCAGACTCTGGCTACAGCTTAGATAATTTTGTTTTGGAAGGGATTTTTTGCGTAAACTGTAAACAGTAGAAGAATCTTTCATGATTCCAAAGACAGTAATAGCTCTTTAAATTCGTTTATGCTGTCCAATCGCTCATAAGAACTATTAATATTTTATAGAACTACAAAAAAAAAAGACTCTGTCTCCCCTCTTTCGGAGATTCATGCCTTCATCCTGTGGACTAGATAAAATAACTTACCTATTATTGCAATAGAGGAGCTATAGGGAAAAGAGTCACCAATTACCAAAGGTGGTGTTTTGCATGTATGAAACCCTAGTGAAGTCAATAATGTTTTACGGTGTATTCATCTAATGGAAGGCACTCGAAAAATCAAGATTTGATAAAAAGCTTGAAAGATCGGCTCTCATCGGTATCCCCGGTATATTAATGTCACTCTAAACATAGCACCCGTGGACATTTCCAGTAAGTGTGCGGCAGCGAAGTGTATTCTAAAGCTCAGGGAAGCTGGGTACATGAATAGGTCCGAGCAAGGGCACGCTGAAACCCTCTACTCTTTCCACTGCATCCCTGGAAACTTGGATCACTGCGTTGTAGAGACCACTCGTGAAGACGCTGGACAAAAAGCGTAGTGAGCTTCTTCATAAATGGATCGAACATAGAAGGGAAGGTTGGGATACTCTTCCGCAAAGCTAAAGGGTTTTGGCTACCGGGTCACGGCAGGATTTTTCAGGCAGAAATGGCTGCTCTTACGACGTATTCACCCCGGCAGCAAAACGGTAATACTTCTGCTGAGTACCCTAACTGTGCGCTCCAAGCTAATCAAGGAATGTCTACCCTCACTAGAAAGAGCATAAAGATATGTCATCATCAGACTAATTTGGGTGCTTGGTAACAGTGAGATCACTGGCAACTGCAAAGCCGATGAACTCGCCAGAGGAAACTCCCTTTATCTACTACCATTGAAACAGGACCAAGTGGGATCTTCATTGGCATCTTGTGTTGTAGCAGGCTTCTCTGTGACGGCAAGATTATTTTGGCCTTACATACATTGACCAAAGTTCATCACGTCTAAATCGTAGAAATTCTTGCTGAACACTGTCCAATATGCATCCATGTGTTAAGGCTAAAAATCTTGTCAGACGCTTGTTCTCAAAGCTGTATGGAAGAGGGTGAGGTGTAAAAATCTATGCACTTTCTCCTCCATTGTCCAACTTGTGCACGTCTGAGCCTAAAACATCTCGGTGGTCTTACCTTCAGCTAACCAGAAGACTTAGCTGAAACGGACATTAACAATCTCAACAAATTTTTGGGAGGTTCAAGGCGCTTCGTCTATTTGTAACGATCTAAACCTTCAGGATGTGTTTTGAGGTACCACAACGGATCCGCATTTTTAGCTGTGCAAGTGAGATCCATTTTAGGTAAGGTGCCACTTTTGAAAGCATTTCCGAATGAAAGTGGTTTGATGTTGCGACCATTTTAGTTTACATATATCGGAATTTACGAGGATTATTTTTCAACTCATGGGTTTTACAATATCTTTGAATATCTCAGTATGAAATGTTGGCACTTAAAGTGGTGAATCTTCATGTGTAACGACCTCACCTCAATAAAAGTGCTTGCGGTGCAGTTAAGACTACGCTTGCTTTAAGTTCTCTATATGTATTAAGGTATCTGTGTATAGCTGAGAGCTGAATACTATTTCCTACAGATAAAGTACTCACATAGCTTGAGTGTCAAGTCTAGCATATCGAAAGTGAGATCATGAGAATGTCACTAACGAATTTTCTGAGAAATTTAAATATATAACTGTTAAAAATATTTCGAAAGTATTTTAATAAACGGAACGAGATTTTAACCTTTTTAAAGAAAAAAAAAAGATATAAAATCGTCAAACTTTAAAAAGCGTCCGAAATTCCGTCTGACTGCCTTTAGTGACCTTGAGAAAAAACAGAGAAGATTTTATTTAGTTAAACCAGCTCTTCCCAAAATTTGACTGCTAAATGAAGTTTTTGTGAACAAAAGTGTATAAGAGCACCGCTTCGCTTTGTTTCGTGATGCAAAGCCGCATTATCTGCAGCTGTCTGAAACTCTTTAAAAGCAACAGCAGAACCAAATTTTCCTCACACCTCTCACCATCAGCAGCAACGCTCGCAAATGCGGCAAAAGCAAGAAATTTGAAAGCATAGCTGGAGAAATTAAAAAGTGCATAAGTGGTCTGGCGTTTCGTTTAACGATTCGCCCGTCCAAATGCACAACGAACAAGTGCACAAAGCGGCTGTGAGCCGAATATCTACACAGACTGCACGCCAAATGTGCTCTCTGCAGCAATGCGATTTTGCCTGCAAATGCCCGGCACTTTGGTCATTGCCGGCGTAATTTTCATTTTCATTTCTATTCGGCTTTTCTCCACTTTTTTCATGGCCATTTTCGCTTCAAGTGTATTCCTTTCAATGCAACTTCCTTAACTGACTGCCTTTATGTGCGGTGTCCTTAGCCTTACCCTCGTCCTCCTCACGGACGAAAAACTAATCTCAAATCGGAAATCGACGATGAGGGGAGTGAGCGGCCGGCTAGTCCATAAGTTGGATTTTTAAGTACTGGTAGCTGGTTCCAGAGCAGTCAGTGGCATTAGAAGCTGGCGGGCATTTAAACTTTGTCGACAGATGCAGCAGCAAACAAAAGCGTGCACACACACACACGCATGCACACAAACTTCGAGACAGAGTTAGAGTAGTTGTAGTTGGAGTTGAGGAGCTGCAGTTGAATTTGAAGTTGAAATAAATTAAAACTTTGTTGCACAAACGACTGGCAATCATATGCCCCTATAGACACACTCACATGCAACGCATACACACACACGCGTACAGAGATACAAGTGCTTAGTTGCACACAAAGAGACAGCGTACACAATTGCCTGAATGTCAGGGCAGCCGTGTGCGCAATGCAACCAGGATATGCCCGGCAATTTGGCATTTAAATGCACCTGCCACGTGAGCGCACATCCGTCCGAATAGTTTGGCCTCGCCAAGTGGCATGCGCCCGTGTGGGTGTGGTGCGCTCATATACAAGTCTGCTCAAAGGCCCTAAAGTACAGCAAACTCCATAAAAATAAATAAACAAAAGCGAATGGCAACTAACGGTAAAAACTACACATCACGAGCAGCAAAGGCGAGAGATCTTGCATAGAAATTGAAGTTTAGCGCAAGTAAATAAGGAAAGTCACAGCAGCCAGCTGTGCGCTTACCAAAGAAAGTACGGAACGGTGTGTTTGTGTGTGTGTTAGTTAAGTGCAAGAGACTCTGTTTGGTATGCAGCGACTGCCAGTCCCACACTAAAGTCCGGCTATGGAAATGTGCAGGAGAAACTTCATTGTAACGGCTGTCACTTGCGGCAATTCGCTCTGACTTTGGCAGCGATGCGCACTGACTTTTTCGCTTTTTCGCAGCAGTCGAGACTTCATTGCCAGCGGCGCTTTGCAAAATTCTACTCACTTTAGTTGCAAATGTTGGCATTTCCCTATTAGAAGCAGCAAAGAGTAGTTATGCAATTGAAAGTGGTTTACTAATAAGAAGAGAATGACAGCGAAAAGAAAAGCTTGTTAAATTGGTGGCATCTTGAAATGCAGTTTGCCACCTGAATAATTGCAATTTAGAGCTTATTCTTCACGCAACTAAGATTTTGTGATCAACGCTATGGGCAGCCATGAAATTGAAATTATAAAGCTGGGTTCAGAGTCTATAACTGTCTTTGCTCACGAAGAATTTCCCCAGAAACTGAATCAATTCAACTTTGAATTTAACTTGACTATAATTTACTGATCACTTCCAGATTTCTGAATAACCGATATTTCTTTAATAGTTGAATGGAACTTTGTATCGTCTGAATAGAAATTACTAAGACCAGTCCATTTGACAAGCTTTTCTCTTATTTTCGAAAAATTTCCATAATTTTCCATCCTTTCAATAATGTAATAGTTCTCTTATTCGGAGCGAAGACGAATTTAAGGAACCTGACATGATTCGAGCAGTTGTTCTTTAATCGTAAGAATCTATATAGTGCATTTAAAATCGCTCAGACTGCTTCAGAAAAATCATACACTGTTGTTGGCGAAAAGCGTATCGGAATTTTAATATGTCCATCTTTGAGGTAAGAGCTTACCGAGTAATTTACGAAGTATCTGAATTGAACTGTGGGACAGAGCCTCCAACGGCAGCTCTTGAGGTACCGCTAAGCCTGCCACCTATAGACATCTCCAGGAGAACTTCCATGTAGAACATTCAGCCATAGCAAGGTGGATAATGGTGGTTTGGCAATCACCGACTATATTATTCCATTTTTGGAAAAGAAGATGCAGGGTAAACTTTGAGAAAGAAGGTTGGCACAATGGTATGTTGGCTCAAAAATGGAGGATGCAGTTGCGTCTAAAGCATAAGACAGCCTTTTAAGATGCCGAACCTCTAAAGTATATTTCAAGCAGAGGTCTTTGCTATTGAGACAGCCGCGCAGATACCCCCTAATATATGAACACTCAACTTCAAGTTAATCTACTCGTATGTAGACAGCTAAGTATCGATCAAGACTGTAACCTCGTATCGCATATAGGGCGGTATAAAGAATATAATGAGAAGCAGAGGGTGACAGGACATAAAGGCATCAATGATAGTGGACGAGATTGCCAAAAGTAGTAGCTGGCTGTCAACCGATAATGTGATCTACATTGGTAAACCCAAGCATTGTCTTTGCGACAATTGGACAAAAGCATGGCAATGACGGTTAAAATCGATGGAATGACTCGAAAATAGGTCATATGAAAAGCAGTAGATGAAAAATAAACAAAGTTCCTGCTCAATCTTGAGAGACTGTAGGAAATGATTGGAATACTCATTGGTCAGTCGGTGGAGTACACCTGCAAACAAAGCTACAGATTGAGATGACTGCAGGTAATGTCAAGAACAAGACACTTGAAACAATTGAGCATCTCTTGTGCACTTGCAAGACAGCGCTGCAAACATTTAAGGCTTACAATATGAACAGAGCGGTCGATAGTAAGGTCACGTCAAGTGTACGCATACTGAGGAATGACTGTTTTCTTGAACTACGTAACGGCACTCCTCATCGCTGAAAACCAAAATTGGTCTGTGCTTGGCTCACAAGTCTACCAGATTAATCTAACCTAACCTAGAGGTGTTTCATAGATGGTAATCCAGTCCGCTGTGGACTATGAATATCTGAGACTAGATATGATTGTCGTTCATTACAACAAATCAAAAGAATTTCTTTCCCTAGATCGACAAAATATTTCTTAAGTTCTTGTAAGGTTTAATCTTCATATATCAATTAGACAGCTGTTTGTTTACAACGCGAAAATTGTCTGGTTGAAGAAACATTACTTGAAAATCGTTTTGCTAGCATCAGAAGCATAGCAGAGGATTCTCTTATGATTGGATCTACCATTTTTTGGACTAGTGTTTTGGGTATGAATTGTATTAATGCTAGATTTGTAGCAAAAGGCTGAATATTTTGCAAAAACTACATCAGTGAGGTCCAAAGACCCAGTTTTTACAAAAAAGCATCATTACTGGTAATAGACGTGCTTTTAAAGATAAATGAAACCGTCCAACAATCTAGTGAAAGGTCTTCCAAAAATGGGTCTTAACCGAAAAAACAAAATTCGCTGAAGGACTGCAGACCTAAACAAGTTATGGAAAATTAGCTTATCGCTGGCAAGCTTGTTTTTGCTCAAGAGCATATTTGAAAGCAATAAAAAATTTTGAAATTTTAAAATAACACTTAAAGTTTATCGGCTAAACTCATTGCTGATTATTAACACTTTTATAAAACTATCCCCTTTAAAAGTTTTTCTTTAAAATTTTAAAGTATATAAAATTTGCCGTTGTTTTAACCAAAGTTGACCACAAACTGTCGCCAATTTTAATGTCTGCAACAAAATATCCAGTCGAAATGCAATCTTCTGAATTGCCGGAACCAAAAAGAAACAGCAGCCCAAATAATTTTCAAAAAACCCAAACCCCCCCCCCCAAAAAAAAAAAAACCCAAAAGCAGGAGAGAAGAAGAAGGAGAGCGGTAAACTAGAAAAACAATAACATCTATTTACTGCAGTTGAATGTCCTTTTTACAACACAAACTACTTTCGTAGTGAGCTGAAATTGCTTTTTAAAAGTTTCTAATGTGTGGCACAGCTGCACTGCAACGAGGCAACGATGTGCAGCAAGGACACTGCTTAGAATCGGCTGCTCACAAATGGTCGCTTTGTGCTTTTCGAATTCCACTTAAATTCACAGAAAACAAAATCAAAAAAAGAAAACCAAGGCAAAACATACGCTATTCCACTTGCTGCCCATTTTGTTCGGCACAAACTTTTATTGGTGCTCTCTCTGCTCTTCCCATGCACCCCTGCACCCAGTCGACTATTTGCGCACCCACTGCTAAGAAATGGCAATAACAACAATAGCAAAAGATAAATGAAAATGGAAATGGAGATTCTGTGTTATGCTTGCACTAAATTTTGTTTATGTGTTGCACAAAGCAACGGCGAAATGAGTTTTCGAGCACAAGGACATCAAGGACACAGCGCTGGCAGTGAAAATCAAATGCAAATATATTTGCCTTGTTAGTTATTCGCCATGCTTCGGCGCACTCTGCACATTTTTCCACACGTACACAGGTGCATTCCTGCATATATGTATGTATGCGTGTGCATGTTTAAGTAACGGTACAATATAAAATTCTCAAGTGCACTCTCAGGGTCTAATGTAGCGTTTGGGAAGCATATTCGCGCTAGAATTTGCCAGAAATATCAGCTGTATTTCCTCTTATTAGCCGACTGATTTATAACTGTAAATAAAATAGTATTATTTTTAAAGAAAAATATTAGAAAAATTCAAAATTCACATTTAGGAAAAATTCTTCTTATATTTTGAGGTAAAGTTTTTTAAGATAGTCTAATTAATTAAAACTAAAATTACGGAACTTAAAGGGTTGGTATGATTTAAGAAGAATGTGATATGAAGAATTATAATTTAAGCCTCAAGTTGGGTAGAAACTTTCGGGTATTTTGAGATTAAATCTATGAGGATATAAGAGAATAAAATCCCAGTGTTTTGCCTTTCATCCTTTTTAGGTTTCTAAAAGAAAACATTTTTGGAAAACTGGATTCTGGAGAAAGTACTACTTAGCCAATAATTTAACAGATACAATTGAAGTATCTACAGTTAAGTCATATTTATTTTATTTTTTCTTCACTTCCAAAAATAAAAATTCTTAACCTACCCTTAGTTTATTTATTTCGTCTCTCTGTTAGGTTCCGGTTTAGTTCCCACATCGGTTTTGTTAAACAAAGCCATTGATATTTAATCCTTACAAAAGGGCTTAGCTAACAAGCCTAGCCTTCTAAAGAGACGTGTAAAATGGACCACGTGTAGGAACATTAGTTTGTGAGATATAGAATTTGGAATGACGCACTTATTAAAAAAAAAAAAAACAAAACAAACTTATAAAATACAAGTCCATCTCTTAACCGAATATTTTTACAAAAAAAAAAAAAACAAACATGAATAAAAAGTTAACTTGGATTTCAACAAAGGCGTCGGAGTCCGAGGAAGACAACGACATGGGTTTCGGTCTCTTCGACTAAACAACTCAACACTAAAGCCCTTCACAAATGCGAAAAACTCCCTCCAAGAACGTGATTCCGACCATTCAGTCTATATGGCAGCCATATTCTTTCGATATCTGATCTGAACAATTGTTTCGGAGTTTACATTATTGCCTTAGACAATAATCGATGTCATATATCTGAAGATGAAGAAGAGAAGATAAATAAAAACGTTTTTCATGCAAGAACTTGATTTCGATCGTTCAATAGGTATTACAGCTGTATATGCTGAAGTAATCCGATATCGCCTATCCCTAAAAACAGAGACCAGGCCGATGGATCGACAAGCATACGGACATGGCTAAATCAAATCAACTTGTATACTTCTATATGTTTGTATGTATGCTTATAGGGTTTCCGACGTTCCTTTTCGGTGGAAAACTTAATATATTCTGTTCAGGATATAATGCATGATATATGCTAACCATCCTCTGAGCTAGGTGGACTAGTCATCTATTGAAAGATCTTATCAACGAAAAGGAGAAGGTCTTTCACATGATGGTGATGAGGATAGACTTTCACAAGACCCTTTAAAGAGGAACGATCTAGGAATTCTTGAAATTATTTTAGAAAATGATGAAGAGCACATGACAGGAATTTGAGATAGCTGACATTCTGAATATATTTAAAGAACATAGGAAAAAATATGGAAAAATATTTTATAAGACCAAATAATGAATACGAAAGACTTTTGAATATTTTTGTTGTGTCTTGTGGAAACTACTTCGAAAAATTTTGATACATTTGTTTATTGAAATAACAAGTTTTGTTTTATAAAACAAGCCAGGAAGTATTTTTAAGGCTCAGAAAACAATATAGAATATTTAGTTTAAAGATCTTGCTACTTTTCTCGAATAATGTTACACGAAGAATAAGGTATTCATTTTTTAAAAGACACTTAAGTCAACAACAACTGTTTGGCGATGTCCTCGTGCATCTAGTAGTATAAAGTACATAGATAAGAAAGCTCCATATTTATAGGTTCTTAGCTCTTCTTAACATGAACTTATGAATCGAAGAACTACCCTGAAGGTATGACAGTTTAGATCTCATTCTTACGAAACCATTATTAGTTAACGAATTTATTTTTGCAAAGATCAAAAAATTTAACCATAACCATTTTATACCATAAGTATTAACAGTTAATATAATGTACCTTGAGCTTCACTGTCGTATAGCAAAATCTGTTTCAAAAGCTAGTTACATCTATATTTATGACACGAAGAAGAATAAGTGGTTAATAAAGAGTATAAGGTTAAAATTTTGATGCAAAAAAATCCGAGTTTACTCCAAAACCTTCAACAAACTCGAATGTATAAAATAAACGGAGCTTTAGATTCACGTTTTTATATTAAATAAAAAACATACTGTATTTTAAGGTTTTCAAGTGCTGATGCATTCTAATTTTAATCCAGAGAATTGTTTCATATTTCTCTACAGGGTGCAAACATATGTGTTTAGGACAAGCAGCCATCACATTTATTTACCGTTAGAGGATGCAAACACTTAAGGATACGTACAAACATATTTACGTGTTTCAGTATCTTCTCCAAGCTCTCCGCTCAACTTTATGTGCTGGCATTTAGTGTCTTGCCAAGCTGTGTTGCCAACAACAATTCTATGCACTTGCTGCATCAAGTTACATTGCTCTTGAACCTTAACTGTTATTGCTTGCAACACACGTGGTTTTCAGAACGCTGCACTTAGTAGTTATGTAAGACACTCTTGGAAATTCAATCGCAGCAATTTTTACAGCTATCTGTTGCCTTATGTTTTCTAAAGAAAGCCATTATTTTTTATTTATTTTGATATTATTTTTTATTTTAATTTTTTATGGTCTTTTGCTGGCTAATTTTTCAGGCTTTCTTAGAAATTAATATGTACGGAATTTTCTTCACTGAAACTAACGTTTAATATTTGAGACTCTAAGACTTAAGACCAAATTTTTAAGTGCTGAAATTTAACGACTATAACTGTATTAATTTTAGAAGAGCTTTTGAACAAAAAATAACTACGGGATAATAACCGTTAGTTACAGGTATCATAGTAGTCGTTAGGAGAATCTCATATCCAATCAATATAATTCAACACTTAATTTACCTCTTAAATTAACTCTATGAAAATACCATACAATTTTTACTGAACTACTTTGATTGATCGTTTGATTTATAAATTTAAATTAAAGGGGTACATTTCAAGCATATTTGCCACACATACATAAAATACTTTAGTACTTGGTATACTATATACTTTAATGTTTCTCACGAAAGGGCAACACTTCAATATGTGTTCAGGTATACATAGTATATGTATATGTGATAGCATTCAATCCGTTTTATGAAAGTATTTACTGTACGTCCAAGTATTCTTGCGTGTGTACGAAAAAGAAAAGCAGTACACACTTGCTTATTAGCAGCAAAACTAAAGGAAATTCTTCCTGTTTAGCCATTCTGTACACGTTTAGATTTCGTCTAGACGAAAATTGCAAGACGATGCTCTAATGCAATAAGAAAGTAAAGTTAATTTCAGTTTAAAACACCAAAGATACAGCGCGTTAGTTTATATTTTCAAGCTTACATTTACAAAAAAATATTAGGGGTATTCTCTTGCTCTTGCAAGATTGCAGATTTCAAAAATACTATACCGAAACATACAAGAGCACGAGAGCACCCATTGCAGAATCTAGTGATATATGAACGGCTGATTCAGTCAATTTATTGTGAATGACTATTATGCAAAACTTTCGTGAATGTTTATTGTGCATGACTCGTTTAACGAATATTGTGATTGAAAAAATAACAAAACAAAACAAATTGCGAAAGATTAACGAATCTATTTTATAAAAATGCCACAAACTTCTGAGAAACAAAAACTTGTTCATTTTATAATTGAAGAAGCTGCTTCTAATATATTACTACATCTGGATGGTAATCGTTTATTTCACTTTTTTAAGCTTTAAAAAATCAAAAATTTAAACTTTTTAGACGACACTAGCTATTGGAAAACTATGGATGAATTGGATGAAAGCCAGTCATTGGTTTTACGGTACTGCGCCTTCAAATGTCGGACCTTCCACCGCACCAGATCCCATGAGACATCCAACTGCGAGTTACGTAAAAATCGTTTACAAAACAATTGCGCAGTTGGAACCTGAAATAATAGAAAACCAAATTAAATAAGAAATTAAAAAAATAACGTATCAACTTACCTCAAATTCCGGCTCTTCCTTTAAAAATTCTGTTATAGAGTGCACCTCACTCTCCTTCCACTTCTTGTTTGGCTGCTGCCTTTTCCTCTTTTCTGGGGGCGCAACTTCGCTATTCATAATTGTGGAAAACTGTAAAAAATTGTCAGAAATTAAAAGAAATTTTAAAAATACTCAAATAGTATTTTTTCTTGACAGTTTGGTCGGACGGACGGAATTCGAAGTGCACTACATCTCGATAATCGAAGAAAACTGTCAACATAATGTTGGTTTTTGACTGCCTAGACGGGATTTTTTCAGCTTCGGCTCACTTTCTTTACAATGTTCGGCTCATTGATCGTCTGTTTCTGGGCCGTAAGCCTGATCAACACTCTTTGCCAAAAGGAATACGTTTCATGACATCTCGGAAGTCGAAAAACATTGTGTCACAGACGTCGAGGCTGTTTTTCGAAAAAATTTTGATTTTGGAACCAATCGTGCTTTCACTTTTCTTAGGCCCAAATTATCTTTCAAAATGGTTTTCACTGATCCTTCCGATATTCTAACGATGCCAGTAGGATTCATCCGAAATCTTGAAACAATGATTATTCATTTACGAATAAAATATATTGGCTCCTCGTTACAGTTTGTGTTTGCTATTTGGTCCAGCAAATTGAAACGGCCTTAAAATCGTACGAACGTGAATAAGGTTTTATTTCGCTAGGTTTATTTGTGGCTACATTGTGAATAAAGAGTATTCCAAATTAATTAATTTAAAATTGTAATTAAATAGAAATAATAGGTTTCAGTCTTTCGATTATAATTTCTTTACTGAATTATAAAGTGCATAGGATACGGTTGTTTATGCCTATCAGGCATATGACCCACAGTGCTTTCCATACACATTCGCACTAGTTCGTCGAAAATTTTCATGACTGCATGTGGCTGCATTTCATTGATGCCTCGTTGAATCATGCAATGCTTGTTGCAATAGACATGTGATTTAAATAACACCATAAAAGGAACCGGACGGTGTTAAATCAGACAATCTAGGGGGCCAATTCTGATCACAAAAACGAGAGAATGGAAATATCTGATGCACTAATTGTTCAAGTGTTTCATGGGTTAAATTACATTTAAACCACATTAACATCATTCGATTTCGGAAAAAACAACATTATCTTTTGCGATATCAAGCTTTAGTAGTTATTACGACTTGACGTATGGTCCGATCACGTCTTGAGATCAAAATCTGAAAAATTAACATCCATTTGCTGATAAAAATTTAAATATTGTTCAGTAATGAAGACACGTTATTTTATTGTGTAGCACTCCATTTTTGCTGAGCCCATTTTGAAATCGAACAAGACGAAAGTCCAGCCAGACAATTGAAAATATGAATAACGTTCATTGTCCTGATATTGCAATGGCCAATCATGCACATTTTAGGTGCCGCTGACTTTGTTTCGGCAATATTAATATAATATACCACGCTTTGGAAGGCCAATTCTTAAAAGTATCGACAAATCTATTGAAGTCATCGATAAGCATTGTTTCATTTGATTAGGAGCTAAACATTGCAGAACAAACCGTTTAAATTTAATTAAGACTGGCTAAAGAAAAAGATCGGTGTTTGGGTGTCACCCGAGTTAAAGCTAAACAGGATTTCCTTTTTGAAAATATTTCGTACTGCTGCTGATTCGCAAAAGTATCGACCCAGTTCTGAAGAGGATAACCGTAAATTGTGTCACTTAGGACAACGTCAAACAAAAACCGTTAAAGAAGTAATGCGTGGTAGTAAGCTGGCACAAATAGTTGCCAAGCCAGGATTGACGATCAGGAATGGTTTGCTATGTTTTTAGTGGGATGGTCAGCGAATCATCTAACTGAATCACTATGAGCTCCTCATCTCTACCAAACTTTCAAACAGGACTTGTACTGCCAATAATTGGACCTTGAACAAATACAGCTTGTTTTTGCTTAGAGAAGAGCAACTGTATTTCACCAGTCCGCACTTAGTGATGGTGACTCCTCAGAAGCTCCATGAGCTTCGTTGGGAAGTAGGATTGCAATTAATTTTAAAAGCATTTTATGAAGTTTTTGAGAACTATTTAACACAACATCCGATTAATAATACTTATTGCCTTGTAGAGTACTTCTTCGATTATATTACAAGAGTTTCATTTTCTATTTTTTTTAATTTTTTGCTGAGGTACAAGTGGTATTCAAATGTTAATGACAATTTTCTAAAACAAAAAAAATTTACAAAGAAAGACATGAAGACATAAGTGTGTGTTAGCATGAGGGGGGGAAAACTTGATTTTTTTGCAAAAAACCTAATGAGCCACAAATTGCGGTGTTTTGCTTTGTAGAACACAATGTAATGAGATAGGCAAGACAGACACCCTTAAGAGTGGCAAAAAGTATCGAATAAAAAAACTGCAAGTGAATAAAAGCACACACTGGTGTCCTGTCTACGCCCGTGGCACACTTTCCTGGTTTCCTGCCGCGATTTAAAAGTGAGTGATTGATGACGCACGATACAATGACTTTGCATATTTTACCGTTAATAAATATGCTTATACAATTTGTTGTTATTAACCTTGTTGCACGTACTTTTAAAGGCGTTGCGGAAAGTAAATTTTGTAAAAGTCAAGTGTTTCAAGTATATTTTATCTAAATTCTATTTAAAAAAAGAAAGTTCATTTCAAAAATATTTTTTCCATTTCTCCTTTAAATTTTTTAAAACAATCGCACATAATTCACATTCCTTGCAATTATTGCTGCTCCTCTTCTGTCTGCCATTGCTGTCAGATTTTGCATCTTATTACACGCTCCATATTGAGTAGTTGAAATTTTTTCCAATTTTTAGCTCACCTTTGTGAGTGTGCTCCCCGCTCCCCGCCGCCGTTGACATGCGTCAACGCCTCTGCTGACATTTCTGTGTTACCTTGCCACACACAGGCTGTCAGTGCCACTGTCACTCCATGCCGACACCGTTGCTGCAACTATTGCCTCCATTGTTGCAAGTTCTTGGATTTGAAATTTTCATTTAAATTTTTTCTTGTCGCACTTTGTGCACATTTTTCTTTAAGCATTTTTTGATAGGGCCTCAATATGCTAAATTGCAATAACGTGTGTGTTGGCAGCAACCCGGCAACAGCAGACAGCAGTCAGCAGCATCGGGGGCCAAAGATCCCAGCGCCGCTTGACTGCCCGTTTTTTGCGCTCGACGCAAAGGCACTGCCTGACTCCATGCAAATACTGTTGATGTTGTTGTTGCTGTTGTTGTTATTGACTTTTTCCATACTCATCACTTGCCATGTCATGTGCTCGTTTGGCTGCGATTGTTATTGTTGTTACATTTGACAGTTGTTATTTTTTCCATTGATTATTATGAAATAAAGTGCTTACAAAACAACTCGCTGTCTTCCTTTTGTGCCGCTTGCCTTTCTATCTGTCTGTCCGCCGCTGTGTCTTTCAATCCACGCGCTCGTCCGTCTGCCCGTCCGTCCGTGTGTCACTCATTCACCGTTTTCGGTGCAGTCAACCATTCATCAAACGCCGTGTCGCCCTGTTGCAGCTACTGTTGCTACTGCCGGCCTATTATTAATATTGCTGCTATTGTTGTTGTTGTTGCTGTTGCGCTGTTATTGCCGCTGTTGTTCCATTGTATTCAAATTTTTGTCAGTTGTCACTTTGTCACTCCTGAGTAGACGTAACTTTGAATAATGACTTCTACCTACATATGCAACATGTCACATTCATAGCCGTATGTGCTGCCACAGATTGCCCGTGGAAGAGTTCGCCAGGTTACAGTTTCGGGTGTAAAAATACAAAGCTCCATCAACAGCCATAAGCATCTACGTGATTATTTTTGTTGTTATGCTTTTTGGCGCGTTTACTCTTTTGATTTGTTTTTGTTTTTATTATTTTTGATGTGATTCCATCCTTTCTTTAGTTGATTGGATTGAAATGGGTTACGTTTTTCCATTTCTTATTTGGCTTATTTGGCTGCAGTGATTTCAGTAGCCCGTAGGAATTTTTCGCTTAAATTTGAAATTAAATTTTAACATGTGTGGCTTGAGTTCACAAAAGATATTTTGAAAAACTTATTTAATGTTAAGAAACCATTGTCATTTCCGAATTTTAGTACTACATGGATTTCCAAAAATCAAATTTTTTCTAAAATAAGTGCCTCCAGCATGAGTTTATGGAAATAAACAAAATTTTACAGGAAAGATCGTTTGCTAAATCGAACCTTC
Source organism: Bactrocera correcta (assembly GCA_027475135.1). Classification (NCBI taxonomy): domain Eukaryota; kingdom Metazoa; phylum Arthropoda; class Insecta; order Diptera; family Tephritidae; genus Bactrocera; species Bactrocera correcta. The sequence goes on from CM050323.1 coordinate 39,139,914, forward strand.
AAAAATTAGGAAAGGTCCACTTGTTTGTGACGAAATCAGATATATAAAAGTCTTCTTAAATAAATTCTAACCCTTTTACAGACGAAGACACGAAAGAAAGGAAATTGAAATAACGATGTCGACGCTATATAAAGAATCTAACCAAAGCGGCTATGCTCGGTATGACACTTCAATCAAGTAATTGTAGTAAAACGATTTCTGTAAGTTTAATGCGATGACCGCTCGAGGTGGTAAAGAATGAGGCTGGTATTCTAGGGTAGATTAGGTTGCAGTGTTGAACCAAAATCGATGGATCTCACTTGAAAACATATTTGTCATTTGTGTTTCCACCACTTCAAGTGTATCACTTTATAGATCGACAAGGCGCTTAGAGCTTACCACGCCACATTTGTTAAGGTGGTTGATATCAATTCCAGGTACTTCGCTAAGTTCTCTAAAGGAGTTTTTACCAAGATGTTTCAATCTCAGTTTGGCAAATGTCGGGCAATAGAAGAAAAAGTGGCAGGATGATACCACTTCGCCCAGATTTGGAATATGCGAGATTGACTTTGCTAAGTGCCAGTAGTTCGCATGCCCTCTAACAGTTTACTTTAAGCCAGAATGATCTCGCAGTCGCACAAATTTCAGTGATTGCTGTGCTCACTGTAGGTCTAAAAGTACAACGCCAGAACGCAACCAGACATCGGAGAACCAACTCAACTCTCATTGAATGAAAGTAGAGAAAGGGTGTCCTCCTTAGCAAGCTAGTCTTATAGTCTTAAAGTTTCTGGCGTTTCTGCTGCTGAAGGGCACCCGTACAAGTCTAATATAGAAGCAGTTGCTAATGAGTAGCTTGACTAATTTTCAAAGCACAGTCAGCGAGCTCGCAGCCAGTATAGACGCTCGGCTATCAGCAGTATATCTACCGCTACTTTGATAGCAACCACCTCCGCTTGATGCTACAGTGGTCTGGTAGCCTGAAACTAAAGTTGACGGCGAGCGCTCCGACATAAGGCTCCATATTCTACTTCCCCTCTCAACTTCGTTCTATTCCTGAAAAACCTTACTGTACCTCTGATCCAATAGCTTCGCCCTGCCTTTGGTCTTCTATTTATAAGAAAATTGGCACATAAATGAGTTACAACATTGTTTCGATAACTTTGATACTTAAAAATTATTATTTATGTAAATGGAACTGATCCGAAAATTGTTTGTAGAAATGTCTAGATCTAATAAAAAGAATTCAATGCTTAAAAAGAGAGCTAACATTTTATATATGGAATATATAAAGTTCTTTCATTCAAAAAGTTTTAACTTCATTCATGTCACTATTCAGACGCCGCATACTTGGGCTATACTTTAACTTTTTTTGAGCTTAGAAGAATACCAACATCAAAGGAACTATCAGAATCACCTGAGATAGGTCTTGTCGTTAGGATAGCGTGTAAGCAACTGCGATATCTTTCGTGAAGATATACTTTCCGATAAAAATATCCTTTCATCATGAACTTCTTATTCCATTCCTACCAAATGACTGCTATGTAGCCTAAAATTGAGGTAATCAAAGCGACCTCAATTTTAGGCTACACTATCTCTCTAAGACTGGCACTCAAAAGCTGTCTAGTAAAACCTGTTAAGACTAAGATGTTCTCAACCATTTAATAAATTATTTTAAACATCATAATTTCACTTCAGAAAATCGTCTAAAACTTTTCCTACACTCCCCCTTCCAACTGTCATCGCAACGCAGGAGTCGCACATTTCGTTGGTGCCAAAAATTGTCATCAAATGAACGTGTATTGTTCAATCAAACGCCGCATGTCAACGCCGCCGATGCAGTCAAGAAACCAAAGAAAACGTCATTGTAATGCATAACCCCGTAACACACCCCTCCAGCAGTTGGTGCATGCAAAGTATGCAGCACAATGATCGATGTGTTCAATTGTTCTCGGCTATTTGATGATGGGCCATTTTGCATAATGGACGGGAGATTTGCATTTGACCGACAAACGTCGGCATAAATTTTACGAGTAGGCGCACAATGGCGAGCGCTCATACACACATACATACATAAATGGCTGTGTGTATGTAAAATTATGCACAAGTCTATATACGAGTAGGTGCTTTGGCGAACATTTGGCATGGCATGGATGCCTAAGTGGGCATTTATTGATTTTTAGTAGGCACTTAAAAGATCGCCAAAACTGCAAGAATTTGCAAGAAGTGCAGGAAATTTAAATTTTGAATTCTCAAAAGATGTTTTATGCGCTTTATTTACGCGTTTATTGTAAAAGCATGCAATATGGCTTGGAATGAAGTGAAAAATTGCGCCGCGCTAATTACGCTCTGAGTGTAGCTTAAGCGTTGGTCATTAGAGTAATGCGGCATGCATTCAGGCGCTGAAGCCTTTTCGGGGAGTCGACACTCATTTATTACCGAAAAAGTGCTTTTGCATTTTTTGTTTGGGAATTTATTGTCTGCTGCGGCATGTTGCGTATGTGTTGCAAGATGACGAATTGCAAATTATAGCCTTAAACTTATGAGATGCGCAATGCCAACTGGGGGTAAGCGTTAACAAAATGTGGAGAGAATTAAAAAATTTTAAATATTGCAGCGGCAAGCGATTTCTCACAACAGCAAGCTGAAACTCGGTAAACTTTCGATTGCAGCTGCGCGCGCTTGCGAAGGCAGTGCAGCCAAGTAAAAGTCTTCAAATTTTTTTCGAACAATTTTTTATTTAATTTCACTCGCACTTCCATCTTTCGCACACACAAATCATTTTCGTGTGCCTTTTACCTTTGTGTCATACAAAGGGGTGCCAAAGGTCTTGTCAATATTATGACTGCCTCTGTTGCAGCCACAACTTCACCAGCAAAGCTTATGCGCGCTTGACTTTCACATTTCACGCTGCATTGTCGACCTTTATACGCGCTTTCTGCTGCTTGCCTTTTCTTCAATTCCCCCTCCTCCTCAACATGTAGTGGACACGCTGCGTCTTCGATTGGCGATGCAAAATTTCGATTACATAAAATGAAATTTCGCAGAAAATTGCACATTTCGTTTTAATTGCTGCGGCCCGAGCAAGCGGCGCTCATGTTGAACAGTTAAAAATAAAAAACAAAAAACGAGTTGAATTTAAGCTTCTTGGTCAGTAGGTCGTACTTTGCGAATGCTGCTGGTGTCTTTCGTCTTTTCTTTATAATTTTTATACGCGCTCGAGGAAGGCATACAACGTTCGTAATTGTTATTGTTGTTTTTGCTGTTCAACGCGCACATGTCCAAGAAGTGAGAAATTACACGCACATTAATTCCCTTCAATGGGTTGGTAAATATACCGGCTACACCAGCAGCCAACAGCGCTTCAACCGCCATCATCTCTCTGCCTCTCTGCATGGTGCGACCAGCTACTTTCATTGCGACGCCGCTTGTTGTCAGCGCCTCCAGGAGTCAGAAGAGTCCTGAGGAGAGCAAACGCAGGCTTGACTTGGTCATGACGCAAGAACGACGCGATTTGTAATCTTTTTATTATGCTGATATTTCTTCCGTGGCGCCCGCTCCTCTTCCTACGGCACAGCTTATTTTCTCATTTTACGCGCCATTCAAGTCATCAACGGAGCTTCGACACTCAGCAAACGAAATACCCCTCCCCACCACCGCCGCTGTTTATTTTCTCACTGCTTAATGTTGATCTTCTTCTTCTCTTTCGCTGTTGATTGTGTTTGTCCTTCTGTTTGTGTTTCGTTTTTTTTGAATGTTTTACTCATTTTCATATTCACGTTCGCGAAGAAAGATGTTCGTCATTAATTAAAAGCAAAAAGAAATTTTGACATAATTTGATATGGGCCGGAAAGTTACGCTTATTTATGTGCCACACAGCCAAGCTGTTCGTGTGTAGCTTCCTTGCGGACCACGCGGCCACGGTGCTACGGTGCCGCGTTCGAAAAACAGATGCGACTTGAAAGCGGCTGTATGTAAATAACCGAAGGAGGCGTAGCCGCTACTCGTACAGTAAAAAATGTCTCATAAATTATTTTCATGCTCGTCTCAAATTGTTTCGTTTTGCCATCGCCGCTATGTTTTAATTTAGCGGAACGGACTTTAATAAACATTAAGCCGAAAAGCATCTGTCGCAATTTGCAAAAATGTGCAAAATCTTAAATTGACACAGGGCGTACTTAACTTCTGGAGGTCATCTGTATTTAAGTGCAATCTTGGCATAAATGTTTATAATTAACAATTTATATGGCATATGATTTTTTGTTATTTATAAATTTCTCTTGACAATGAGTTCAGCAATGGATTTATATCACATTTGGAAGCATTTATCACAATATAAGGTGACGTTGGGGGTTCTCGGTTCGCTACAATGTGACGAGCCGCGAATCGAACAAACAACTTTACTAAAACTGTTAAAGTGTATTATACAAAAATTTAGTCCACAAATTGTATAATCATTTCGATAGCCTTAGGTTAGGTTAGGTTAGATGGCTGATAAAAGTGCGTAAGAATATCCCAGAGTTCAGATACATGTTCTTTTAAGAACTCAGAGTCTCTGAGTCTGATAACCACTTTTGTAGCAATAGACCTTCCGACGACGTCTTCGGGCAATATGTGAAAATGGTCTACTCCAGAGCCTACCACCACATAAAGACTGCATAGAACATAATGTGCTTGACTATGATGTCGTAGAGGCCAAGTCCCCTTTCGGTGGGAGACCCTACCTTTTAACAATGGCTCCTCTACAGCAGTATAAGGCAATCGATGCCTTGTTTGCTCTCTTCGATATTCGACATCGATGAATAATTACTATCCAGAACGAGGCCTATATATTTCACTGTCTTCGCCGGTTGCACACGGATGTCTCCAATTCGCGGCAATGGTGCAACCGGAATCTTATATCTCCTAGTAAATAAAACCATCTTGGCTCTTCTTGGGTTGATGGCGAGACCACTTCCGACCGCCCAATTTATTAAAACGCTGAGATAACTTTGCGTTAATTCTTACACGGTACTCAAGAATTTTTCTTTGACCATAGGTGCTATATCGTCTGCAGAGGCAATCACCCAGCAGCCAGGATCCTCCAGGTTTTTAAGCAGGTCGTTAACAGATCCTTAGAGGAGGAGAGGCACCAGTAAGCGAGGGTGGTTTTGAAACTGGAGGCAGTTGAACTGCAATGATGACATCTGTAGAAGGGATCAACGCTACCAGCAATGACTTATACACAAGCACAGTAGGGGAATTGCGTCTGCAGAGAGCTCAGCAGGCATTTTATTACGGCAAATTCAAGCACTCGTTTGAAAATCACGCACTCTGCGTTAAGTTGCTTCGCCCTCCAAGTAGCGGTGATATAGCATATGCCCAGTCAAACGAAAACTGCAAACAGGGTAAACTCCCGCAAATATTAGCTCCGAAAGTTAAACCAACATTGAGACGAGCGTTGTAACGACAGCCATAGGAAAGCGAAAAAGTTCCGCAGACTCAATACTGCCCCCAAAACTATATGGAGGTTGTTTTAAATCACAACTAAAGAAGATGAATAGCGAAGAAAGATGCGACTCGCCAACGGAATTTACAACCTCTATATAGACGGATCAAAATTGCTAATAGAGTGGGCGCCGGCACCTGTTGTCCAGAGTTGGATCTCAGATCTAACTCAGAAAAAAATATATCATAATATTATGTAAGTCAATACCTTGACTTTTGAGTATGGGAGGGGTACACTCACATTTCGTGGAGTGCGTGCGTTGCATTTCAATCATTCTGTCGCACAGAAGACTGAGAATGAGCTGTTTGAGGTTTTAATCAACCTCAAAAGTGTTTGAAGCAGTAACGACTGCTTTCGGCAGGACGTTATTGAAAGCTCCCTCAATATCAAGGAAGGTTCTAATAGAGAGATTCTTAACCTTAATGACTTCCACAAACCATGACACAGTAGTATGCAGTATCCACTGATTTGCCTTTAAAATAAGCATTTTGCGTTCCTCGTCCCTTCATCAGTCCGTCAGTCTCTCGAAATTTTTCAATAAGAAAAACCTTTTCCGCTGCTAGTTTGCCAGTCAGACCTTTGGTAAGCGAATTTCTACTTTTCTTAAAGCAAATATCAGTTTTTTCATTGAAAGCTTCTACAGAGTTGATAAAAAATAGTCTCATCTGAACCGGCCCTTTTTTAATAGCAAATAGCAATGAATCAAGACACCCTCCAGTATCGTTGGAGCAATTTAAACTTAACATAAAACGGTTGATCATCGACCCTTTACCTTGAGCTTTTTTGGCGATTTCTGTTCAAATTTTGTTCAAACGGAACTACAACTACTATAATTTCACAATACAACTTCAACAATTAATACACAGCACACCACAGTCCACAAATTAGTACCTTGACATCTCTGACTCCAAAGAATTACAATACGTATACATTTCCCTTACATAAGCCGCAAATAACACACCAAAGAACTACATAAGTGATCTCTTCCCAACGCCTTCAACATAGTAATCATCCCATCTAATTCAGTGCAATCGTTTTTGTTGAGGCTTGCTGTGCCGCCACTGCAATGCCTGATTACCACCAGCCGCCCACCTAAACTCCTTAGCAGTTGTTGCTTCTTTTTTGCCTGGCTACCTGAGCTATTGGCTCACGTGTTGCACGAAAGTGTCGGTGGTTTTTCTCAAATTCACACATTGTTAGCAGCAATCGTGTGATACAGCATCGACAATAACAAAATAGCACTTACAATAAATGGAATAGAAGGTGTGAAAGAGGTGTTTGGAATTCGCGGCGCTTCTTCTTCTGCTTGCACCTCTACCGCCGCAGCTACTTCAACTTATTACACAGCTGCAATGTAAGTGAATCGCGTGCGCTGGCGACGTCCGTCGTCAACGATTTAAGGCATTTTTTCTAATTTCTCTAATAAGAGTCGCGCAGGCGCAGGCATTCAACTCGCAAGCGCGCCAAGAACCAACCAGCCAACCGTTGCGCGCATTGTTGACTGCGCGTGCACTATCGGCATTTGCCGATCAGCAGCAACAACACACAAGCAAACGCGGCAACAACGCGGCTGCTGTCGTTCACTACGAGCTTCGGTTGCACACGCTCCGCGCCAGTCAAGCAGCAGCCGTCGCGGCGGTGCAATATCGATTGCAAAGGCAACATTGTTGTAATGGCATATGTTGACAATGCCACAAAACACTTTGTTCCGCAAAAAATCAGACAATAAAAGCGGAAAAATAAAAGCAGAGCGAAAAATCAAATAACGGGTGATTTTTTTGAGGTTAGGATTTTCATGCATTAGTATTTGACAGATTACGTGGGATTTCAGACATGGTGTCAAAGAGAAAGATGCTCAGTATGCTTTGACATTTCATCATGAATAGACTTACTAACGAGCAACGCTTGCAAATCATTGAATTTTATTACCAAAATCAGTGTTCGGTTCGAAATGTGTTTCGCGCTTTACGTCCGATTTATGGTCTACATAATCGACCAAGTGAGCAAACAATTAATGCGATTGTGACCAAGTTTCGCACTCAGTTTACTTTATTGGACATTAAACCAACCACACGAATGCGTACAGTGCGTACAGAAGAGAATATTGCGTCTGTTTCTGAGAGTGTGGCTGAAGACCGTGAAATGTCGATTCGTCGCCGTTCGCAGCAATTGGGTTTGTGTTATTCGACCACATGGAAGATTTTACGCAAAGATCTTGGTGTAAAACCGTATAAAATACAGCTCGTGCAAGAACTGAAGCCGAACGATCTGCCACAACGTCGAATTTTCAGTGAATGGGCCCTAGAAAAGTTGGCAGAAAATCCGCTTTTTTATCGACAAATTTTGTTCAGCGATGAGGCTCTTTTCTGGTTGAATGGCTACGTAAATAAGCAAAATTGCCGCATTTGGGGTGAAGAGCAACCAGAAGCCGTTCAAGAACTGCCCATGCATCCCGAAAAATGCACTTTTTGGTGTGGTTTGTACGCTGGTGGAATCATTGGACCGTATTTTTTCAAAGATGCTGTTGGACGCAACGTTACGGTGAATGGCGATCGCTATCGTTCGATGCTAACAAACTTTTTGTTGCCAAAAATGGAAGAACTGAACTTGGTTGACATGTGGTTTCAACAAGATGGCGCTACATGCCACACAGCTCGCGATTCTATTGCCATTTTGAGGGAAAACTTCGGACAACAATTCATCTCAAGAAATGGACCCGTAAGTTGGCCACCAAGATCATGCGATTTAACGCCTTTAGACTATTTTTTGTGGGGCTACGTCAAGTCTAAAGTCTACAGAAATAAGCCAGCAACTATTCCAGCTTTGGAAGACAACATTTCCGAAGAAATTCGGGCTATTCCGGCCGAAATGCTCGAAAAAGTTGCCCAAAATTGGACTTTCCGAATGGACCACCTAAGACGCAGCCGCGGTCAACATTTAAATGAAATTATCTTCAAAAAGTAAATGTCATGAACCAATCTAACGTTTCAAATAAAGAACCGATGAGATTTTGCAAATTTTATGCGTTTTTTTTTTAAAAAAAGTTATCAAGCTCTTAAAAAATCACCCGTTATGTTTGCATGCTTACCTTCAAAGCTTACACATACATATGTACACTTAAATATGTGGCGATGTGCGCACTCAAAAACACCGATCTTGCTGCATGACGCTGCGCGTTGCCGTGCATGCCGCAGATACCCAACCAAAACAAACCGTGCAACGTGCAACAGCATCACTGCCACATCCACACGTGAGTATGTGTATGTGTGTGTTTGCGCCTTTGCATGTTAAGTCTCGGCGCAGCTGCATATATACACGTAATATACATATGTAGATGGCGGCTAAGTGTGTTGCTGCAACACAAATGCGGGCGTTCAAGGCAATGTGGTGTAGCAGGCTGTTGGCTTGTTGGTTTGCTGTTGTTGGTGGGGCGCGGCGCAGCAAACACGTGTACCACTTTAAAGTCGTGCGAATGCAATCTATTCGAGATCATGTATTAATTGCACGACTTTATTGCAGCGACGGCGGCTCAAACGCCCCAGCACGCCTGACTGAGCCCGCATCCGCCCGCGCGCCTCCTTGCCAGCGCATCCCTACTCACTTGCGCGGCTGTCATGGGACATTTGCCAGTCTGTCCAACTGTATTGCACTTTGAATTGGACGTGTGTTCTTTTGTTTCGCTGAGCTATGCACTTCGCTTAAATTTTATTTTACTGTCGAGTAGCAAAAATGTCAGGTGCATAGTTCAACCGATTTCGTCCGCGTTCCAGCGTGCAAATATCCATACTTTTCGGCACATTCGTGCATGCGGTTGCGAGATGGATTGCTTTTGTATAGAACATGCATCGGTAATTATCCTGCACACTGCAGCATTTTGAAGTGATCACGTATTCATTAATGTTTATTTCTGAGATTTCTTAATTTAATTCTCGATATGCTGGGGTTAATCAATATTTTTTAAGCTTCCAGGAGGATTTTTTTTTACTTGAAAGCATTGCTTCACTCAGAATAGTACACTTAAAAATCGAAGAAGGAGTCGCTCACTTAGAATTTTAAACTGAAATGTATAGCTGAGCCAGCTGAGGTACTGGGTGTGGGATTTGAGTGCTGTATAAAGCAAGATCCCAGTAACTTTATGATATCTATTCGTCTACCCTTTCAGGCAATTAAAGCATCGAAAGTCAAACAATAGTGCTTAAAGAATATAGAGTTGGATTTAGAAGAAAAGTGTTTCAGATTTTCATAGAAAGGGTCGTCGCTCTTTTCTTTTTGGAAGCTTGAGTTCTATGAAACTTTTTCTTTGGAATATGGCTATAAAATTGGTGTAAATGACTCGCTATTAATGCTAAAGCATTCACATTATCTTTAGGCCAAAATTTTGTTATTTCTAGATTTAAGTGCGCGTCTTTGAGAGATGCCTGTAAACTAAAAAGAAGATGTAGTTGCCGCTTAGTGAAGCCACGATTTCCACCTTTGGATAAAAAATCACAAGTTTTAGGTTCGTCTAAAAAATTCCTTCAGTCCAGATTATTGTTGATTTTATATATGTGTAGAGGGTATGAGATTCTGAGAAGGGTATAATTGATACGAGAAAGAAATAAGAATGTCACCAAGCCTATAGAAGGGTGTTCTCAGTTCCGCTATATTGAAGAACGAGTGGAAAACGAAGGTTGGCACACCTCTTAATGGAAAATATTAGAGGAAATTGATAAAAGAACTTGCTTATAGCTTACGTGCGTGGCCGACGAGTGGTTCAACAGCTTAAGCAGAAACCGCTCAACGAAAGGTTTAGTAGCACTCTTGCTAAACCATGTAGGATAGAGGCGCAGAAAGCAGAAAAACAACAAGAATCAGCTAAGAATTAAAATTTGACAGAGCAGGCCGAAGATATAAATACAATTTTGCAAATAACTGTAGGGAAGGAGATAACAGAAAAAATAATCGAGGCAGAGATCTAGAGGAATTTGCAACTAGTGTAAACCCCCTGAGATCAGAAGCAAATAGTGAGGAGCTGATGCTCTCAGATATCTAAAGGCACACAGACTGTGATAAATGACACCTTTTATGCAGATAGCTCAACCTATAGGTTGCTATTGCCGCCCCGGCGGTTATAACTCACAAAATAGTTTCGGATTATCTAGGCATTGTTCTGACGCAGGAACCATGTACTTAGTAAAGATGGAATGATATTCCATTTAAGTAAAATGGAAGGAAATTGTGGCTACAACCACTTATTTTTCTAGAGAAATCAAAACTATACTAACTCCAAAACTGGAACGGCTAATATAGCAGTCTCAGAAGGATCGTCTTTCCAACCAACCAACAAATACGCTGGAGAATATTACGCGAACATAGGCGCAGAATAGGTATTAGGAATAAATCAAAGGACACAATAGACATACAACTGCCTTCCACATCTTCCATAATTGCTTCGTATTCGACGAATTCTCTTTCCCTACAGCTTCTTTGACCTCTGGCCAAAGATTCTTAATTGGATTATGGTCCGTGCCAACTCATAATCTCATGTCCATTTAGAGCAAACCATTTTTTTTGCCAACCTGCTGGTATATTTGGGGTCGTTATCTTGTTGATAGACCCATTTCAACGGAATTTTCCATTCAGCGTGTAGTAGCATAGTCGACCCCATTATTTCAACGTACAATTTGGAATCCATGTTTTCTTTAATCCAAAATAACGGACCTGTACCACAGTAAGACAAGCGCCCCATACATTGATTTTGACACCTCCATGTTTTACCGTCTGTGCTTCGTACATACTGTCGGCGTCTTCGGGAACTAAATAATATTTATTTTTCATTGCACCGCCATTTTTCGACTGACCAATGTAGGTGCTCTTCAGGCCACTGCTATTATTTCAAACACATTTGTACATATGAACGCGGTGCATATCCTTCCCGTCTATATATATATCTATACTAAAACTAAATACTAAATTTGAAATTTTCTTTTTAAAAAATTAGTACCACAATACTAGTAATGTCAACTTACATTTGAAACAAAAATCACTATATACGTCATGTATAGACCTTAACTACAGCTTCGCGCTATTTTACAACACACACATAACTACTATTTTGCCGTTTGTATATTGAAATCGAACTATATTCCAGATCAATATGCCCGTCATTGTATTCCGATTGTGGGTCAAGTGTTTTCCGCTTCTATTGGCCAGTTGCGTTGCGTCCCAGTTGCCATGTCATTCTCGGACAATGTGTGCATTTGAGGTTTGTTGACTGAGTTTCTAGAGTTTACGCCCCACACAGTTGTGCTACATGAACATGAGTGCTCGTAGATAAGGCTCCAGCTGCCATGCCCGCACTTTCAACAAATAAAAGTTAATATTAGTGTTTTAGTTGTGCGTTGTTGTTTGTATTTGTCATATTTTCTCGTAACTTCGTTAATGGCCCTTAAAATTTCTTTATCGGCCCGTCCCATATTCCTTGGCTCCTTTCTCCCTGCCAGGGCGCTCTCTGTCCACTCACAGTGTCGACGTTTGTTTGCAATTTCTTTATTGCTCGGGTGTGTGTTATTGACAAAAATTTGTGTTAGCGCACTCTGATGACCAGCAATTGTGGCATTATCGCACTGTAATGGCAACGGCATGCAGCACCTCCCAGAGTCCACCTCCCGCCCTCGCTCTTTTGTGCGCCAACTCACACTTTGGATTTAATGGTGGCAGCAATGGTGATTATGCTCGGTTACATTGGTGGTTTAAGTGTTGGTGTGACGCTGGCATTGCCATGGTGGCGCTCACACACTCTGTCGCACGCTACATTTTACGTTGTTGTGTTTTTGTGCAACTAAGCAATTTCTATTGAACAAAGTTTGCCACAAATTTGAGGTTTGTCCGACAAAAGCAGGTCAATTACTTTGCTTCACTAATCTGGCGGCAACTATTTGGCGTCGGGGCATGTGCGGCCCCAGTTGCAAGTTTCTGCAACTAACCAATATTGGCACAGCATTGGAAAAATGACACACACCCATAGTAAATTCATAAAAGTTTGTTTTTCTTCGCAAAGCAATTAGCTAAACTACAACATTAGTTAATATAATTTTATTACAAGTAATATTTTTCATAGTTTAATACGAAAATCATGTTATTGGAAAAGTTTGCGCTTATGCAGTCTTCACTATCGGATGCGAGGAAAATGAAAGTGTGTCTTTATTGCATATATGATGGCCTAGTAAAGTGAAATAGATTATATTATCCTTTATATACATAAGTAGTTTCGTTGGAAGCACCAAATGGTTTGAGCGCAAAGATGAGAGAAGATGGAAAGATTATAGAGAATATGGGGACATCGAAAAATCTACGCTACCTCCAAAACTAAAGAGGTAGATTATGAACTACCTGAACAGTCCACGATCTTCCACACTATTTCGAAGTAAAAACTCTAAATTGAGAAGAATTAAACAGGGTGTTCCGCGGGTGGTGTTCTCTCTCCTTTGATGTTTAACTTCTACATTTCGAAATTCCCCCAACCACCTCGTGCGCAGCTGATTTCACGATAATGACGTCGGGCAATGGAATCGATGGCATGTGCTGAAACGTAAACGGCTATCTCTCTGACGTCTCTCCTTTCTCCCTAACACTCCCCTCTACTAAATCCACAGCGACCGTAACTGGATAAAGGAGTACAGACGTGGCCTTAATATTGCAGTCGGTGGCACTAAAAGCCAGTCCTTAATTATGGTCATCAGTGAAACGCAAACGAGGATGCTACAGATATGTCAGAATACTTCACTGCGGATTACAATGGGATGCCTCCTAATTTCTCCCATCTAACATCTTTAAAGTGAGGCCTGTATGCTTCCAGTTAAAGAACATAATAAACTCCTCTTTAAGCAGTTCCTGCTGAGGGGAATTTCGAATAAATCACCCCTTCAGTCCCCTGCTTTCAACGATTCGCCTCCTAAGAGCATCAAGAGGTCTTCCTCATTTTTACGTCGATGGCAAAAACAATATTCAGACCAGATTTCGGACGAAACAAACTTCACACATGCACTGACCACCATTCACAATGAAGCCACTAACACCTTCACCGACTTCCTCTCAGCGAATGGCGTATTTGGAGTTTAACCACCACCCATTGCTGTTGCCGCGAGAATCTCTCCTCCTCCTCTTCTTTGCATTCCCTGGTAACCCTATATATCTGACATCCCACTATCTATGATCCCGTTTAAAGAGTTTCTTGGGCCCACCGTTGATTGGCCTCGATGAAAACTTATCTAATCCTTACCATTCTAACAGGGACTAGGTAACCGTTACAACATTATAGAGATTCACCGCCAGTGAAATCAAATGGAGCAATCAGCGCTACATGAGACCCATGTGGTTGCACATGTATCTATCCACCTACCGTATAATAAACTATGATAGTTAAGAATGAGTATCCTTATCTTTTCGTAGAGTGGTTTGATGAAACAAACTGATAATCTCCTTCTTTATAGGTGGACACTGAATAAGTTATAAGTCGAAATCAAAACCAAATGGATGGAAGCGAGTTAAAGAAAATAAACTCGAGTCATAACTTTGGTGTTGAGTTGTCGTCTTCCTCGGACTCCGACTCCTGCTTATTGGCTTCTTCTTTGTGCAGTATTTTTTGGCATTTCATCGTAGAAAAACTGAAGAACAACGTTTACAGACTGCTTAACTTTATGACGAAAATTCACGTCTGGTTTCGCGCGTCTCGCTCAACTTATGGTCAACATAATCGTCGTAATAAGAATCCTTTTTTGCAACATCATCACACTTCTTAAAAGTTAGCATTCATTATAGGATAATATCCGACCGAAAAGATCACGTCCAGCGTAGAAGAAAATATAGCAGCCGTAGCTAAGAGTGCAAACGAAGGCCATGAAGAGTCGATTCGACGCCGTTTACAGCAACTCGCACTGACGCAGAGAAAGACTTGGCGCATTTTACGTGGAGATCTTCAATGAAAAACGTTCAAAATACAACTTGTGCAAGAACTGAAGCCACTGGAGCAATTTTTGTTCAGCGATGAAGCCCGTTTAGTGAGACAAGCATTTTCTCATTAGATCTTTTCTTCTGGGGATAAGTTAAGTCTAAAGTCTATGCGGACAATTCTTCTATTCTATTCAGGTATTGAAGCAAATATAAATCAAGCAGGCAATAAATTTACAAGGTCTCCAGTCGATTAGATAAATTATTAATATAAACACTTATTCCACTAATCATAATGCTATTTCTTAAGTGTTCAGCATTAGCGAAGTCGAAACTTGGATTCGAAGTTCTTGTTCCATATTTTTTTAAAAAGCTTCACACTTTAGGAATTTAAATCCCGTTAGAGAGGCAACCATTTTGAACTAATCAACGTTTCATGTCTGTTACGGATCAGTGAGTCGCAAAAGGCTCAAATTGCTCTTCACAATCCCTGGTACCAAGGGCGTAGCCAGGTCCGCATGTAGGGTGGGGCTGAAAAAATTTAATTCCAGTAACTTTTTTTATATTATTTTTATACCTTTCATGCTAATAAAAGTTTTCTTGGATTCGCTGAAAACTCCTCCAGAATTTTCGTTTCCATTTCCGCTTGATTCTCTTTGACTAAAGCCCGGTGGGTGCTAAGCATGCACAATCCTGAAAAAATAAAATTTACGTACTTAATTATTTATAAAAAATGTTTGCTTTTATTACCATTCAACCGATTCTCTCCCATTGTTGTTCTCAGCCATGTCTTTACTCTTCTGAGAGTGCTGAAAGACCGTTCAACAGTGGCAGTTGTGCAGGGAATTGCGAACAGAATTTCAAGTCATTCCCTTATCCTCGGATAAAAATCTGAGCTATTGTAAGCACATATTAAATCTAACTCATTTCCTTCCTTATCTTTCCAATATTTGTAATAAAGTTCAAGCTCATTTTCAATATCTTTTATATTGTAAAAAGAGCATGCACGCAAAACTTTTTCATTGAATTCGCTTAAAGAGATAGTTTTCATATGCAGTGGACTTAAGGCTGCGAGATCAAAAGTTGGAGTGTTTTCTTTAGGAAATCGTTCTCTAATAGATGTTATTAAAGAGTCCAAATATGGAATGAAAATTGCCCGGCGGTAATACTCGGCTGTTGTCGTGAATGGAGGATTTGATCTTTTTGTTTGCTTCACGACGACTCTGGGCACACTTATATTGAGCGATGCATTCTCAGCTAACTTTTCACAGTCTCTAAAAATCTTTTCAAATTCGCTGGCAGATGTCTCTCGATGTTCCTCAAATAAATTTAAAATGTTATTGATGTGATCTCTACATTTAATCACATCATTGTTCTTGGCTTGCAATATATTCACTACTGGTTGGAGAATTTTCTCGTGCCAGCGTTTCCATCTGTGCTTAGTTTTTCCAATCCATCTATTATATCACAATAGAATTTTTTAAAATCAGCGATACTTTTGTACCCAACCCAATTTACATAATATTTCTGTAAATTAACAATATCAAACTAAATATTAATTTTTTGAAAAAATGTTATTTTGAACATGTACTTTATTTTTATAATATAACACAATCGTCTTAATACTCGCTCTTATAAATTTGATATTGCCAAATTGAAAATGCCGTCGGCATATGTGCAAATGGGATATGTTGCCTCTTCAAAATTTTCATAGAAATGAAAACTGTGCTGTCAAACTGCTGAAGTGACAGCTTCTAGCTTACGATACATGGCAAACTAGATAGTATTCTATATCTAGTAAGCAATGAGCAATGTGGAGTCTCCACAGGCAATGGGCACGGCAATGCAGCTAGTATTGTATATAGTCTATCCTGTCGAGATGCCCCGTTACAAACAAAAAATCACCAATGGGACGAACGATAGGGGGGGGCAGCTGCCCTATGCCCCCCCCCCTGGCTACGGCCTTGCCAGCTACTACCAAAACTCCGAGAAACATGCTTCGAAAGATTGTTTCTCTATTAAATGAGCTGATTTTTACGCTGCCAAAACAATTCCGCATTTAATTTATTTCCAAATTTTTAAGCACACAAGTTTTGTACCGAACTTTGAAGCTTTAACTCTTTACTTGTCAGCGCTGAATGCTCCAGTTCCCTAATCTCACTGACACAAAGCAAAAAACGGAAGGAAAAAGTGAATGAAAGCAGCCTGCTGGCAAACAATGTAAATCCCACTCAACGAACTTTTCACAACCAACACCAACGTCAACTGGTAGTGAGACAATTTCGGTTGCTATCGACCGATCCCAACAGCAGATAAAAGCGAACTTCCCGAAAAAGTTGCAAGTTCCGCGAAAAACTGTGTCAACATGCCAGCAGGCGGCAACATCAAAAGACCAAAACAGATAAGATGACAACAGCCAATGGGTAAGGGGAAGCTACGAAGTGTATTTACTAGCACTCAGGTACAGCTGTATGTGTGTGTTGGTGTGTCGGATGCCCGTGTTGCCAAAGGAATAAAGCATTGCAGGTGACGCACAATCTCACTGAAGCGAGCCGGCGTGTCGGGCTGAAGTGAATGAAAAGTGGTGGTCGGCGGCGGGTGTAACCGCAAATGGGAATGACACTACCAATAATAACAACAATGGCCAACAAGCTAGCGACAAAACAAGCAAGAAAAACACGAAATTGCAAATATGAGAGACAGCTATAAATGCAACAACAATGGCGCTGGTAACAGAAGAACTTGCTGCGTGCAACAATAGTTGGAGTATTTTTTGTGTTTTCAGTGTGAAATGGTTTAAAGTGAGTGGCATGTTGCAGGTACACTCCCATGTACAGGTGGCGAAGGGCTGCTGGCGTGAGCGGGAAAGTGTTTTTGAATTCCGTGTATTCTTCTAGTTGCCCCAATTTCGGAAGTGAGCGGAAGTGAGCGCGTGTACACAAACTTTGCTGCGAAAACGCTGCGCTTTATTAGGATTTTCGGATATTGCTGACAGCAAAAGTAAGTGGTTTAGCGTAAGTGTTACAGCAACTGCTCTGCTTGTATTAAAAAATACAACAACAACAACAATACGGTAAGAACAATATTAGACAGCGGTTGGCTGACATGTAAGCTGCAGAGTAGTTTACGGCATAACTCAAGCGTGTGGCAAGGAAAACTTTTCGGCGTCTTAAACACAGTTTTCAGATAAAAAATGGCGCGCAATTTTGTTTTGTTGCAAAAGTTGAAACACAAAAAAAAAAATAGCAAAAGCAGCAAGTTCGAAAAATAAAGAAAAAAAGTTTCGGCGAAAAGCTCAAAATGTAGGTCGACCGTGCAACAAAGCAGCGAAAAGCACTCGCCGAGTTAAAGTGACGGCCAAAAGCATCAAATAAGAGTACTGCGTTAAAAAGTTGGCAAAGAACGAAAGGGGAGCGAAATACGATGTGTAACAAGGCAGGCGATTAATAGCAAATAAAGCTACTAAATTTTCATGGGGCAGGAGCAAAATTTAACCCAAGGGCAATTACTGAAAGAATAATGAGCTACATAAAAAAAATTTAATAGTATTGTGCTAGGGTGCTACATACAAAAATAAGAAAACACCTTAACATCGCTTGCACCGAAGCTATAATACACTTGAAAAATACCAAAGATTCTTTACAACACTATGTTCGGTTAGTTCGTATGGCAGCGTATAATAAAACTGGACCTCAGACTAACCTTCTGTGTATAATTCCAGCACGCAACAGGAAGTCAGCGAAAACCATCTCCCAACTTAGCAGACTAAGGCCAACACCAGGGGTCCCAGGCAAGAAAAGAGAAAGCTTCTAAAGTCGACAACTTTCAGCGTCCTATTATATGAAGCTTAGATCTGGGAAGATGAGAAGAAAAACAGGTGTAAAATAGTGCACCCGGAGAGCACCGCATTCGCTCTCAGAGTTGCATCAGCCTACCTAACAGCGGTAATGCCCCAATTGACCTTCTGGCATAAAAAGGGAAAAGTTGTGGTAGCTAAGGAAAACATCCGAAAATAACAAGAGCGCAATAGAACAAATAAAGAAAGATACAACAACAACATGGCAACGAAGATAGGACTATGAGAGTCATGACAGATGAATGGACAGACAAACAAAAGACCTTTACTTATGGACAACCCGCAAATTTTGAGAAGTCGAATTTTACACGGTCCAGCTGTTATCCGGTCACGGATACTTCAAAAAGTATCTCCACAGAATGGGAAGAGTCGCAGAGCCGTCATGCCTAGACAAGAACGCTGAACACACATTCTTTGAACGTGTGCGATGGCAACGAGAACGCACCGTTGAGGAAGACCGGCTTGGTTAAGTAACCGCGGTCAATTTAATCAGCGTCATGCTGAAGCAAAGTGGCGGATTTTCCAGAAATTCTCTGTAATTCTGCTACGCTGCAAAAAGAGGAACAAGGAGGCAGGTACGCAGCTGTATAGTAAGTTTCTCAATGAGAAAAATGGAATGCCACCTTGAAGTAATCCAAATGTGATTCCACGGGGGCGACGATTCCTCAGAGGTGAGTTTTTAGTGACCTGCAAGTGGTACATATCGTTGTTGTGACGACATCACTGATAATGCGGAAGGAATTTTACACACACTTACCCGCAAAAACAATATATGTATATTTACTACAGGGACTCGATCTTTCCCGAAACATCGCCTTGGATACTAATTCGTGTCAAATTTGATGTATGTAGATATCTCATCAAAAGAAAAAAGTTTTCCATACAAAAACTTGATTCAGAAAGTTTAGTTTGTATGGCAACTACATGTTGTGGCTTCTTAAAAAGAAAAGAGTGGGTGCAAAATTCCAGATCAATACCTTAAAAGTGAGAGACCAATTCGTGTACATATATACAGACCGACGGACAAACAGAAGGCAAAATAGACTTATCTCGTCACGCTGATCATTTCTATATATATTCTTTATAGAGTCTCTGCCATTTCCTTTTTGGGTATTAACATCTTCGTGGAAAACTTTATATACCCTGTGGGTGGCATAAGTATATTATACACGCATCGGTTTACAGAGAATATTTTATTTGTATTTAGCATACACCAAAGTGACAACAAATTATGAAAGCAAGCTTCTTTTATGCAGAATTTTATTGAAGGACTATATATTAATATTAATAAAAGTATCTGATTTTTTTCTTAATTGATTCCAGAACGATGATAAAGCGCTCACTGGCATCATCTTAAGTGCTTTAAGCTCATAATAACACTCTTCAGTCATCAATTAAGCTCTCTTAAGTCTACTAGATGGCTATAAATTATATATATTCCCAAGATTTAATACTGTAGGTATATATTTAATGTTATAAGATATACTCGGGATATTATGTATAATCGAAAACAGGCGCTGATCCACTGCGCACTCGAT
Source organism: Bactrocera correcta (assembly GCA_027475135.1). Classification (NCBI taxonomy): domain Eukaryota; kingdom Metazoa; phylum Arthropoda; class Insecta; order Diptera; family Tephritidae; genus Bactrocera; species Bactrocera correcta. The sequence goes on from CM050323.1 coordinate 39,159,700, forward strand.
TTGGCCAAAGATTCACATAATCTTAAGATAATTTCCTTACAATTACTTTCTTAAAAATAAAGTTCGTTAGCTAAAATAGCGCTAGAATTTCAATGCTGCGCTTAAACTGGCAGCATCTTTCACTTGCAACAAAGTATCTTAACGCTGCAGTGCATTTTCAGCAGACAAACAACCGTGCAAAGTTGCAGAAACTTTACAACTACAGCAAGAGAAACTTCTACGCCAACGCGAAATAGTTAACTGTTCAACGTGATTTTGTAAATGTGGAAAGTGCAGCAAAGTTGCAAGGAAAAATCTCAAAAAAAAAAAAATGTTAAGACAAAACTTGCTAAGTAAGGCTTAAGACGAAAGCCATACAAAGAAAATATATTTCTGCAAAATTTAGTTTTTTTATTTAAAGTTTTCTTAAATCAAATTAATTTCGAATTTTTTCGCTAATCAATTAAGTAATTAAGCCCATTAACTGTGAAATTTTGAATACACAAACACATATACGCCCACACACATACACATGGCGCGCCCAATTTACAAAGATTTGTCAAGGATAAAGCCTCGCGCGCCGCTCACTTTGCTCCCATTCGAAAGTGCGCGGCAAAAAAATAAATAAATGGCAGCACAAGAAAAAGGCGACACATATCACGGGTGAAAAATCTTTAAAATGGCAACAAGTTGCATGCAGTGCCTCAAACGCGGCCGCCTATTACCCCCACTCGCTCACTTACTCACTCGCACTTAATTTGTGTTTAGCACACGGAAGCTGTTATTTTTATCGCCACTGCCACCAAGACGCTGGAGCAACAGCAGCAGCCGCCGCTGCACACAATTAAAAGCCTCGGGAGAAAAAGATGCCACACCGATAACAACGTCTAAGTGCTGGCAGTAGCTGCAGCGGCAACGGCGACGGCAGTGGCTGGAGTAAAAAATGATGCAGTCAGAAAGGTGCTCGCAGCTAGCAAAGCGTCTAACAGGCGCAACAACAACATAGTGCTAGAAAACTTGCATCACGCTGGCTGCTGTTGCAAGTGTGAATGGAAGGGTGACTGCTTCAAGTATTGTTGCAAGTTGAAGGAAGTGGCTGTATGCAAGAATTTCACTGTTGCTTCAAGTCAACGTTTTAAATATATATGTGGCAAGTATGCTTGTGCAACACATTTATGTGTGTATGTGTGTGTGTGAACTTGTCGACGGACATGTCACATCCTGCCTTGCCACCATGCTGCCTAACTGGCTTGCTAAGTAACTGTCTGACTCTTTGGAAGCACTCGCATGGCTGCCTGCCGGGCGGCAACTGTGTTGTTGCAACATTGTGCGTACTGCCACATCGCTCCGCCACACACGTGCCTCACCTTTCAAATGGCCACATGTGCGTATATTTTCTTTCAACTCTCATGCTGCCACCCACAGCACTGTGGCTTGTTGCACATACAGTACGATGTTGCACGTAGCTGCGTAGCTGCATTTTATATGATTACGAAATGAATTATGTGAAGTACTGTTCAAGGATGCGAATAAATGTTGATAGCTGGTTTGCGTGCAACACCCGGCAGTTGGCAATAAGCAAGGGTGCATACGAAACGAGCACGTGGAAAGCAAGGCAATACAAATATCTAAAGGATTTTATGCGTGGCTGATTTTTAATAAACTCAAATGTCGCTTGAATAGGGGAACGTGTGCATCGTGTGTGTGTGTGTGTATGTGGCAAGTCGCATGCCACCAACAGGCACTGCTAAGGCAGTGGCGGCAATCAGCACAACAATAAGGGAAATGTCGGGCTGTGTGTGCAACAAACATGCAAATACGCATATGTGCGAACAATGTGGCATGCAACAAATCAACAAGCGCTGCCATGGCGGCAATGTGCACATAAACGCGGTAAATGGCGGCGCTTTGATTTCGCATGCTGCACAAATGCACTTACGCGGCATATCGACCTCCAGCCAACTGGCAACGCGCCACACATGCATGCGTCGGCTGCGCCAAAGGAAGTGCGTAGGCACGCTCGGGTGTGGCCTTTGCCTCCGCTGAAAAGAGTTTGCGAAGCGGCTGCGACGGCGACATTGAAAACAATGCAGGCAGGTAACAACAATGACATACAAGTGTATAACGAGCACTTAAGTTTAAGTGCAACAACAGCAAGAACAGCAAGAACACTGCAAACACAAACGGTGACAGGCACAATGCGAAGGACACAAAGCGACATCGCGCACAAACAAATTATGCCAATTAAAAAATCTTGCTTTATTGCCACAACAATTGGCGCGGTGGTTGCAAACAGAAAGCAGCTGATTGAAGCCTGAAATGCGTCGCAAAAAATGCGTAGAATAAAAGAGGCGCAGCCTCATAAACTGCAATCAGTGTTTTTATTTGTTGTCCAAGTCTTCATTTGCTGCCATTGTCGCTTGACTGCTCTTCCTCTAGCGGCATATCTTTGGGTCAAATTTCATTACCAAAAATGTAATCGCGGAATGCTCTCTTCAGAATGAAAATGTTTAGAAAATACCAAATCTACCACTATTGGCTCAAAAGCCTATGACGTTAAAAAAGCACGATGCGACTGAAATTTAGATACTCACTTTTATAATGAAAAAAAGAAAATGTGTTTTCTGTCTAAACTGCACCTATATTACAAGTTGCTTGTAGCATATAATTCCGGCCTGTAATATATTTTCTAATTCTAAATAGTCAACGACTCTCTCAAAATGCTTCATAACAACGGATCTTGTTTGTAAGGAAATGGCCAATTGACTGGGCCATTTTGTTGGGTAACACTTTCACCAAACTTGGTTTTCAATAAATCAATTATGACTTTCGTTGTATGGCTTGTGGCGCCGTCCTGTTGAAACCACTATGTCGCTATGATCCAAAAATATGCGGTTATCATTTAGCGGTAGCGATTCCCATTCACAGCAACTTGCCACCCGAGATCATCACGGAAGAAGTACGGCCCAACGATGCTGCCGGCCCATATATGCTTAAAGCGCTTTGCGATATGTGAGAAGTCAAGCAGTCGAGTGAAATCCCTATTAGGTTCGATCTCTTAATCTAACATATCTATAACCAAATATCTTTATAAGATTGTTATACTACTGTGTCCAAAATATGTGGCATTTGAATTTGAACTGCGCGCGTCGACGAATTCGGAGAATTATTTTTTTCTACTTTGGTAGTACTGTCAGTCACATTTATGTCAAATTTCATGTCAAAATATTTGTTAGTGTTTGAGATACGTGTCGTTTCGTGAGCTGCTAAAAGAGAGTTTTTCGTTTTTTGCGATGTCGAAATTTGTTGAGCAACGAATTTGCATTAAATTTTGTTTACAGAATCGATTTTCTGCTGCGGATACGTTGAGAATGGTGCAGAAAGCCTTTGGTGATTTGGCTATGTCTAACAAAAATGTTTACAAGTGGTACAGTGAGTTCCAAGCCGGCCGTGAACGTGTCGAAGACGAAGAGCGTCCAGGGCGACCATCAATCTAAACCGACGAAGCTCACGTTCAACAAATCAAAGATTTGGTGTTGAAAAACCGTCGATTAACAATTAGAGACCTTGCTGATGAAGTTGGCATATCGAAAGGCTCAGCCAATAAGATTTTGAAGGATGTTTTGGGCCTCAAGCGCGTCAAATCTCGACTGGTACCGAAAACATTGATTTTTTTGGAAAAAAAGGCGTCGCGTTGAAGTGTGTGCAACGATGCTTTCCGACTACCAGGGTGTCATGAAATGCATTATAACTTATTATATATTATTTAAACGTTATGTGTCGTTTGCGTAACGCTATCCACCTAAATAGGCCGGAATTGTGGAAAGACAATTCTTGGTTTTAACACCACGATAATGCACCATCCCATACTGCCCTCGTAATTCGTGATCATTTCGCCAAAAACTCAACCCATATCGCTCCGCAACCACCGTATTCACCTGATTTGACGCCGAGCGACTTCTGGCTGTTCACCAAGCTCAAACGATCGCTCCGGGGACACCGTTTTTATGCGATAGAGGAGATTCAAGCCGCAGCGAAGACGGAACTGAAGGCCATCCCGGAAAGTGACTACAATCAGTGTTTTGAAGATTAGAAAATCCGTTGGCATAAGTGTATTGCATCGGGAGAGGATTACTTTGAAGGGGGATGAAATTGATTTGGGAGAATAAATAAAGAAGTTTCAAAATGAATACAATGTAACCTTATTTATTAGGCACAGTAGTATATTTAAAGCTTGTGGCTCAGCAAGGAAAATAAAACGTTTGTTGCTGTATGGATAATATTGTCAAAGAATGTTTGTCCTTCGGAGACGATTTCAAATTTGAAGATCGCAGAAATTTTCCCATAAAAATAAAACATTATTTTTAAAGGCCCAACAGATTGGAGTGTAATCAATTCTTCCTTCTGATTGGCACTAGTATTTTTATAATTATTGAGGGATTCTCACTAATATTCAATAATAAATTTTAGAACAACAATATGTATTAAAACTATCGCTCTCCTTCACCACTGAATATCTGCCATCATCAAAATCATGTTGCGGCAGCAGTGTAATGGATCCAGCAACGGACTCCAAAAAAAGCCCCGTTTTTTAATGAGTTCATTAATTTTGCGCCAACAAGAAACCCTCTCAAGCAATTATGATAAAATGTCCGAAAGCATGTTGCTACATGTTGCAACAATGCAGTATGATTTGTCATTCGCACTTTTTTGGAGCTGAACTTTTTACGCGGTGACTGCTGTTTGCTCCGCTTGCAATTTTCGTAATATTGCTTAAAATATTTTATATCATTTTATCTTGCGAATTTTTGGCGCATTTTGCTGTATCTGTCAAGCGTGCGTTGCTCCGGCTGCACAGTTGATATGTGGCAACACAAAAAACAGCATGTTGCATGAGCACATTTCGTGCGGTCGGCATGATATTCTTGCGAGTTTTGAAAGACGGTAAATTATAAATTTGTACACAAACAAACACACGCAATGACGATAGATGGTCCCAGTTGTTGGCTGCTCTGTCATTGGCGATGCCGTTGTCCTCTCGTATGCGTAGCACGTCGCAAATGTCATTATTAATAATGAATTTTTGGTTGCTGCAGCGCGGCGTATGCGGCATCAGTGATATCGTGTGATCATTATAATTTTTTGCCCATCATTTTTTGGTGGAATCAGTAAATATTCGCGAACACCTTTTTTCTGCGTAATTTCGGTTTGATTGATTTATTGAAATCTCATGCGAAAAGACGGACAGACACTGAGCAACTGCAATTAATATGGCAACGGCTGGTATCACGCAACAACAAAAACAACAACAATGAATTACTTGTGTTCAACCAGCTGCTTTTCGTTTGTTGTGTGTATGTGTGGCGTGTGAAAAGCTCTTGCCACCTTTGTTAGCTTTTCTGCATTTTCACTTCTACTTCCGAGTGAATACCGCCAAATCCCCAATGCGCCGTATGTAAAAGGAAAACCACAACAAGTGCTTTTCAATTAAACTTTAATTAATTTTAATGATATCATTTTTCATACACATCTCTTTTCGAATGATACGGTGGGGCCCTTTGTTTGCTTTTTAAAGGCATGCGCACAAATACTATCTTACTTATATTATATATGAGCTAAAGACCATAACCCAGCGGTTCTTTGCGAAGTGGAACAATTGTGGGGTATCTCTTTAGTTCGATATGAGACCTCTCGAAGTTTGTACTAAATTTGGCATATGATTGATGAAGATATCAAAAAGAACTCTGATGAACGCTATCAGCTCCTAAACTTATTCAAAATCTTTTTTCGAAATACACTAAATTTTTCTTAAAGTTAAACAGAGTCCAACGATTGATATTTAAGGATAGCTATGATCCGTTAGTAGACGGTAAACTACCAGATATCTCTATGTACCGCTGTGAACAAAAAATAGTAAGTATTTCAACTGACTCAAAATGATTTCCCGGAGCGGTCGTTTGAGTTTTCTGAATAGACAGAAGTCGCGCGGAGCTAAATCAGGCGAAGATTGTGGTTGCGGCACGATTTTAGCCTCTTTTTACGAATAGAAAAGCGCAAAACGAAGAACTCTCAATTAGTATTCGTTGTTGATAGCTTGGTCGGTCGGTATGAATTCGGAGTTTACCACACCACGATAATGGAAGAAAACTGTCAGCATAACGAGATTTTTGACATAATTTGACGTAATTTTTCAGATTCGACTCACCTTTGCTACGATATTTGGCCGATTGATGATCTGTTTTCGGGTCATAAGCATAGATCCAAAACTCATTGCCGGTAATAATACGTTTCATGACATCCTTGGAAAGCATTGTTTCACAGATGTTATCCTGAGCGTTTTCTGATGTAGATATTTGAGAGCTCTCTATTAGCAACGACATTCAGCAACTAGGCGTTCTAACAAGAATCGTTCCGTAATTGAGCGTATGGACCAGAATAAGGCTCTGGTTCTTCACAAGAATTCTCCAGATACTTAAAGTTTTGAGACCTTAATTCTTCGCTATTTTAGAGTCGTGACTTCCTGACAACTCGCTGAAAGTTGTAAGTCTGACGACTCACGATCTGTTAGTGAGACTTTTGACGTTGGATTGGCGTTCCAAATGCTTGACTATGGAAACACAGCTCAATATCTCTCAGGTATGGACTATGGAACATTAGTAATGGCTCTAATAATATAATATGTAAGTATAGAATAACTGTTGATTGCAGTTTATATCTGCTCCTTATAATTTTATATACATATGTATATAATATGTGAAAAAGTCTGAAGCACTAACTCGGCATATAATCAACCAAGCTAATATACCGCTGGGTAGCATCTATGCAACCGGCGTTCTATTTGCGGGGCTTGTTTGCTTACATATATTTTAAATGTAATACTAACATTTCCGCTTCCGACGTTAAGTTTTAATTATAGTTGAAAAATACGTGCAACACACACACATATATATATATATATATATATATATATATATATATAACAGCGTGTATATTGTATGTATGGGAAGCACTCGCACCGACTGACTGATCACGCGTATTAAATACGATTTATGTTGAAGCTTTTGAACGCGTCACTCATTAAGATTTTTGCTGTTAAATATTTTGTGTTGCATGCCACATCGTGTTTTCACAAGCTGAAAAGGAAAATGCGCTGAATGGAAGCATTACACGAAAGTAGATAAGTACACATGAGGCATACGCACACAAACAAGTTAAACAATTCGTGTGTGTTGGGAAAACTATTATAATGTGGCAGCAGGCAACAGGCGAAGCGCGCAACTGGCAGGAGCGAGTCAATGAACGATTGAATGAATAAATAAACGAATGCGTGAGTGTATGAATAAGTCGTGAAGTGCCTGAATATGCCACAAAGGTGAGTGAAAGCCTTTCAAAGCTTGCAACACCTTCATCACTTGCCATTACGCGCACATCACTCCTTCAGATAAACGAGCTACTACAACTACACGGTAGTGCAGTGAAGGATAATGAAAGAATGCGACTTTGAATGCTTACTTCAACGGAGTTCAGTTAAATATGGAGCGCGCTTCAAAGCAGTGAAATTAAATTGAATTTTTCACTAAAAGTTTTAATTAAAAAGTATTGGTTTCTAAAGCTGTGGATGGGCTTAAAAGTTTTTAGTCTTTATTTTGTCAGTAAAAGTGAATGAAAGGCAACTAAAATTAAAATAACATTAACTTTTTCATAATATGCGCTAAAATATATTAAGAACCGAAATTATTAAATTTATAACTGTTCGTTTCTTCTCCGAAGAAATTGTTTAGATCGGTTAACTATAGCATATAGCTAACATACAAACTGAATGATCGGAATCAAATGCTTGTATGGAATACTTTCGCATTTGAAAATGTGTCTTCACGAAATTTGGTATAGATTATTTTCTAAGACAACAATATAATCTCCGAAGAAATTGTTCAGATCGGATTAATATAGCATACAGCTTCCATACAAAATGAACACATAGCTACTAAAAGAAATGAACCTGTGAAGAGTATATAGTATTATCTTCAATGCAGCCGAAGTTAACGTTTTTTCTTGTTTTGTTTTGCTTTTAGGTGACTTTATATCAGCATAATAAATTAGAGCTATAGTCATATAGCAAGAGCTCACTATGCTTTAATAAGGTCTCTAAATACGCTTCCATATTGAATTCTACTGGATAACTTTATTTTTATTTTCAGTCTTCAGACAAGCGAGCGAGGACCTGATGAACCCAATACATTTCACTCATAAACGCGGAGTACACAGAGAAAAAGATATAGATATCGGTTTGATTCTCCCATGAAATTCTGCACTGTCATCGCTCTCTTATTACAAAATACGGACCGAAGTGAGCTGATCTGTATAAGCTCGATTTCAGAACCAAGATATAAGTTGATGAAACAAAGTTCCCGTGTCTAAGTTTTTAGCTTTGTATTGCCTATCGTAAATTAACATGAAATCTGCCTTTTATAATTCTGGATTTGACAATCTTAGTGGTGGTATCTGGCAATTCACAACTTTATCGTTAAGTCTGAAATTTTTGAGGTGATAAATGCTACAAACGTTTTGACATAGGAGCGCTATTTGCGTTTTGTACAGTTACTTTAAATATTCAGCTCCGTCAAAAATTGGAATTAAATCTCGAACATTTTTGTGCGATTATTCTTTACAACTTTAGACGTAGATTAACTCAGCAACAGTGTATCGATAAACGTGATACAATTTTTGACAAGAAACTTCCTCCAGTGTTCATCGTTGCTCTTGTGAATCACTCTAAACCGATTTTCATGACGGTCGTGCTAAATTAGTGGCTGTTCCGAAAGCTAAACAAACTGATACTGCATGATATTCAGGTAACCTATCGTGAGATAAAGACAACTTTGGACAGAAGTGGGATCAACATGTGTTCAATAATTTTATCAATTCAATTCAATTAAAATTTTTCACATTAAGTATTTCCAAAAAAAAATTCCCACTCGCTTAAAGGATGGCTCCTTTTAATTGGTTGAGAGGTACTATAAAAATAAGATAGCGGTACTTTGAAACACATCTATGATATCGTGACCAAAAATCAAAATGTGATGAATAACCACCGTATTCATCGATAGTATTCCTTGCATTTTTGCTTTGAATTCAGCCACAATCGTACTCTTTTTGAAAAAAAAAAATCAGCTTTATCAGGACGAGTCGGGCAAGAACGCGTTTCATACCCAAATATCCCCCAAATTCATTTGAAGGACTCTCCTGTCATCTCTCCAACACTTGCCTCGCGATTTTTAAGCACCACAGCCCTCAATTTTTTAATATCTTCGTTGAAAAAGACTTAGATCATAAAGGACGGGGCAAGTTGTTAACGATCTCTCGACTGTTTTTAAAGGCTTTGTACCACTCGTAGACTTGTTTTTGATGAAACTGAAACACCATAAGCCTTTTCCCACATTCGCAACGAACCCGCATACGAAATTTGGTTACAAATAAAAAATTTTAGATAAATTCCTTGTTCGACATTTTCATCCATTCTTAAAATCGCAATGCATTATTGAGGTATACCGACTCAGCAGCTACTGCAAACAAACTGGTTGAGAGGTCGCGCTCGTAGTTTGCAGAATAATTACGGCCGGTCCTGCTAAATTAGCAAAATTTATTTTTGTAAATATCATTTACCCGGGGAATTTAATAACAATTCCCAGTTGCTTCTTTTTCTTAACGTAGATCTTAAGGGGCTATACCAGTGTGACATTTTCAATAAATATCCTGTGAAATCGGGAAGGTCGTATCTTGAATAGTTTTTGGATGGCAGCATTCAAAAGAGCGACTGCTCGGAGGTGCACACATTTACAAGTGAAATTTTAATCGCATTTTTCTCGAAACGACATTTTTCAAAATTAGTGACATCAAACTTAGCGAGAAATTGACCGATCGACTTCAAATTAGAACTGAGTATTTTTGAACACATTTGCTATACAATGACCTACCATCTTTTTGATTGGTTCAAAATTGTTAATTTGGCATTAAAAAAGCGACCATTTTTTACCTAAAAACGATTTTTTTTTAAATTACGCCATTTTGTTAATTTTTTTTATTTTTAAAAGATCGTAGATCATTGTATAGGAAGCATCTTTAAGTTTAATGAACTTTTAAAATTTTTTTGCTTCAGCTACTCATTCGGCCGGAATCATGCCAGTAGTTGGGGCACGTTTTTTTTTTTTTTTTTATCTCCGAAGACAGCCCATAACTTATTTTTCAACACTTTTGTAAAAAAAAATCTTAAAATATAGCTGAAAATATACCTTATTATGTTCAACGAAGTTCAAAATTTTCAATCACGTACTTTCTCTTAAAAAAAAAAAACAAATTAACTAATTTTTCAAGCGTCACACTGGTATGGCCCCTTAATGTAGCATATTTTGAAAAGCAATTAAGCGATTTTTGATTATTAATATTTTTGCTCTCTAATCCTGCGTCAGTATTTATTTTTGTTACAGAAACTTACCATATGTGTTTCGTTCATATTATTTGCTGATTTTCAAGAGCTTTTCAATTAATTTCATGTATTTCAATTAAAAATACTTTATTATTTTCAAGGTTTTTTATAAAATTGATTTTCCAAATTAAAGCACTTTTCTGATGAAAATAAATTCTGACAGAGTCCACTTAAATACCAAATAAAAGGCTTAAATAACAAAAAATAAAATTTAGAGAATTTATGTGAAATAGAAAATAACATTTGACGATTTAGTGAGGGAACGGGACAAGGTTGCAACAAATTGACAGCATTAAACGGTAAGTAAATAATTTATATAAATAAAAATACAAGCATATATTTACTCATTTGCCGCTGTATGTATAAGGTGAAATTAATTTTTTACGCACTCCGCCAGCTTTTGACCGCCCCTGCATCGAGCGGTGCGTGCAACCAGTGCACCAACACATTTACCATATTAAATTATAGTAAAAACCGCAATTTTCCAATTTACATTTGATTAAGCCGTGTGTTGTTTGCCAATATTGATGGCATTTAAGTGAAAACAACAAACGATGCCAGACACACACACGAGTCGCGCTGTCACGCCAATCGACGACGGTGGGGCATAGCCGGCGAGTGCGTGCCGCATGCGTTGCAGGACAGCGTGATTTTAATTTTCGCCAACACTCGGCCAACCGACAACAACTAAATAATGTCACAATTAACGGAGATTGTACTTTAACGGTTCGCGCAATTGCCATTATTGGCTGTCCGTGGTGCAGTGGGCGTGCCAATTGTGGGCAGGAGTAAATCAATATTTAAAAATTTAATTTGATGCACAATTTTTATGCGAAGCGTTTGCGGAATTACGCACTCGGCAGTTTGGCAGTCAAAAACAGTCTGACAGCCAGTCAATTGAAGCGTTAGCGACGTGTGGCAAGTGGTGGGTTGGCGCAGGGTGGAGCATAATTAAAAATTCTGTACACAAGCCTCGAAAGGCATAATGAGAGCGCAACAACAACAACAGCAAATGAGTTATTTCAAAATTGTTTTAAATAATGATGTTGCATATTAAAAATGCCGCAAATTTTCAGCTGAGTGTTGGGGAAGCTGATGAAAATGCGCTTATTAGTGCTTTGCTGGCACAATTTAAAACGAAAATTTTTCTCGAAATATTATGAAGTAACAGATCGTTCACAAAGTTTCGTTGTTTGATAAGAAAAACACAAATTTATTATTCAAAATACACTATATTATTTAGTATAATCACCCTGAACATTAATACACTTGCTCCAGCGATCCTCCAATCTGTGGATCCCATTCCCGAAGTGAGAATCCCCAAGGATTGCAAAATATGCTTCAACAGCCGATATGACCTCTCCATTTGATGAAAAACGCTTGCCAAGCGTACATTTTTTGGGTTCTGGCAACAAATGGAAGTCGCTGGGGACCAAATCTGGTGAAAACGGTGGACGCTGCAACAATTCGAACTTTAATTCTTGGATTTTAGCCATTTCAAAGTGCTTTTATGAAAAATAATTTTTTGTTCTGCAAACGGGGTCTTCTTTAACGAATTTTTTTCTTCAACTGGTCCAAAAGATTGCAAAATTATTTGTTTTGCAAGTAATCCACAAACAAAATTCCTCTCACATCCCTAAAAACTGGGGACATAATCTTCTTGACCGTTTTATGGACACGAACTCGTTTCTCAGCCGAACAAGCAGGTTCACACCATAGTCTCATTTATGGTGACGAATTGATACACAAAATCGACTTTGTCCTTTTTAGAACGCTCCAATTGTTGCGGAGAACGTCGCATTATGCAGACAGCTTTCTAAAACCTAACGAGATGTGTAGAGTTTCTACTAAACCTCTTTTAGTCAATCGGCCATCTTCCAAAACCATATCTTGTATTTTAACTACGATTTCTGGTGTTGATGCGCTGGGCGTTCTTCAGGTGGATCGCCTTCAAAGCTTGTACCATCACGTTTAAATTCAACAAACCATCTTTTTACTGTACTAATTGTAGATGAGCAATCACTATACACTTTAAACATTCGTTGGTGAATTTCTTTTGGCGCTACACCTTCCTAAAATAAGAATTTTATCACTGCATGATATTAAATATTTTTCATTTTAAAAAAATACTGTGACAAGGCGCCACTAAATAGCTGGTAAACAAAGAATGAATTGAAGTTCATATGAAGAGTTTACCAACAAAACAAAAAAATTGGGCTGACAGCAACATCTTCTCTTATCGAACGACAAAACATATTGAACAACCAGGCAACTAGAAGACATATAACAACATTATATTATATCTACTTACAATTGCTGATTTTGAACTCATTTTAATTTTGTTAGCTCCACTTCTAAATCCACTTCGAGATTCCTCAATGGTCTCCTAAATCATAGTAAATCGTTCAAGTTACTGAAATCCATTCATCTATCAATTCGAGCACTAAACAATTTTAGTTTAACGTATTCACGTTTTTAGTCTGTCACGTGAATATATATATTTTAAAATAATATTGCCCTTTCATTATTAAAATAGAATAGAAATCATTATAGAAAAAATTAGTCGCAATTTTATCTAATAAATTATTTAATAACACGCTCACAATTAAAGTGTAAAAAAATGGCAGTGTTTACCAATTCATTTGCATTTGTTTGATCGACAATTATTTATTCAAAAACAAAATCGTGATTTGTTTACCTTTCGTCCGGTTGACAATCGCAAAAATTGCATCCGCTACAATTTCCGCAGCCAAAGTGTGTACATATTTTCCCTTTGAAATAACAAAATAACAATTTCGAGTGATTACATAAGCGCCAAAGTCAACAATCGACACAAAACGCCATATAATTTGCGGTTTTCCTTTTGCTCTGCACTGCCGCTTGTCGCCTCCGCAACCGGGCTGTCGAGTGACCACTTTCATTTAGGCCAATAAATAGAGTTTACGTCGAGTGGCTGTTTGATTTTGGGTGCGGACGCTGGTATCGATTACTTGTAGAATCTGTTCCATGTCAGTGCCACTATCAACGCGTTGCCAGCTCTGTAGCCTGTTGCTTGTAGCAGCTTTTTAGGCGTCAAAGCGCCTGTCGCTTGGCAAACAAACAGTGAAAGCTACCAAGCAACACTTGCTATCGGATTTCTTGCCCCAACCCTCTTCATTTAGTCGACTCGTCGTGATGTTTGTCAGCATGTGCCAGCTGTCATCGCCACCTCCTCATCTTCATCCTCCTTCTCTTTTATCTTTATTAATAAACACATTTTCTCCGAAGTGGTCAGGCGTTGGCACACAAAACTGCACAGTCTATATACAAAAATGCTGATAAATATCAACAAATGTGTTTGTGTGTGTGCAGTGGTGTCGCTGACAGCTGTGTAATATTCTCATGTCATATTGCATTAAGCACCTCTTTCAAAGAAACCAACAAAATTCCACTTCAACTGTCAAAGCGTTGGCATTTCACGGTATTCTGCTTCTGCTTCCTCTTCTACTAACTGGGTTGTCGCTCTACTCGTGAATTGCACTATATAAACGGTATAGAAATTTTAGCCCACATTCTTTTATTTCTTTGGGTTATTTGTGTGGGTCAGCGCCTGACTGACTGACTTATTAATTTCTGTTGACGCTCGAAAGTTGTATTATAATACAATATATAGTTTAATGGAAACCGTTACATTATTCAATTTCGTGGACTACCTCAATTAAGCCAACTTTTTGTTTTTAAGAAAGAAACATAGATACTTTAAATTTAATGGGGAACGATTATTATTAAGTCGATTGCAGAGTCCGAGTTGAATCCAATTTTCTATGACTGGTAACTGGCGAATGACAAGCGTAATGTTTTGATCCAAGACCCGAATCGAAGCGGGGTTGTCCGGATAGACTGTAGACTTTACATATCCCTACAGGAAAAAGTCCAATGGTGTGATATCATACGTTCTTGGTAGCCAATCAACCGGCCCAAAACGTGAAATTATCTGCTCATCGAAGTGTTTTTTCGATAAATCCATTGATTGATGCGATGTGTGGAAAGTGACGCCGTCTTTTTGAAATCAAATGTTGCCGAGATCACAAGCTTCAATTTCAGGCATCAAATATTTTGGTTATCATAGCGCGGTCGTCATTGACGATTACGTTCTCACCGGTATGATTTTTGAAGATGGAGGATTTTCTGGATGAAAATGGCAGGTCTTGCATCTCTTCAGGTTGCTCTTTGTCCCAATGGGTCTCATCGCTGTACAAAAATTCTTGCACAAGCTGCATTTTGTACGCGATATCGACGTAAACTGCGCCAAATCGTTTCATACGTCAGTCTGAGTTGCTGTGAACGGCGACGAATCGATTCTCTAAGTTCTTCGAGCACACTCTCAAAGCTTTTTAATTTTTGGCTAATAACAGAGAGAGAGAAAGAAAATGACAAAATGTCTACAGCAACATGTTTCGCATAACTTCAATATTTTCAGTATGATTCTGATGACCTTGTGGAACGGTGGCTAAAATATGTTATTCAGAGATATACATACGTATGTACGGGTAACTTATAGAATCAGCGAAAAAACTCGATTTTTTATGTTGGAGAGCATATGACTCAAAAAATGTTACTGCCTGTTAGAGAACAGAAACAAATATTCATCAACGAAAATTCCTTTAATGTTTTTCAATCAAATGTTAATGCAATACTGAATGTATGCTGGTTCCACTAATGCCTATAGTTGTCTCTATATCACGACTGGTCACACGGCTCTCTTGCAATATCAGTTTGTTTAGTTTTCGGAACAACAACTAGCTTTGGACAACCTTCACGAAGATCGTCTTGGAGTGATCTATCACCTCGTTGAATTCTCCCCAGCATCAATACAAACTCCTTCTTGATTGAGTTTCATTGTCACAAAATGAAAAAAGGTCATCTGTGCACTGTCGCGGAGATATTCCATGCTTGTCATTTAATTCCATTTTTTTTGGCCAAGACGAATCTTTTAAGTTACTGTAAACCACAAAAATAATGGGTTCTTGAATAAGGACGACAAAAGTTGAGTGGAGCAACGGCTTGAAAAACAACTTGCTTCTTTCAACTTGTTGTTAGTTTAAATTCAAAACGTGGTATGAGATTCCCTCAACTTTTAACTGTATCCCAATCTGAACTAACCTAACTACATCTGCACTTAATAATAAGCTGGAATACACAATGTGTGATATAAGCAATAGATCTCTTAGCACGCCCACATTTGCAAACTCAACTCCATGTTAGGAAGTATCGATTCTGGCCATAGGATGCATTCTAAGTAAAAGACTGGGTACGAGTATGCTGATCTAGCTATTTAACATGCATACATATAAAATACTTGTACTGGCATGAGAATGTATTTATGCATTATTGTATGTATCCATTACTAAGTCCGCAGCATCGCATACACGAGCCTAATAATCGTAGCATTTGCAAGGCAACTGTGTCGTAGAGTAAAACGTAGTAAATATATGCTTGTAAATATGTACATTTAAACACTTCAAAAGTGTATTTGTATGTATGTATGCATGTATGTATGTATGTATGCATGTGTTTAGCGCAGATCAGGAAGCTGAAGCAGCAACAGGAAGAGCTCGGCAGCGCAACACAACTGTGGCAACAATACTTGTACTCGTAGTATTCTAACAACGCTGATATCTCAGCCAGAACAACAATAACGACAACATTACAATAGCAACAACAATAGCAATAAAATAACTGCAAGCCCAGCACCGGTAGTACAATTATTTATAGTCTGCTGTCCTTGAAGGAGACATAAATTGACAAATAATTGGGGGTCCACTCGATGAATGATTTATATGAGTCGGTAATGGCTATGGCCACGGCCACGGCAAAGCCAAAGGCAGACAACGCAACGCAATAGTGGCAGGCAGCAGGCAGCGGGAAGCAGCAGCAGCAGTTGGCAGAACGATCCAAGTGGCAGCGCGTTGCTGCTGATAGAGATGATGATAGTGTCGGAGTTGGCGAGGCTAATGCAATGCCAACAGCGTGCAGCACAGTGGTGGAGGCCACAAGAATTCTGCGAATATGAATAACACCAGCCGATATGTGTACATGCGCTTGTAACTACTAGCAAGCGGAAGTATTGTATTGGCGAACTTGAAATCAGTTGGTAAATGTGTGCGCTTGAATTTGCTACGCAGTGGCATGATGTGCCACACAATGAATCGCTGGAGTGTTGTGGGGACTTGTCCGCTCTCGTTGCTGAGCACAATAAGCAAATTATTGCCGGTCCAGCTCGGCATGCGTGCGGATGTGTGCGTATGTGTGTGTGCTGCTATGTGATAAAGCACTAATGACAAAAAAAAAACTTTGCAGACTAAATCACTTGCAACAGCGCAATAACAAAAGTCAGTTAGTAGTCAATTTGTTAATGGACAAATGCTTGTGGTGCTACTGCGGTGATCCTTTTTGCTAGGGTGACTCTTTTCCCTTAGAAAATTTGAATAACCAAAGTTCAATTCTAAAAAGTTCAAAGAAACTAAATTTCATCATTTTCAGCTTATTCTTGTTAAACATATTCGAGAATTCATTTAGCATGCCTTTTATGGATATCGTCTATGATTCATGGATGTATGTAGGAAAGGAAATAAGGAAAGGAGACGCGTAGCTTAACATTTTTCACTTCAATTTTATATATATCATATTAACATATATACATATTTACATGTACCCAACACCCATAAAGTAGTTGTACCCAATTCTAAAAATAAACTAAAACTCGTCCAACACACCCATACTCTCTAAGCGCTTGAGTCCATACTTCAGCTTCGTCCCTTCAGCAAATTCAGTTGAACACTGGTGTTGAGAAATTTGTTTAGATCGCAGCCAGGACTGCCACAGAAACTAACTTGGAAATCCACCTGAAAGTTCATAAAACAAGAATGAGTTATTGAAATGTAATGAAACAGTTTTGGATTTCAGTGGAACTTACAAAAATAGCGCGCGTTGGTTTCTTGGGTTGCTTGGGATCATCATAGGCGTACATGATATTTAAAACAGTGAGATCACCATGATTCATGACGACAAAACGATCGCGATGATCTGCTAAGTGTGCGCATATGCTCTTGAAATTATCATTGAAATGGTGTAATTGTTGTGCGATCTTTTCAAAACCGGGCCACTCGGCTGCATTGTTGGCTAGGTACTTCAATATAACGCCGAAAATTTGTTTAATGCCATCAGACTTCATTATAGACTTCTCGCACAAGAAACAATCGACCAAGCGTTTGGAGATGTCGGGATCCTATAGATGATATATACATACAATGTATGTGCGAGTATGGTGTGTGACAATTTTTGAAAATGAGTTGCACCAAATAGAAAAAACTGGTTCCGTTTTCATATAGTGTTTGAGTAAAACCAAGAGACATGAACATCTCAGTTTAAATTCATATTATCCTTGAAAACTTAACTTGTTTGGATCATTTAAATTGTTTTTCTGATTTGCACAAAGGACAGCTCCTTTCTAAATAACTCCCATTATACTCGTATACTGAACAATAATGGTACAAAAATATGCTTACTTAGGTCTCTTCGATATACCAATATACTTATAACACACTTTGGTAAATAATAGTAGATATGGTCATGTCATAGTTTTTCACTATTCGCATTAGTTACTTAGTTAATTAATTATTAATAAATTAATTTTTGCCGTTATAATGACGAGTGAATTAGTTCACTTACTCAAATAGCCGTTATTAACACTTAAGTATGTGATAAGATAGTCGTTTTTATACCCTGAACAGGGTATATTAAGTTTGTCACGATGGTTTTAACACCCAGAAGGAAGCGTCGAAGACCCTATAAAGTATATATATAAATGATCAGTATGTTGAGCTGAGTCGATTTAGCCATGTCCGTCTGTCTGTCCGTCTGTCTGTATATATACGAACTATTCCCTCGGTTTTTAAGATATACTTTTGAAATTTTGCAAACGTCATTTTCTCTTCAAGAAGCTGCTCATTTGTCGGAACGGCCGATATCGGACCACTATATCATATAGCTGACATATAAACTAAACGATCGGAATCAAGTTCTCATATGGAAAACTTTTGAATTTGACAATGTATCTTCACCAAATTTGGTATAGATTATTTTCTAGGGCAAAAATATAATATCCGAGAAAATTGTTCAGATCGGTTAACTATAGCATACAGCTTCCATACAAACTGGACACATAGTTACTAACAGAAATGCACCTGTGAAGGGTATTTAGCTTCGGTGCAACCGAAGTTAACGTTTTTTCTTGTTTTTTCTATCTATCAGCAGCTATGAAGTAGTTCACGGTGTATTTCTTGCAGCATAAAAGGCTATAGAAAGATCTCCCTTTTGATTTTCAATGATCAGTTTGATTGAAAGCTATATGCTATAGTGGTCCAACATCGATATCCAAATGATCTTCTTTGGCAGGAAAGAACAAAGTTGTAAAATAAAAATTCATATTTTTAAGAGTTGAAAGTTTCAAAAACTAGCAGCTGATGAAGAAACATATTTTTGATACTTCTCCTGACTGTTTCGAATTTTTTAGAAATATTAAAAGTTGAAATTTGCGGATATGGCTAGTTCCGGAGTTAGAGAGGTTTATTTTAAAATATTCGGTAAATCGGTCTAGCCGAACCTGACAAATCGTGGGCTTCTTTTTGAAAACAACAATTTCGAAAAAAACGAGTTTAAGTTTTCCTTTATCTCTAAAAATAATTCGAATTTTGAAAGATCTACTTTTAGACATTTATTTGAATAGTTAAACTTCAAAAATATAAGCAATCATAAAATCGATTTTTTGGTTCTAAACAAAAATACCCCTTACTTCCACTAAGCGTCGTAGTTAGCCGATGGTTCCCTCTAGTCCCTCTTTGACACGAAGTCGAAATATAAAATAATGTTAAATCCTCTTTTACTTTTTAACGAAGGAATGGAGTACTTTGCTTCCAGGAAATGATATATCCCAACCAGCGTAGTTGCTCACTGAGCTGTAAAATTACTTATAAACTCCATAAAATAAAAGTTTTGACTTTTAGCCGAGAGTTTGAGGCTATGGCAAGTACTTACGCTCAGAAATGAAAAAACACGACACCATAGTAATCGGAGAGAACCGGGATATCAACACTTTTCCAGGTTTTTTGGGAAATGTTTTTGGACAGTACAACAACGACAACATTAAATGTGAATGTTAAAACAATAAGTGAACACCAAAGGAATAACTATAAATATACTTTTATATCAAAGGGTGCTGATAATTCGGGTGGTGGCTCATTTCGTGGTTGTGAGTGACCGTGGGGAAACGGACGGCGCAAATGATTCCACACAAAATATTAAATAAAAAACAAAATCTTTCTTATAATAAACATATTTTTAATATAAAAATTTACAAACACACTTACCATGTCTGTATCGGTTGAGCTGTCGCAAAAGAAGCGAGAGCGCAACTTTTTTCCAGTTGCAGTTTGGTAGTGTTCGAATTAAAACTTCGAAGAAGAGATTGCGCTGCGGACGTGACAGACGTGGCAAAAGAAATTGGGCGGGGGGACGTCTACAGGTGCATTCCATAACGCCAAAACATTGTCGCGAGAAGTACTTTTGTTCTATCTTATTCTCATAGGGGGAATTTAGTCATAAAATCAATACGAATTTTTTATCGCCACCAATAATTGCTTTAGCACTTTGGAAACAAAAAAACATTGGCAATCAATTTACAGCCAAATCGTGCCTTCGATGACCAAGGAGTAGCTCGTACAACAACAAAAAAAAACAGCAAATACCACATTTTTAGTGCGTCATGCAACACAGATTGCGCCGTAGACCGTTATTTCTGCCGACAGTCAGCGCTGACTTTAATCTTGCATTGCGATCAATAAGGCCAATGATCTTGATCAGCGAGAGCAATAGGTAGTAGCAGCTAAGACAATGTGCTGCACGAGGCGCAAAGCAGCACGAGAAACCAACAACAATATATTAATGTAGCACACAGCAGCAGTGGTCATTGTGTGGGTGTTTTTTTTTTGAAGTGACAATCGAGTTTAGATCACGCTGCATATTGCCAGCCGCAAAGGATAATATTGTTGAATGTTGCACAGTTGAAGAATGTGAGCATTTTGTTTTAGCTTCATAAGTATGCTTAATGAAACTAAAAAGATAGTAAATAAAATAACGAAGCGTTACCGTAACCGCTAGCCTTTGGTTTGAATTCCTTTTGTATTACTTGTCATTAGCAATTACATAGACCAACTAAATATTGATTCGATTATCAGATTTAGCACTTATTTCAGCAAAGACTAAGTTCCACATGATCGTTAGTTAACTTATTAACATTCACTGTCTGTCACCTTTCTTAAAAAATACGCTTTTTACCTTTTTTTATTTTATTTTTATTTAATTTCAATGCCATTGTAACTAGTTAACATAAAATAAACTAACGAACAATTTATTTTGCTTTTTGTATTATACAAAATAATTAATGGTTCTCTTGCAGAGAGTCTGGTTACTGCATAAATCGATACGGTTTTTTGCGCTTAAGCCTTTCTTTGCATTTATGTACTTCGAGCAACAAAAGTCCTGGCGTCAGTGTTCACATAATCAAAAAGTCTTTCCATATGAGATTTTGCACATTTGTTGATTGATGCAGCAACTGAGTCAATTCCGAGATCGCATTCCAGATCGTGACTCCGAACATACCAAGGCGGATTGACGGCATATCTTAAAACTTTGTTTTGGAATCGCCGGATTTGTGCAACAATATTAGGGCTTGAGCAGCCCCAAAGTTGAATCCCATCAGTCTAAAAAGATCTGAACACCTGCTTGTAGACTTGAATTTTATTATGTGTGGATAATACAGGGTTTCTACCCAATACCCGATACATGTTTTTGATTTTTGTTTCTAATTCTTCTTTCTTTCTTTTTGACATGTGCACTCGATCTAAGTTTTGTGTCCAAGGTCATGCCTGGATATTTCGCTGTATTGTGATACGGTATTTGTACACCGCTTAAGTACAAAGGCATATAAGTATCTAGTATTGTTTTATGTGAAATCGATATGTACTGATTTAGTTTCGCTTAATTTTATTCGCCATTTAGCTGTCCATTCAAATATTTTGTTTAAATGTTCCTACGATGTTGCTATTGATGCAGTTTGTGTTTTGCCGACAGACAGAACCGCAGTGTCATCTGCAAATGTTGCCGTAATTCAATTGGTATCGTGTGGTAGATCACACGTAAAGATTAGCTAAAGGTTGGGTCCTAACACACTACTCTGAGGAACACCAGCTTTTATTTCCTTTAAATCCATTCATTAGATAATATTACGTTTAGTGTGCGCGTTGGCGCTGGGCGTGTCTCAATTTTACCTCGGCCCTATCCACAAAGGCTTGCCGCGCCGCATGCATAATTTCTGTTTAATTTTCGTTATTGACTTGTTTTTTTCAATTTTTGCCCTTAAATATGGAGGGTTATGAGGTCATATCGAAATATGTATGTAAAATCTTTTTATGAATTTATTTCTAACTTACCTAAATTTGGATATGTTTGCAAGCATTCCATGAAAGTATTTACTGGGAATGATTCATTCTGTTAGATTTTTAAGCAGTCATTTATATCTATACTATAAATATTTCTAAAGCATTTAGGCAATTCATAAGCTTTGTTGTATGTCATATGTCATATTTTAATATTCTTAAAAAATACAACACTTGTGAGCACCCTTAACTGTTGTATGTCATATTTTGTCATATTTCTACACTGATAGAATAGCGAACTCAAGAAACATACCACGCAGTGTTGTATCAGTCATATTTTAATTTTGCATGTGAAACAACAACCGTGTTGGTATGACAGTCATAAAAAAATATGACAATATGACGATATGACACACTATGACACCTTGTGAATACCCTAATTATTATTACTCGTATGTGTTTCTAGTCACTGATGTGAGTTATATATGGGTTTAGCCGAGCTTGTAGCGATATTGTTTGTTTGAGTCGCTGCGGTGGTAAACCTGATCGCTAAGTTGAGAGTAAAATTTGATAAGCTGCATACGAGTATTGCGGCTTCCCGAACAAATAAGAGAAAGAGTGAAAAATAGAACCTTTACTTGCTTGTCTTGCAATACGCAGCGGTTCCGTTGTGACTCTCATCATATGAGAAACAATTATATGATTATACTACAAGTAGGAGAGGGAAGGAAAGAATAAAACGAGAATTGTAGGTCGTTGATAGTGCGAGTACTGGTATATGAGTTGTGGTGTGTGCAAATATCTGTTCTTGTCGTTATTATTTAAAAGAAAAAATAATTTAATTTAATGATTGAGGAAAGATCTATTAAGACTTGAGCAAATTATGAGAAACAGAGATATGAGTAGATAATTGGGACAGGTAAGGAAAAAATGAAAGGAGAATTGTACGTTCTTTATCGCGATAGATATCAGATATATATAGTATATGGTAGTACGATTATTTACTATGTATATTTTTAGTGAAATTACTTTGGACACAGCAGCATTTCTTCACTGGAGTCATGTCTAAAGATTTTATTTAAATTTTGTATATCCTATGTAAATATATACATATTTACATGTTCCCAGCATCCATAAAGGAGCTGTACCCAATATTAAACATTAACTAAAACTCGTCCAACACACCCATACTCTCTAAGCGCTTGAGTCCATACTTCAGCTGGGTTTTTAAACGTTCTTGTGCAAATACTTTTTTGTACTTTAGACGGACGTTCTCCTCATTTACCATAGTTTCAATATTGTTATCTCCGGATAGCTCCTTTGGCATAGTAAGTATGGGCAGAAAACCGAACAAAGCGAAAAGACCATAAAGTTCACGAGCACGCAATTCATACTTTAGATCTTCTAAAGTTGGTATGTTTTCGTAATGAAGATACTCCAACGTCTCCTTGAATGTCTTATAATACACATTTATGAGATCTTCGCGTCGTTCCTTCAGCAAATTCAGTTGAACACTGGTGTTGAGAAAGAAGTTTAGATCGCAGCCAGGGCTGCCAAAGAAATTCATTTGGAAATCCACCTGAAAGTTCATTACTCAAGAATGAGTTATTGAAATGTAATGAAACAGTTTTGGATTTCAGTGGAACTTACAAAAATAGCGCGCGTTGGTTTCTTGGGTTGCTTGGGATCATCATAGGCGTACATGATATTTAAAACAGTGAGATCACCATGATTCATCACGACAAAACGATCGCCTTCACGATGATCTGCTAAGTGTGCGCATATGCTCTTGAAATTATCATTGAAATGATGCAATTTTTGTGCGATCTTTTCAAAACCGGGCCACTCGGCTGCATTGTTGGCCAAGTGCTTCAGGATAGCGCCGAACAGTTGCTTATAGGCATCAGACTTCATTATCGTCTTCTCGCACAGCAAACCGTCGACCAAGCGTTTGGTGATGTCGGGATCCTTTAGTATATATAGATATATATATTGACTGTCAAGACTTTTGAAAATTATCGGCACTAAATAGAAGAAATTGGTTCGGCTTTCATATTGTTTTTGTGTATATAACAAATAAGACATGAACATCTCAGCTTAAACTCATACCATTTCTGAAAACCTTACTTTCTTGGAGCATTGAAGTTGTTTTTTTTTTTGTTTGCACAAAGGACATCTTCACTACTTTTCTAGCAGCTTCTTTCTGAATAACTCCCGTTATATACTGCACAATAATGGTACAAAAAAATGTTGACTTAGGTCTCTTCAATATACTTACTCGCTGGGCTAAATTCATTGATGTGGCATGCAGGCGCGCCGTTTGTTGCAAGGCCAATTCACAATGTGCCCAATCGAGCTGGTCCTGTCGTGGCGCAACCCGAAATCCTTCAGACTTCAAGTCAGTAAAAACAAGGGTGTTAATGGGTGATTTGGTTGCATAATAGCAGCTGAACAGAATAGCAAAAATCACAGTTATACCCGAAAAAAATTAAAATTATTTAAAAACACTCAATTGTTTTACACAGAAAAAATTAATGAGAAATGTTCCACTATTTTATTGGGTATACTAACATGGCAGCAAATTTCGGACACGGCACCATTACTTGCAGCCGTGGCAGTACATCCAAATAGGTCATTTTTTCCTTAAGAAAAACACCTACATCTTCAAGAAAACGGGTGTCTTTCGAAATTGGTATAGATTTGACGATTAACGACCGTTGCTCTTGTACTGGCGGCTCATCAGCGTCAACTAGACGCTCATAGGAGACTGCAACGCGATAAATGCGTGAGCAGTAATTATCACCGGGGTTGGTGGCCCATTCGAAAGTTATTTCACTAACCGTCACCTGGATTGCACGCAAACCTTCCTCGAGCGCGACTACGAAGAAGTGCTCGTTCAAATAATCGGGCACAACTATATTATTCGGATTTGTGATAACCATTTTTATAGTTTCTTTATTTATCGAAAATAAACTATTTTTGTAATAGCATTTAGCTCCAATTGAATCACTTTAACCAGAAGGGTTTGTGCAGTTCACTAAACTATAATTTGCTTGTTCAAATGTTGCGCTTTTATAGACGGGCAAATGCACACATGAAATTCAGCTGTAAAAGGGCAGCGATAACAGAGCCCTTTCATTAAAGAAAATATTTCTCATTTCTCATAGACTGAGTGTGAGTGTTAATTAATGAGCGCTTGAGTGCTCGACTCGATCACTTCAGTAGAGTTTAGCCAATCTATACTCACTATTATGATTATAACTGCTGTTGTAATCACTAATATTTTCATTTTTGCCGTTATAGTTACACCTTAGACCAACCGAGTGAACCCCATGGGCATACACATTCTAACGGCTTCAGAACTTTAGGTTCAGTTAATTAATTCTCTTTTGTAACATTAGCTGACAAGGGTCTAAGAAAACCGGACTTTTTTTGCCTTTTCATTACCCAAACAGTTAAAATAGTCGTTTTTAATAATAGTATTAGCAGAACTACGTATCCATTATATGCCCTGGAAAGCAACTGCAATATTAAATATTTGTTGACCAACTCTCAGCAGCAATAAAGCCCTTCATAGCTGTATTTATTATATCAAAAGGGAACGTAGAAAGATCTCTGTTTGGATTTTTATTGATCAGTTTTTATGAAAGCTATATGCTATATTGGCTCGATATCGCTTGTTCCGACAAATGAGCTTCTTTGACTGAGAATGACAAATTAGCCCAAAAAAACCTTAAACTTTCTTAGATAACAGAAAAATTTCTCAAAAAGAATGAATATATCGACCAAATTTATGGCAAGAGATATTCGGGATGATTTCAGTTGAAAACAGTTCCACTGTTGGACAAGCCTTTAATAAGGGAAACCAAGAAATCGACGCAAAAACCCCTAAAAGCACAACAGATGTTATACTCAGTTATGTTATACTTCATCCACCTGTCTATTGTAAAGGCGTTACACGATTTCTGTGAAAGGAAGGGAAACTGGGGCAAGAGTGTACAAGGAGGATGTTTTAGATCACGTGGTAAAGCAGTTAGGCAACACTCTCTTATGTGGAGAGCGTTGAATCTTCTAGCAAGGATTTGCTCCAATCTACAAAACAAAAACTAAAATCCAGTGGCTTAAACGTAATTTTCCTGACTTCATAGCTATTGATGATTGATCGTCTGTAAGTTAGTGGTAGGGGTTAGAGAAGATGGATTGTTCAATATTCCGTAGAATTTTGGATAGTCTCTAAGAATCTTGGACTCTTTGGTTCAACAGAAACTGTGCGTGCTGCGTAGTTTGAATTTTATAATTTTTATAACAGAATTTATGGCAGGGCTTGAAGTTTGCGACGTCCAGCGGTGTTCTCCCAGGATGTATTCAGAGTTTTTTAAAGTCTTTCGAACATGTTTTACCAAGAGCCACAAATAATGTTGCTTTAGTTGTCAATAGTGCGCTGCTTGAAGATGTTAATCCAACACCTCATTTTTCAGTATCCAGGCAGGATTATACTTGTGTGATGTATTACACTGGCTGGTTGCTATACAATCAACTTTGTAAAGACGTCACTGTCGATCAAAAGAAGAATTTACCACTAGTGCTTAAGCCAAACTCAGTGGTTTTTCAAGAATTTTACGTGCTTCAAGGAAAGACAGCGGTATCATATTCATAGTTTAATAGCCTTGCCTCTTTAAAATCATGAATAATGATGATTCGGTATTCATACGCAATACAAAACTTTAGGTTGGAACAAGTACCCAATATTTTTGTTGATCTGAGAGTAACATCTTCCATGGTTTTTAAAGCTAAAGGCGCTCTTAGTTTTGTTAAACGGTGATCTAAAGGATTTAGAGGTCCGCTTAACACAAAAATTCTTTTTACATCGCTGGTGAGGCCTGTATTAGAGTATGCTTCTATGGTTTGGAATCCTAGTTATCAAGTCCATTCAGATAAGTTAGAGTCCGCTCAAAAACAATTTTTACTTTTTGCCTTAAATCATTTGCATTGAGATTCCAGTTTAAATCTTCCCCCTTACACTAACCGCTTAAAACTTGTAAATCTCCCGACACTCGCTAGTCGTAGGGTGATGCTTCGTATAATATTTCTTGTAAAACTCATGAATGGGTCAGTCTGTAGCCCATCTCTCTTATCTGATATTAATTTTAACGTTCCCGCTTGCTCTATCAGGCAGTTTAGACCCTTGCTTTTAAAATTTTCTAGAATAAATTTTATGTTAAACGAACCATTCCGCCGTATATGTCATGATTTCAATTCTCATTCCAGCACATTTGATCTAACAGACTCACTATTTACCATTAAAAAAAATATTTTATCTACTCTTAAGAAGTAACATTTAAAAATTATAAACTTTAATTTAATTCTTAATTTTGGCTGTTGAAATTTTTGTTTCTGTAGCTGAGCAGCTTAAGATCGCAACGCGTTAAACTCTATTGCCTTTTATGACTCGACGTATTCCGCTCGTTCGCGGATTGGGCATTCGCGTCGGTTGGGCGGGAAGAGGGTAATCGTTGGGTATTATTATCTACTCGTATTGTGGATCTTACAATAAAGGTGTGTAATATAAAAATTTTAATTACCATATACACGCATACATCACAAATGTTGTACACCAGAAAGCACTTGTTATTAATGAGAGAAATATTTATTACTAAAATTATAAAAATTTCTCAGTTTAACTGTCAGTAGATAATTGTTTACATTCTCAACAGGGTGATCAACAGTTACACGTGATAAGTGACCTAACGTGTAGCTGTTATTAAACATGCCCACTCATCATGAGTAGTATTTATTAATCATCGTTTCGAGAATATTGTAGTTGAAACCTGTTACTTAATGTTTTTTAAATATATTCAAATGATTTAAGTTATTAATAAAAATTATTTGGTAAATATTGCCATTTTATATTAATTAATATATAATTTTGTTGATGTGAAATAAGTTTCACGTTTTCAGTTCTTTTGTAATTCTGTCGAAAAACGTGAGAGATATTTGTTTAAATTTTTTTACTATTTTTATCGATTTGGTGATAAGAAAAAATAATTTAAGCTGAGAAGAGCTATAGTTCCTCAATTTATTGAAAGAGTGTGCACAACTTTTTAAATATTTCTTTGCTGATGCCGTGAGTCGTTGCTCTACATCCACCATTAGCATAAAACGTAGCAAAACAGAAAATTTGCGTAAATCTCTTCTGTCTCAGTCACTGAAACGCAAAATAATTCAAATCAGGACACGTTCAAAGTGATAATACGGTAGAAATCAATATGCAGCTCCGGAAAAATTATCAATTTAACGTTTGTGATGAAACAATTCGCAACGTCTTTCGCGAAAATGGCTGGAACGGTCGCACGAAGGTTAAGAAACCTCTTTTAACAAAGCGCCATAAAAGATTGTGGTATGTTGCGAGAAAAAGTACAAAAATTACACAATCGAAGATTGGAAGAAAGTGATCTGGCCTGACGAGACCAATATAAATCGCTTGGGTTCCGATGGGAGACAGTGGGTGTGGCGCAGGAACCACTAACGTTGAGGCACGTAAGGCCAACCTATACATTTGGTGGCGGTTCGTTGATGCTATGAGATTGTATGAATTGGAATGGGGTCGGAAAATATCACAGGTTTCTAGGACGAATGGCCGCATCCGATTATATTCACATTTTAGATCAAAACCACTTAGGAAGCTTGAGTCAATGGAGTCTCACTGTTGAAGGATCAATTTTCTAGCCGGAAAATTAGCTCAAGCATACCGCAATTGTTACGAATAGTTGGTTTCAAGATAAATAAATTAAAGTTCTCAACTGGCCCACGCAGTCACCGGACCTCAAACCAATAGAACACCTTTGAGGAGAACTCAAAAGGTGCTTGGCTAGTAGTGATTCAGTTTCCCGAAACCTTAACGAACTTTGGCCACAAGTGACAGTGCACTGGAACAAAATCACAATAGAAGCCTGCCAGAAACTATTAGCAGCATGCCTGTCAAAATAAGAGCCGTTCTGCAAGCCAGCGGTAGCTACACGAAACATTTGATGTCAACCTCAAACTAATGAACGAATGGTTTTATCTTTGTTTTGTTTCAGTTTTTGTTTGAAATATGCTTTGATTTTTGAAAACATTAACCTGCCCTTTCGTTAATAAAAAATATTTCGATTTGATTTTGGTTTTATTTTTTATTTTGTCCTTGAATATCTAAGTTAACACACCGCAAACATTCGATCAATTATTTGAAGAACTGTATGTGCAATGAAATTACAATACATTTGTAAGCCAAGCTCCAAATCAGCACACAAGCGTAGGCGAAAATTCATCTTAAATACAGTTTTCAACTACACTTGATATACCAGTGAGTACTGAGAAGCTGCAACAGTTTTAGAGCGAATGCTTTATTACTCGTTGAACTTACTTGAGCACCGACAAGACAACAACTTATGGGAGAATAAATAAAAGGCGCTTCCAAGACTGTAAGATATACTATAGTTATGGCATATTTATTATCAGGTAAAGTTCCATTTATTTTATATTTATTAGTTACTAAACAGAATTGTGTGCAAATATGGGCTGATAAACAATCACTTTTACACCACAAAGCAATCATAATGATAAACAAATTTCGTTCAGCGCACATTTAACTTAACAACATGGCCATGCGAAATATTTTTTTTAGCGTAAGTATATAGTACTATGAAATGCCGGTTACTAGATACGTTCACTTAAGGTTCGAAAATAAACTTTAGTTTGCTTAAGTTTATTTTAGTTGTAACTGCTTTTAGCTCCAAATGAATCATCCAAACCAGAATATTTTGTGCAATTCACTAAACTAAAATCTGCTTCGTCAAATGTTAATAAATAGCAGGGCCCTTGCATTAAAGAAAATACTTTTCATTTCGCATATATTGTGACAAACAAACACCCGGAAATTGTAACTAAATTTCCCGGTTAAATATATATTTCAAAAAATGTATCTTCCTAAGTTGGTAGAACTGACCTTAATTACTAACCAGTCTGTTTACAACAACTGCTTAAGTCGGTGCACTCAATTAGTGCATTTTTACAATGGATAAAAAATATCGAACAATGAGTTGGTCTCAAATTTTGTATTACGAAACAAATTTCGTGTGCGAACCATGAGTGGTTTTCAGCAATGACGGTTGAGAGGTCGTTGAACATGCTTCGTCCTGGACCTTTCAACTCTTCAACTGATGAAATTATAAAAAAGTGAAGAATGTGGTGCTTGAAAATCGTCAGGCAAATGTCAGAAAGATGGCAAAAGAGCCATCGTTAGCTCTCGCGCGTTTGCTCGAATCATTTTGGTGGATAATTTGGTATGAAACGCGTTCTTGCTCGACTCGTCTCGATGAAGCTTTTTCAGAAACACTCTTCTTTGGACATGATTGTTCGTGCGAATTTCAATCCCACATTCTTGGAGAGCATTGAAACTGTTATTCAGACATGAGTCTATGAGTGTGACATGCAAACAAGTCAACAGTCATCGAAATGGAGGGAAAACACGAGCCGAAACTAAAAAAAACCTCGCCAAAACCGCTCAAAAATCAAGGTGATGCTCATTGATTTTTTCGGTATTCGTGGTTTGGTACATCATGACTTTGTTTCGAAGGGACAGACGGTCAACAGGGAGTTATGGTTGGCCATATTGAAACGTTTGCGTGAGAAAATCTGTCGAAAACGGCCGGAATTGTGGAGAAACCATACGTGGATGTTACACGTTGAAAATGCACCATCTCAACGAGCCACGATTGTGACCGAATTTAAAGCCAAGAACGCAATAAATACCATCGATCTACCACTTTATTCACCAGATTTGGATCCGGGTGATTTTACTTTGTTCCTCAAACTGAGATTGCCACTCCGTGGAATCCATTTTCAGTCGAACAAAAAGATAAAACGAAATTTGCTGAAGGATATGAATGTCATCCTAAAAAGTGTTTATGAAATGTGTTTCAAGGACTGGTGGGTATTTCTCTGAAGACGACATAAAATAAATATTGATGAATAGCTAAATATTTTGTGCTTTATTTAGAATTTCCTGGTACTTTTTTCTCAAAATGTACAATAAATGTAAGTGCTAATTAATGAGCGATTCCGCGCTCGACTCGATCACTTCAGTTGAGTATAGATTGGCTATAGCTGCTATTGTTTGCTTTCGGGGGATATAGATAGTGTACCTTTTGTTTATTTATCAATATTGACTAATGTTATAACACACTTTGGCAAATAATATTAGGTATGGTCATGTTATAACTTTTCACTATTTGCACTAGTTTATTTGCTTGATAATCACTAATATTTTCATTTTTGCCGTTATATTGATACGCTACATGTGCATACATATTCTACAAGGGTCGGATGGTTTGAGAACTTGTGTGGAAGCAAAAGGTGACCGTTTCGTATAAAAATTGGTAAATTACTAATTTAATATAAACAAATTTAGCTTTACTAAAATATGTATTATAGCCTCTCGAAAATGATGAATTCCGTTGTGAAAATCGGTCGATCTACGAACTATTTTACCGTCTATCCTTATAAAAACGTAGTGTAACAGAACATCAATAGTTAAGAGAATATCAATTCAACCTAACCGTTATGCTCCAGAAACGACTTGCTTTTAAAGAGAAACATATCACTGAAAACGGGAAGAAGAGAAATTTCTCAGACTTACCTCCAGTAGACTGTCGTCTACAGTGTTAAGAGGGTAATTAAAAATTACACGTGATAAAAGACCTAACAAGTAGCTGTTATCAAACTCTTCCACTCGTCATGAACAATATATAATTATTATCATTTCGAGAGCTTTCTAATTGAAACCTGCTACTTGAAGTTGTTTACATATCTTGAAATGCTTTAAATTAGTAATAAAATTATTATGTAAATTATATTTAATTATGTTTATTTGAATTAATTTTCAAGTTTTCCGTTCTTTTATAATTCTGCCGAAAGGCGGGAGAGATATTTGTGTAACATTTTTACTGACGTTTTCCTATCGGAAATGCTTTAAGACTCACTATCTAAATCGGTACATGAATATACATATATGGATTTGGTTTCATCTCTGTTCATGAACTATGTAATATCGCACTGGTACAATAAGTTACCTCCAAGGCGTTAGTGGTGCTCTTAGACTCTACCATATACCTTCGAACGTTTTTCTCAATAGTCACCACAAGTGAGTGTGATTCCAGAATCTTTATGAGATAACTTTATGGGACTTCTGTGTGGTTGGATGGTTGAAATTGGAGAAGCAGGAGCGCTAGGCCGCAGGAGGCCGCACTCAAGCCTTCGTTAAGCCCTTTCTAATCCTAGTTGGCAACCAAATAAAGCCTGATTCATCTAGCCAGTAGAAGCGCTTTAGTATCCACTAATACTAAGTTCCTTGCTACCTTGAACTAGAAGCTTTTAGTGGTGATCGATTTTGTTGTGACCCTAACAGGCTTAACCTAGACTTTTGAGAAAGTGAAGTTGTTTACGTTGTCATATACTTCTAGTTGCGTGAAGATGCCCGATTTTTGATTTTAAAACAAGGAACTTGGGTTATTTACGACCTCAATGCCAGGAAAGGTCACGAAGAAGTAATTCTGTACGTGAAAAACCTCGGCACCTGGAAACTCTTAAACGGGAAATCCTACACCACCGGCCTTATTCCCCAAATATTTTTCATTCGATCGCATTTTGTTTGGCTCAGAAGCAGTTCCACTCACAAGAAGACATCGTACAATGGCTTGATTATTGGACAGCACGAGCAGGTGAACAGTTTCGCCGTAGTGGTATTCGTGCTTTGACAAAAATATGGGAAAAAGTCATGAATAGCAATGGCGAATAGTTCATTTTTAAACATTTCACTACAATAAAATTGCATTTGCAGTAAAAAAAAGCAGAAGTGAGAATTTTGTTGCGCACGTAATAACTGCTTTTTAGAAACTCTTGGGGAGCATAACGTTGTCCAAATATTTTTTTTGTAGAAAAGCTTAAGTTCAATGAAAAATCTTCAATTCGACTACGCCTTGCTGCCCCTAATTAATACACTGTGCCACCGCTACTGCTAACGATTATGAATTAGGAACTTTGAGTTGATTTCCAAGTGAATGAAAATGAATTGCAAGAGCAACTGTGTGGCAGCTACAGCGTCGCAACAAAACGGCAGTCAGCACAAACTTCGCTGGAGCATAGAGAGCTACGGAAGCAAAGCAGAAATTAACGGCAGCCAACACCCCTCTCAGGCGGCTTGTACCCACCCATGTTGCTTAACTAAGTAGCCTTCTCCGCCGCTTTCCAACGACCTTCACTCGCACAGCGAAGCCTTCGCTCAAATGTCTTTGGTTTGTTAGCGCTACTGCCGCCAGCTGGGAGACTGCAGCGTCCACTGCTGTGCCATATACCAATCCGCCAGTTTGCTAGTCATCACCCGAGTGGCGCGCACCCAAACCCCTCGGCAGCGCTGGCTCCGCTTCGCTGCTCAATTACATTGTAATGAATTTCTTCCTTACTTCATTATTATAGCATGCAGCGAAATTGTTGGCGCAGCGCCGCCTCTAGGCATACAAATTTCAGTTTATACATATTTTTTTGTTCTGCTCCCATTCCACCGTCGATTGGTGTCCTCCATCTGACAGCAAGCGATGCGTAATTTCGTTCATGCCACATTGCGTAGCTGCACAAACTACAAGTAGCAAACACTCTGCATATCCTCTGCGAGGTTTTTTACTACACTAACTCTGCACCACACACCTAAGTATACCTGTAAATTGTAGCCAGCAACATAAATATATAACTTAGTTATAAAAACATGTAGTGCTACCACTTTGCTGGTGACTTACGAGTGTATCAGTATGTACGCATACTCTCACCTTCCGCCTCATTGTCCCAACCCACGAGCTTGAGTGCTGTTGGTCGGCTGCAACATTTATTTATACATCTACACATACTATATACTAGTGTGAGGTTGTGTGTGTCCATGACGCGCAATAACAATAATCATAATAATCAGCGTCAACGGCCTGAGGTTATCAAATGAACTGTCGATTGTCGAGATTTGAATTAATGTGTACTCTGCTATGAATTTATGGCATAACATAACAACAACAACGAAAAAATATTGCGCTGCAGCAGAAAAAATGTTGTCCGGCGTTTCAACTACTATTTGTGTAGCTTAACTGCAATGGGCTAGCGAGCAAGGTGTTGCTGAAATAATTCAATTTGAGCCAAACAAATTTATAACTCAGAAGTGTACTAGTAAAACTAACGGTTACAAAGATTGATAAGTACATAAATTTATTACAAAACTAATCTGCCTGCACTTACATGTTGCTGGAAGGATTTAAAGTATTTTTCTCGAAGGACGGTATCGAAAAACAATGGCAAATATTTCAAATCACTCCACCAAGCTCCCAAGTTTTCAACATCCATTTGAAAGTGAAGAAACTTCTATTACACCGACCAGAAACAGTCTATACTTACGAGCAATATAGGAGTGGCTCAATTAGCCTGGATGCATCATTTCTATGCACTGTCCTTGGGCCTTATAGCGTTGCTATTCCGTTTCATTGTTACGCCGGGACCATTTGGGGTCTTAATGAAACTGCTTATGTCCGTTATGATTTTTGTGGACAACCACTCAAGGTTTGCTGCCTAATGGTTTCCAAAAATTTGGTGTCGGATTTGTGATAAAGCTGGGGATTCTCATAGGAAGTGAAAACCCGTTTCAGTATTCCCTTCTTGCTTTCAACTGCGGCAATACTGTTCCAAGGCAGGCATAATTCCGTCAAAGCAGCTGTAATTTTGCCATTTCTAGACATAGATACCAGGTCTTTTGTTCCATTCCTGTCATATTTCGCCATATTTGCTTTGTTATATTGCAACTTGTTGTTGTGTTTCATATGTTCTGTGGATTTGTTAAAAATTCTTATAAATCCCCCTAGCGGGGGTACTGCTGGTTCGCTTCGGATTCGTCTAAAGAGGCTCCCATTTTTGCCCACTCGTCCGCCTTTTACTTGCCGAAAATGTTCCTGTGACCGAGAACCCAAATTATGGACAATTGAAGTTGACCTGCAGGTGAGCTTAAAACCTTTCTGCAGTTGCTGACTACGTTTGAATTAATCTGTTGTGTCAACAAGGAAAGCAAAGCCGCCTGGCTAAAGGTTTATATGGTTGCTTTCTGTTTCTCCCGCAGTTAATCGA
The DNA here is from genome assembly GCA_027475135.1 of Bactrocera correcta. Classification (NCBI taxonomy): domain Eukaryota; kingdom Metazoa; phylum Arthropoda; class Insecta; order Diptera; family Tephritidae; genus Bactrocera; species Bactrocera correcta. The sequence continues at coordinate 39,194,824 of CM050323.1, forward strand.
TAGAACTTCGGAGGCCTTCTTCCATACTTCTTCTTGGAAGATGTTGGCTGCGCTTTGTAGACAGATACAAATATAGGTTACGAGATCATTCGAGTATACTCCCGCTCCCACTTCGCAGTCCATTTTGGACCCATCGGTGTAGATAGCGATGTAGTGTATTCCTCCGCTACTACTCCATAAGCGTTTAGAGGAAATTCTTAGCTCACAGTATCCACCGAAATTTAACCTTCAAAGGATATAGTCGGTGTTACTCATATTTGTATTTAGCTCATTTAGAATGGCGCTGTGATATACGTACTCTCTCCGATCCATCCTTCACATTCCATAGTTCTAATAACAGAACTAGCTGCTACTTTCAAAGTATACACGTCTATGGGTCGCTGATGCAAGAGTATTTTGAGCGCAAGGCAGACAAGACTTGATAGCCATGATAACCCACGCAAATTGCTCTTTGTATGATCATATAACTTGTTTTCTTTTATGAAAGAATTCAACTTTGTCCTCGCCACTAAGACGTTGATATTCAAAATGAACTAAAGCTTCTGAATTACATCTGAGCAAATTTGATCCGGTCGTGAGTCATGAAAATCTTGGCTCGTGCTCATAAACTCGAAAATTGCTTTGAAATCGTCGTATTGCATCACTGATATGGCATATAGAATCTCAAAGTCTCTTCTGAATCGCCTCAATATATTTTGGTTAATATTTTGAGTATGAAGCGTACCAAAAGCCTTTAATCTTTTGCAAAAACGACGGCGAATAGAAGTCGCAAAATATATGCTTGGTAATTTTGCTGAGGACGCATTTATACCGACGTGGGTTTATGAATATGATATCGAAACCAACCAGCAATATAGCAAATGGCGCTCTATACATGAGCCGAAACCGAAAAGAAACCAAATTCGCTGCAGGCTATGAAGGCCATTCCAGCTGAGGCTTATAACAAGTGTATGAAAAAATAGATTAAGCGCTGACCTTTGATAAAGGATCGCACTTAAAAATTTGTAAAATTATAAAAATTAAAGAGAAGGATCGTGCTGAACTGACTATCACTAGAAACAGTAATATTTCATGCCCGAGAAATCATTATTCTTGAACTCAAAACATATCTTCTTCAAGAAAAAGCTTTGGAGTTGTAGCCAGCAGTGATGACATGCGTTTTTCTTATTTCATCCATGCAACAAAGTAAATCTGTTCGTAGGGTAAATGCACAACCAGTTGGTAGCTCGAAATGTATATTTGTATATGTATGTATAATAATATGATTTCATTAATAACCTTAAAACCGTCATTTAACCTTCGCAATGACCAATTTATAATCCAACTTAGGAATGTACGAATCCCAGCGCTGGTTACGTAAGCGGTTGCCAATGCAATTGCATTGAGGCTGCATGCCACAACCGCAGAGCGGAGGTAAGCATGAGCCGATATCGCCGGCCGAGTATCTTATCAGAGCGTTGCCATCTGCATACAATTCACCCGGAGAAGCAACCGGTGCAGCGCATATGCTTATATATATATAATATACTACTGAATATATGCATTTCAGCTGCATACATTTGCTTGAGAGCTACGTCGAGAACTTGCGCGTTGAGCGACGACTCAGTAGGCCGGTCGGTTGGTCAGTCGGTGGCTTGGCTTATTCGGTCATAAGGCAAATCTTAGCAAATCCAATTTGTGGCACACAGTCCACTTTTGTTACGGAAAACGCTCATTATTATGACTGTGATGTTGTGTTGTTGGTGTGGCAGCAACGCGCATTGCGTCGCCTTGTATGCTCATAAAATTACCACATCGTAATAATTTCGATACAATCAGCTATTCAAGCCGTCGAGAATGAGTTAGCGCGCCGAGCAGAGTGCGACGGCGCTGGCCCCGGCTGATGCAGCAAGCGATTGGAAGTGTTTGTGGTGTGTTGTATAAATGTTGTAAATGCATTTTGACCGCCCAATGCAACCGCACACCGAACTCGACGTGCGCCGCTCCCCACACTTTTAATCTTTTGGCGTTCACACTTTAAGCGTCCTGAACGTCCGCTCCCTCTCGCTTCGCTGTCGCCCAGCGCTGCATTGATGGGGTATTTATGCCAGCGATGAGTGCAAATTACCGCAACTGAGGGGCGTTTTGTGCGCATCGGCAATAAGCGTTAATGGCCGCAGCAGCAGCAGCAGCACTCCAAAAACAACAACACCAACGGGAAAATAAATCCACCGATTTTTGTTGCCGCGAATATGTATGTATATGGAACTTAGCAAACTTTAAGCATTGCGGTTTTGGTCGGCTCCCCCACGCGCTTGCTGTTCTTGCCCCACAAGTTGGGCTTGTTGGTGCTGCCGCAACAGCAGCCATTGCTATCGGCTTTGGGTTATAGTAGCCGAGCGGGATGCGCGCACTTAGATAACATTTACTTGTGTCATTATAAATAATAAATATTGCATTACGCGCATAAATGGGCGAAGCGCGCAGTGAATGGGTCGCCGAGTGCTCGCCGCTGCCGATGACAACCAGAGATATCATAAATATTTATGTCTGTGTGCATTGTGCGCGCATATACGCGGATGCAATACTAAAAATAAAATAAATATATGACTTAATTATCGGTGTTACGGACCAAGGGTAGAATACTAACGAAAATAGCAACTGCAAGACAATTCACTTTAATGTTTATGTGGTGAGAAACTACTAAATATTTTTCATGAGACACTTTAAATACAAGCGTTTATAAGACAGAGCAACTGGTTGATCTAAAAGTGTTAAGTTTTGTTCCGTAGAAGAAAAGATCCAGCAATAAAATATTACATTTCTCTATACTCACTTCTCTAGACTTCTAATACTGTTCCAAAATGGTTTTTTCTTAAATTGATGAATGAAATCGAAAACCGCTGGTACATGAATTTTTTTCTGATTTTCCATGACCACGGATATATTGGATAGTGGAAAAAGTATCTTCGTATATTTATACTAATAAAAAAATAAAGAAATATGTACCATTTTTGTCGACCCCTTTTTGCCATTTTTCTAGTAGAGGCATTATTCCATCGGTCTAAATCGAAATTTCGAAATTTCCAAAACGGAAGCGAGCGTACCATTGTTGCGCTACACGAACTGAAGCAGCATCGTCTCCCTGAAATTCACAAATTTCATTCACTTTCAAAGTGGCTTGCGTGGCATTCTTCCCTTTTTTTACAAAAATTTCAAAAATGCAGCGAATTTCTTCATTTCCCTCATTTCTGAACAGCTGTAACTTTGTTTCAACTTTCGCGAATTATTTTTTTTTGTTTTTTCGGTTAAAAAAGCTTAAAATCTCACCTTTCCAACGCTGTATGGCATGATACAATATAATTGGTGGCACTGAAGCTATACGATTGTAACGACATCTATTGACAAAATACGAAAATACTTTTTCGACTGTCTAATATTTTTGACTTCATTCGTATTGTGGCACACTACTTATATCAGGTTCGATTTTTAATAAATGTGCAATCGGATATCGTGAGTTCTGAAAATAATTTTTTTTATAAACGAAGTAAAGTTGAAGGTTCTAGAAACATTATTTAATTGATATAGTAGTCTAAATGTTTACCCTGTCCAATCTGATCTAGTGCCGAAGTATCGACCAGCTTCAATACATACAACCTTAAGCTAGTTATTCTCGAGAACACATCTTACAAATCTGACGGTGATGGCGCTCGGAGGCGATTTCACGTGTTCAAATTTGAACGATAGCTTCCCAGCCGTAAAACCCAACTAAGCGGTTTTTCGCAGAAAATTACTTGGGGTTAGAAAATCAACCCAATTTTTTATATTTTCGATACTTTTTTATGAATAACAATAGTATTGCAATCTGCAATCTGGAAAATTACAACTTTATCGTATAATTTGACGTATTTGATAGACATACTCAGAATACTTTATTATATGAGTGATATTTGTGTTGTTTATAGTAACTTAAAATGTTCATCTCTCCCAGAAAAGGGAATCAATCGTGTTTATCGATAGTATGAGAAATTCAAACAATGTCGTAGATCACCCAAAACCGGAAACTATTGATGCTGTGCGCAAACTGTTATTGCATTGGTAGAAATATTTTTTAGGTTGGCATGACTATCAGTGACTTCTGTGCCAAATGTCACATAAAAAAACATTAGCGTTTAGTTAACGATTGTCTTTTTTAAGTACATAAAGTGCCATCGGCGATTATTCAAAAAAAAAAGTTCATAACTTGGAAAAAACCTTGATAATTGCTAGTCGCGAGCAAGCCAAGTTTTTGATTGGTATAAATTATTTAAAAAGGATCGAGAACGCGTAGAGGACGGATCACGTCAAGGACGGCCATGATTTTAATTGATGATCAACAAGTCAATAAATAAAGGAATGGGTGCTTGAGAATCGACGAGTAACCATTAGAGATCTTACTGACATCGGCATATCGGATGGATCAGTGAAAACAATTTTGAAAGATAATCATTAAAATCACTAACTTTTTTCGAAAAACAGCGCCGCGTTAACGTCTGTGAAATAATGCTTTCGACTACCAGGATATCATGAAACATATTATTACTGATGATAAGCTTTGGATCTATGCTTAAGATCCGGAAACAAACGATCGGCCGAGCATCGTGGCAAATACACACCGAAGCCGGAAAAACAACGTCAAAACAGATCAAAAATCAAAGTTATGTTGAGAGTTTTCTTTGATTATCGACCGGCCAAACTATCAACAATTCGTAAAATGAGGCCGCTCCTGTAAAACCGTTTAAGTAAATTGAAGACGCATTAAACGCTGTTTCAGAACTTGACTTTAACAACTGTTTCGAGAATTGGAAAAAACGTTGGCATAAGTGTGTTGTTCCCAAGTAGAATTACTATTAGGGGGAGAACATAGATTGAGAAGAATAAATTAAACATTTTTAGTAAAGTCTCAATAATTTTATTTCAAAATATCGGCTTGGTAAGTCATTTGCCTTATATACATAAAGTCAGGTTTTGCCACACCTGAAGAGGCAGTTGAAGTCAATATGAATTTAAAATGCATGTTTTGGAGGTACCTCCATCAGAGTGGCGAAAGTGTTTCGACAATTGGTTCAAATGCATGCAAAAGATCTCATTGGAGAATATATTGAAGTATGGTAAGACGGTTTTGTGCTCTATTGGTTAATTTCTAAGGTTAGGAAAACCGAATGAGAATTCAGATAATTTCATCTTAAGCTTAAATATGAAATAGACGATAGCTCTTCTTGTAAACTAAATATTTTAAGATATATTCATTTTATTATTAATTATTTTTAATTTCAAAATAATGTGTTTAAGTGCCCTTAAGTGATTTTGGTAGTTCTTGTAGACGAGTTGCAAGTATAACAGGAGCACGGTATGCTTAAAATACACAACATCAAATTAGATATACAATTATGTACAAGTATGTACAGTTACATGTTAAGAAATACTGTAGATCATTAATTTCTGCAAATATTATAAATGTGCAAGTCGTAATTATAGTTAAATCAGACATTAAGACAACAACAAATATGCCAACAACCCTGTGTGCGTTTAAATTCAAGCATTCACTTCTTAAATTGCTGCGCTTTCAAAATTGAGCTCATGACCACATATACAAATTAATACATTATAAATCAATACATCTATACGTATGTATATTAATATAAATAACGGTGTATTATTTTACATTTGTGCGGTTTGCTGCCATAATTAAAATGCTTGAAAACAATTCGTGCTGCATTGTTTGCCGTTTGATTTTAATCATTTGTTTGCCACTTATTTGTGTTGCCGACGCAGATAAGTGTGTAAATCAATTTTTGATCTGTTGATACGATTATCAATAAACAAAATTGTATTGTTGCTATTTTTGTTGTTGATTTTCGCTTCTATATTGGCATCTTTTGTGGCTGGCTTCGGCAATTAACAGGTAATTTAAACTTTTCACTTCAACGCAAAGCAAGCAAACACACATGCGACCTTTCGAGCACGCACACAAATGTGTGTGAACACACATACACGAGTAGGCATTTATGATTATTTGTAATCTGTAATTAATATCGTAATCACATGAAGTGGTAGAAACAAAAAAATACACGATAATATGAATATTAAAATCATTAAAATATTATTTGAAGTTGCATTTTAAATTTTTATTTATCTGAATTTTTATTGATCTGAATTTATTGCCTCAATATTAACAAAAAAAAAAAAAAAAAAAAAAACGTTAACTTCGGTAGCAGCTAAGCTTTAATATCCTTAACAAGAACAAAATATTTCTGGCAACAACTTTGATCGGTCATTTAGTATGGCAGCTATATTCTATAGTGATCCAATATGTTGAAAAATTCCATTGAAATTTAGTTTGCGACTCAGACCGTCTCGTTGATCATTCTTATACTACATTTACTTCATAATGTCTCTGATCATTTTCTTTTAGGTATTACAAACATCGTGGTAAACTTTATATATCCTGCTCAGAGTATAATAATAATACCATTAAGTTTTTCATAATTTATGCAGCTTAAATATTAAATTCTCAGAGTAACCCTGTATTTGCTAGAGCAATGAAAACTTGAACCTCTATGTGGAACTGGTCATAAATTAATTTGTTAAATATTATTATTAATCCACAAGTCTTATGTCACCGGCCTTTGCTACTCTTCTATCCAATTCATTACTCGATACCCTTGCCATCATTAAACGCACTTATGTCTCTCTGCACTTCAATCTTCGAAACACTGCTCAAACCGATTTTTGCGATAAATTTTGTTCTTTCAGCGATTTTCTTCTATCTTGTAAAACGCAGAGGTTATCTTTATGTTTCGAAATAGGAAAAAGCCACACGAAGCCATGTTGGGTGAATAAAGAGACTTTGGTATATATATATAATATTGTTTTCAGCAAAGAACTCACGCACATGCAACGAAGTGTGATCTTTTAAAAACCATAAATCAACAAGCTCATAAAAACACGTCTAACTTTACCAGATGCTTTGGGGAAAGTGAGTAATGAATATAGGAAGTTGAAAATTACCGTTATTTTCTGAAGACACTTTCTTAATCCGTTTACTTCCACGTCTATAGTTTACACGACTCAGCTCGACTTATCAGTTCAAATTTGCGTAGAGTGATCACCATTAGCGATACTTTGACCATTTTCTAGAAATTTGTTTCAAAAATATTAACCAAAATACTTTTTTAGAATCAAGGGATCGTGTAGAGTATATTCAGGAGTGTTCGCACCTTACAATTTTATTCACTTAAGCAAACTTTGAGCCGTAAATGTATATATACGCTGATCGCGAGCTTTCTCCAAGTAATCCAACTTTTAGGAATGAATTTCCATATTTTTTTTAATATTCCTTCTATGAAGGGATTCATATTATATTTTATTTTACAACTACCTCTTCAGGAAAATTCTTAGATCTCTAACAATGTACTCGAATTAATCCATAACTTTTAGCGCTACAGCTTCTTCTGAACTTTAACTTGATCAAAAATCGTTTCAGCATATTTTTTGAAGAGCCACGATGTCCGTCTAACAATTTGCAAGAAATTTCCGCATATTCCAAGAGCCGAGTTTCCATTCCTCATGTTTTTTATGAGTTTTCCGGTTGTCTACGCTGTTTTGTTTTATTTTCGAGGCTCTTGCTCCGCTTTCATAACAAATCATTACCGCAAAGTGGATTCTCAGTCCTATCAGCCACTTGGTAGTTTTTTAAATCTTAAGCCGTCAGATTGCCATTTCTTCTTAGGTGTATTAGGTTACTGCGCCATTAATCGGTCATAGCCCACTTTTGTTATCGACAGGGTGCACCGTAGTGTAGGTGAAGTTGACGGTTGTAGAGGAGATTACATATTCGCATCAATGATCTTTAAGTATATGTGCCAATATTGTTCCAGAAATGATCGAAAGCAGTCTCTAGTCCCTACTTACCGCTTCAGGATTTTTCGTCTCGCTGATGATCTTATTCAATAAAGTATATCAATCAGTATTTGGAATCGTGCAAGTAAGTAACGTTTTATTTTAGTAACATGCATTAGTATTTGAAGATTACGTGAAGACATGCGTGAAAAGAAAATCTGTACTTTGACTTTTCAATAGCTTACAATAGCAACCTTGCAATCATTGATTTTATTACAAAATATTGTCGAAAGCCTGTTTATGAAAATATTGTTCAGGATGGGTCATTGAATATAATGTAAACAATAACAAAATTCGCATTTTGAAGAAAAACAAATCAAAAATGCATCCAAAGCACATGTTTTGTCTTGAAGTGGTGACCATTGCGTATTATTCAAAATGCTTGACGCAACGTACGTGAATCGATTTTTGCGATTAACTAAATTTTGGTCGTTTCCAAAAATAAAACGAAGGTTGACTGTAAGTTTCGAAGATGCGAAATGCCACACGGAGCCATGTTTGAGCGAATAAAACTTCGGACAACTATTCACTAAAGTAATGTTTGCCACGCAAAGAATCACGCACATAATTACGTTATTGGATTTTTTATGAGAAACCTGTCAAGCGAAAGCTCAGAAATAACACGCAACTATTCCAGCTTTGGGACAACATTCCGAGAAATCGGATATCCAGGAAGTTGAAAATTGCCCGTTATTTCGAATGACCACCTAACGCGCTTCGCGGTCTACATTTACAACTGCCGATTATCAGTTCAAAGCTAGAGTGACACCAATTAGCGTTTTGACCATTTTTGAAATTTATGTTTAAAAAATTATAAGCCAAAATCACTTTATTTCGAATCATAGTGCATCGTTAGACGTATATTCAAGCCCGCGCAACAAAAAATCTTACAATGTGTACTGTCACTAAATAATTTTGAGTCAAATGTATATATACGCTCGTTATCGGCGGCTTCTCCATAGGCATCCCAACTTTTGGGATAAACCAAATCAAATTCATTTGACAATATTCCGCTAGCAAGTGGGGGATTGCAGTCATCTATATTTATCATTTTACAACTACGCTCTTGCAAAAAGATTCACGATGCCTCGTAACAATAGTCTCAATTAATACAATAACTTTAGAGCTACAGTTGTTGCAAAATTTAGCGATCAAAAGTCACTCGCCAACATATTTTTTTGAATTAAGCCAACAATCGCTGCAACGGAATTTGCAAATGAACATACACGCAATCTGCACAAGAACAACAGAGTTTAAATGCCATTCCGACTTTTGCTTTCTTTTGAGCTTTTGCCTTGATGTCATAAGCAACTGCTCCTTGCGGTGTGTTTATTAATGTTCAGTGCATCTTGCATTGCGATCAATCATAATCACAATACAATTATCAGCCAAATTGGGAATATAGCTAAGTCCCTCCAGTTATTGGTAGCTTCTAAAATCTAAGCCGTCAGATTGCGATTACTTCTTAGAAGTGGCTATTTAGTGATTGCGCCGCCATTAACTCGCGTCATGTGCAGCACCACTCTTTGTATCGAGCAGTGAAGATGTCACCGTCGTGCGGGAAGTTGCCACGCTTAAATAGGGAGATGACTTTGACTACAAATTATTATATGCTAATATTGCTTCTGCAGATTAATGCCATCGATAATGTTATGCCATCTTACCATTTGCACTGCATAATCGTTTCGTCCGCTGTCTTGATCTTATTTGCAATGAAGTATATTAATTCATGTATATTGCTTGCACGGCAAATCAGCAGTAATTTGTCATAGCCTTTTCATAGTACATATTATTAGACGTAAAATGATTCAAACCCAGCGTAAACAAAACATAGCCGGCAGAACATTGTTGCATAAAAATACAGAATTGCCAGCAGGATTCAAAGTTGCCCTAATATTACAATAGGCATATGAGCCTCAGTTTAAAAATATTCATTTCATATGGCTTCAAGCATTTTTATAGATAACTTCATCAATCCATTTCAAACATAAAAAAATCCAAATAGATCCGACCACAGGAATTGTTAGCAAAAAATCTAAAGCCAAAATTTAAGTTCATAATATAAAGTAGAGCATTACATTATAAATATTAATGTTCGCTTTAAAAAAAACGATTCACGAAGAGACCAGGTTCATAATTTAATTTTAATATTCTGAAATAAATTATAATAATACTTTCACCTACAATGCACTAAAACTGCGACAAGTAGTTTTCTCTAGCTTCTCTTGAACCAAATTTACTCCATTAAGGGAGTTCTGCATTGACCGAACAAATTGTAGTCCGATGATTCAAGGTCAGGGCTATATGGTGGTTGCATCAAAACTTCCCAACCAAGCTCTCCCAGTTTTTTCATCAAAGACGTGTGTGGTCTAGCGTTGTCCTGATGGAAGCCGGAGCTCTTTCTGTTGATCAGTTGTGCGATTGCTTGCTTCAATCTCATCAGTTGTTGACAATAAAATGTAGAATCAATCGGTCGAGCAGGCTGGAGCAGCTCATAGTGGATGATTCCTTTCCAATCCCACCAAACACCTTTCGAGGCGTCAATCCTGGCATTGTGACCATTTGTTGAGCTCCACCACGCTTGGATATGATCCTTTTCTCACATTATTGTCGTATTTGATCCTTTTTTTCGTCTCCTGTTACCATTCGCTTCAGAAATGGTTCGATTTCGTTTCATTTTACCAAAGAATCGCAGATATTAATTCGGTCCATTAAATTTTTCACAGACAAATTTTGTGGTACCCAAATACCGAACTTCTTTTTCTTGCCAGCCTTTTTTAAATGGTTCAAAACCATTTGATGATGAATGTTAAGTTCTTTAGCGATGTCATGGCTGCTTATGTGGTGGTGCTGGCCAATCTTTTCCAAAATTTCAGCGACTTTTTCAACGATAAGTCGACAAGGGCGAGGTGCATCTTTCACATCGAAATTTCCAGAACGGAAGCGAGCGAACCATTCTTGTGCTACACGAACTAATACAGCAACGTCTCCGTAAACTACACAAACTTCATTGCTGGCTTGCATGGCATTCTTCCCTTTTTTATCAAACAATTAAAAATATATAAACATAATTATTATCACTCGTTTTAAAAATTTTTAAAATCTCACCTTTTCAACACTATATGGTATGATGCAATGCGATTGGGAACACTGGATATAGACGACAAGAATCTATTGATAAAATACGAAAAGACTTTTTCGACTACCCAATATCACTTATCATCTTGAATCTCCGAAACGACATCAATGTTTTCACACAAATAGTCCACATTTAGAAAATATTGTTCCTCCATCGGTATGGGGTACAAAAATTTGTTGGCTCTAGTGGCCTCCACGTCCGATTACTCAATAAAACCAGACATCGCGAAAGTTTCAATAAATGCACAAAAATTTAGAGGCAAATACGAAAAGAGCCGGCAAGAGTGCGACTGTGACTGAAACCACATTATTGGGTGGTTCACTAAGTAATTTCATTCATTGTGTAAAATATTTTACGAAATTATATAACCCCATGTTGATCTAATACCCTTTGCTGTCTTTTAAACAAGATATTGATTTCATATAATTATTTATCAGAAACTAGTAATAGTCCGAAGATAACAACATAAACATTTTATGGTAAATATCGGCCCTCGAAATAGTTTGAACTCGTTCATTATTCTTGGACCCATGAAGTTTTGCTCTTTACATACATTCTTGCTAACAACAGTTCTTATTCGATGATTTTCATTGACAAGAGACTTTATTTTATCCACAGCGTTTCCGGAGTACTTTAGAAAGTTTTTCATACACAAGACTTACTGCATCAGCTGTTCAAATAAATAACTGTAAAGTGGTCAAAATTGAAGTTGGCTGAGAAGGAATTGAATAAGGTCAGCTGCTGTCATCAAACGAAATTAATTAGTGAACACCGATAGAAAGAGTTGCTTTGATACTAAATATTGTATGCTGCGAATTATACCAATCATTTCTAAGTGGTCGAAGAAATTTAAAAAACAAAAAAAAAAAACCCATTTTAGAAGGGAGTAGAGCACGACGTTGTCAGCGTTTTAGATATTTAAAAACGTTGTCTAGAGGATATTAGTTTTATAACTATAATAGATACAGGATGATCTGCCTAACCTCTACATATCCTCAGAAATTTTTTGATAGGCTCAAAGAGCTTTGTCGATTTATGGGAATTTTTATTATCAATTAGATTGGAACCCTAATTCGTGTTTCTAAACCCTCCTAGTGAGATCGCCGGTAAATTTTAGCTTGACCGAATATGTCAACATTTTATCATTTCATATATCCAGTCTTATACATAATGTCCTAACGGACTTAATGGCGTTTAAAAACTATTTCGAGTATAGTTAATTTTTCAAATTTCTGGTATTAACTAAGTGAAGATCTTAATGTATTAAAATGTCTCTCCCCACAAGCAGTGCTTGCTCCGCTACTTATCGCACACCCACCTTCTGATCGCCCCCGACATGACAATGAAACTACGAAGAGGGTGCACGCCACTTCGCATTGGGTTGGTCGCAGCTCGCAGCTCGCCGCATGACTGATGGCGAGTCAAACTGCCTGACCAGCGCGTATGTTAATGGAATATTAATAAATTGCACAACAAATTGCGTATTCAGTGCAGGTTACCGCTGATGTGCGGTGGCAATGACGGCAACGATGGCGGCACCGCGAATAACAAACGCAATGCCAAGCCTTAGTGCTGATGTAGGAGCAGGGAAGAGGGGGGCATGTTGCCGCCACATATAGCCAAATGGCCTATTGTGGTTGGCGGCTTCATTTTTCACTCACATAATCAAGCTGCGGCACGCACACACATGCCGATTCGGTGGCAAGGCGGATGGACTGTCTGCCAGAGATGAATGTATATGAGGCTTTCCTGGCCAACAACAAAATTGTAAATGAAGAAAATAAATAAAGTGAAGAGGTGCCACAACTGTGCGGAACCGCCTTATGCGTTTGCGAAACTACCGAGGCGACGTGCCACAAAACGCGCGCTTACCTTATGGGTGCCGCTGCACGCGAGCCTCACTGCGCATGCGCGCGGCAGAAGGTCATTTTTCTATTCGGTGACAAATTGATCGGCAATCGAATCTGCGCAAAGTGAAACGGCAAAAACACAAACAACAACTGCTACCACTATCCATATTAACCGTCCAGCTGCCGACCAGCCGACTGACGATTGCACATGCAACACGCAAGAAAAATGATGATTAGATGGACACGGACAGGCAGCGACAACGGCGACGGACATGCATAGTTTTCCTCGTTGTGCAAATGGACAAGCGCGGAGTCATGACAGCACACTTGCAACAGCAACACAACTGCAGTAAGAATAGAAGCAAATACATGCCACGGAACAGGTAAGTGCAGCGTCACAATTGGCAATTCAACGTTGCAAATATGTTCAAATGGAAGAAACCAGCGATTGCCTATAACTGGTGGAAGCAACAATAACAACAACGGCTGTTGCTTGACAATGCCGGTGGTGGCGGCGGTGGTGGCAACGTCGGCATTGTTGCTTGACAGTTGACATGGTTTTTTGCAAGGAATTTCTCGCGAATTCGTGGCGGCAATTGTGGTGCTGGTGGCGGCGCGATTTACTCTTCACAAGTCTACTTGTTGTTTTTGCTGCTGTATGTTTACTCACGCTTTTGTCGCTTACAGTTGGGTGGCATTCGTTTGTCGCATTGACTTTTTCCTCTTTTTTGTTTTGCTGTGTTTCTTTGAAGCGGAGCTTCTGACTTGTACTTGACATTTCCTTCCATTGGCGCGTTGTTGTTGTAAACTGTCGCTATTAAGCAACTGTGTGGCAATTATAAATTGTACATGCCTATTTTCAGCTGGTTGCAAGTATGTCTTGTGACAGCTCGTTGCTGCAACTAAGCGGCGATACTCTCTAACCACTTTGACAATTATACCGTGGATAAATTAGGCATTTTTCTCTCAAATTGCGATCTTTGACAAATCTTTTTGACTGCCGCCTTGTGGCATATCTTGAAGTATTGATGAATTTCACAAAGATAGATTTAGATCTTTATTTAAATTTGAATACTTTTTTTGAGATACATAATACACTATAGATTATTTTTCTCGAACCCGATATATTTAGCCATTCTAATATTAAAAATTTGTTTCAAAAATATTGCACCAAAATATGTATTTAATAAACTGCCCCCGGCTTTACCTAGGAAAATACGAACTGCAAACACAATGCTCTATAAGGAAATTACTCCAATTTCATATTATTTGTGTTTCACTCTTCGAATTTAGAGATTAATTATTATGTTGTCACATGCTGAAATAAAACTCTTCTGTAAAAAGTGAATAAATGGAATATTTACCAAAAATGGTGACCAAGATATGTGGTAACTTGTGTTCCAAAAGCTAAGTTTGAGAGCAATAAAATCTGAGATTAAAATTATAATTAAAAATTTTTCTCCTGTTCGAGGTTATAAATTCCTATTATAAAGACATAAGAGATATATCTTCGATTTGCCAAGTGGTAGATAGTGGCGTATCGAGTAAACTAAGCCAGTTGTTAAACAAATGCAAGTGCAACTGTGTCTGTCTTCTCTCTTTTCTGGAGAAATGCTTGTTTCTGTGCCAATTATCTTTTATTATCGGCTAAGTCGCGGATAGTCTATCCATTGAGTCCACGCGCCAAGGCCTGTATCGAAGCGGGATTGTCCGAAGAGACTTAAACTTTACATACATATCCTCATAGGAAAAAGTCTAACGGTGTGATGCCACATGATCATGGTGATCAATAGCATGGCTCCAAACGTGAAATTATATACTCACTGAAGTGTACTTTCAAAAAATGCATTGGCAGTTGCGGGAAGTGGCACCACCTTTTTGACACCAAATGTCACCAAGAACACGAGCTTCAGTTTCAGGCAACAAATAGTCGGTTATTGTGGCGCGATAACGGTCGCGATTGGCCGTTGCTTTCTCACTGGCATAATAAAAAAAAAGGACCGATGATTCCTCCGGCCTGGAAAGCACACCAAGCCGTTGTTTTTTATGGATGAAATTGAACCCCTTGAATTTTTCAAATTGCACTTCCTCCTAAATGCGGTAATTTTACTTGTTTACATACCCTTTGACCTAGAAATGGGCCTCATCGTTGAACAAAATTTTCCTCGAAAACGTCGGATTTTCTTAGAACTTTTCAAAGCCCATAAAGCGAAGCGATGTCTCTCATTCTCAGCTACTATATTTTCTTCACTGCGTGCTGGACGTGGCCTATTCGGTTGAATATTATCCAATAATGAATCCTGGGCCTCAAGATGGGTGATGCTTTTGCGAATAGTCCTTTATGATTATGTCGATTATGTTGATCATACGTTGAGTGTAGCGCACGAGACACAGTCTTTGCAGAACGTTAATTTATTTTCAAGAAGAGAGCAGCGCCCAAAGATTACAAACAGAGAAACAGAGAAATGAACAGAGAAATGATTCGTAATTTCTCTGTTTGTAATCTTTGGGCGCTGCTCTCTTCTTGAAAATAAATTAACGTTCTGTAAAGACTCAAGTTAGCACTTTCGCCTCGCCTGTTTCATATTTTAATTTAGTTCGAGGTTTTTCCTAGAAGCAAATAATG
The DNA here is from genome assembly GCA_027475135.1 of Bactrocera correcta. Classification (NCBI taxonomy): domain Eukaryota; kingdom Metazoa; phylum Arthropoda; class Insecta; order Diptera; family Tephritidae; genus Bactrocera; species Bactrocera correcta. The sequence continues at coordinate 39,210,359 of CM050323.1, forward strand.
TCTTTAAAAATATATTGGGAGCTCCTCATATTTACATATGTACATGTGTTCAAATTGTGGCTCTCGGTGAATTGAAAGATTGACCGGTAGTTTTCACAAACTTGTATTGATGGTTGTAATTTGCAGTCGATTAATATTAAAGGTAGATAGTAAAAAATGATATTTTGCCCTTTTCTAAATCACATATAGTATCTTCACAAAGGTCCAGCGCTCTGAATAATTCCAGCATCTTGAGGTGATGTGATTCCTGCCTATGTAGATGGATCCTAGGGCCTTGAGCCTACTTCTACAAATTGATGGGCATTCCAGAAGCGGATTTTTTGGAGTTTGATGTTCTATATCGCAAAATCGGAAGTTTGCCCAAGATATTATGCTTATGTTGCATAAGTGTTTCTGCAGTGCTCAGTATAGAGTAAGACAAGGAGACGGAATTTGTTTCGAAGGAAGTTGGTCATATCTCAAACACTTGCTAGGTTGTGCTCTGTGCAGAGCAACTCCTATAACAGCAACGTATGGCTCTCGACATTAGAAATGAAGCTTCCATTTGTCGAGCGTCAGCCTAATTACTTTAAGTGCTGCCGAGTTTCCACCTCACTACTCATACCCTCTCTCATAATTCCTAAAGTGGCTCCCAACTCTAGAGTTTTCATATAGAGTTGGCATAAATTCATAAATTTAGCGGCAATTTATTATCTGCTTGGCTGAAATCCAATATTGCGAAACTAATAAACAAAGCAATAAAATTGGCTACAATATGGTCACAAGGCAAATGCGAATAAAAACGCGAATAAATTATTAGCTAAAAAGCAGAAGCAGATGAAAACAGAAAAGTAGTTTGGAAGTGGAAAGCCAGCAAGGGATTATATATGTGGTATACTAAGCTCGTATTTTTTGGCATTCATTAAGAGGAATATGCATGGCATACAGGTTAAGTCAGCTCAAATCGGTAATGAGTGCTATTGTAATTGAAAATTAGATGCACAATTTTAATACTTTCAAAAAATTATAGAAAAAAAACTGTCAAATACATACATACATATTTTATTCGAATAAGATATTTGCAAATGTAAAAATAATATTTTGTAATTTTTTTAAAGCAACTGGAATGTGTGCTTAGATCTCAAGCCCTAACTTCACACTGGATTTGTTGCTAATGTCTTCATAAATTAAAGCAATATGCGCGCGCCTACTAACAAAGGGGCGTGGCCAACATAAAATACGCACAAACACAAGCGCTTGTGAGACAAATGAATAAAAGAGCAAAATAACAACAATTGCAACAAACAAATCGCCAAGTAATGGAGGTTAAGCGCGACAACGAAAAAGCAATTATGATTAAAATTGGAATTTATTGAACGATTTGCCAAACATCGTGCGGCCAGCCCACCAATATGAGCCCAATTTCGCTGCCTTCCGCCGTGGTCCCCAACACAAACACACATATATTACATACCTGCGCCGAAGTTTACTTAAGTCGTCCACGAATGTGTAAGGTAAGCAGATATATATGTAAGTGTGCATGTAAGTGTATGCCACATTGCTGACTTGCACTGGCCGTAAATGCTGCAGTATGAAAATATCCTTCGGCATCACTTTGCAATGCGCATAATTTCGATTTGTAATAAAATAATCGACAAAATCGTTTTGACGGCGCAGGCGCATGCGCATTCTGATAGCAACATGCCCATAGTTGCCGCGTTCATATGCGGCTGTGTGTCTGCAGCATTTGCACTTGTCCAACTGGGGCAGCACTCAATTCGAGGTAGCAACAATATTATCAAGACGCGCATTGCAGCCATGACAGTGGCGTTGCAAGAGCACAGCAGCAGCAACCACGGCGCCGTGCGTGCTGCCCGCAGCAAAACAGCAAATGCAAAATGCTTGCATACAAAGCGCTCTTCCACAAAGTCCTTATGCGGCTCATCGCTCCAAAGCGGATACCTGTTGTGGCCACGGAATGTTTGTTTGCTCTTCGCTTGGTAAGTAGATACTCTGCTGTATTTGAAGTCCTCGAGCAATTTGTTGAAAATTGAGTCACGACTCGAAATTAAAGCTGCAGATTCGAAAAGCCAGAAGCATCAAAATGCAACTTCAAGAGCGTAATCGCCGCAGTCGCTAGAACTGTACAGTGTTGCTGGCAATCGGAAAGTACGTGCAGAATATAAAAATGAGTGAATATGAATGTATGTATATATGAGTGAAAATAAATGTTAATAAAAACATATTATAAAAACAATGAATAATCATACTCAGTCATGGATTTTAATTCGGAGTTGGAGATTATTGTTAAATATTGTTATGAATATGAATATTGATGGAAAATATATATCAGTAAGAATATGAAAGCAACTTAAAATTTGGTGTGAATGAAATCTCAAATGAATTTGTGGAAGAATATGAGTAGAAATACTTTATACTCACTGGAAACCGAGAACGAGTATTACCGAAGGATGAATATATCCGAAGAGAATACAAACAGGCGTAAGATAAATTTTTCGCGTGGGGATGCCGCCCTTGGTTAGCTAGCTGTTTACGCTGCGTTGTCGTGGTGCAACTTGCAATCGGCTGCGATGTCTTGTCGGACCCGATTGATCCTTAGTTTGAGTCTCTTAAGGACTTTCACGTCAAACTTGGCGTTGACGGTTTGTCCAGGAGGAACAAATTCATGGTGGACGATGCCTTTGATGTCAAAAAGACAATGAGCATAGTTTTCATTTTGGATTTACTCATTCTTCCAGTCTTAACCAGCGACCTCTTCCCGGCTCTCACTTCTTGCTAAAGCAACATCTGGGTAAGTTTGCTTGATCATATCTAACGCCTCTGTCGAACATTTACTGAGTTTTATACAGAATTTAATCGCGTACCTCTGCTCTAATGAACGCTTCATTTTCGGCTTGCACCACTCAAAGAAACACGTCGCGCGAAAATGTTTGATTAGTTAGGAACGCCCCCTACAGAATCTAGACGGCGCGCGTACGCTCCAAATACAGTCGCAACTTGAGAAAATAAGCCCTATTACTTTCCGGACACCCTGTATGTTTATGACTTTTTTACAGTAGAGGAGAGTATCGAAAGCCGAAGTACAGAACTCTAATATGTTTAACCGAACCAACTCTCAATTTTTGTCTCTCCCACGGAAGCAGCGGCTTAAGTATTACTTCTTGGCAGAAAATAAGAGATTTCAGTCTTTTCTGACGTACGGAATGATTGACTCCTAACCTATTGTTAGTGTTTAGGTTTTATCATAATTAAAGCTGACGCTTTGACAGCTATCTATTTATTAGAGGGCAAATATGGGGCGAGTGTCAAGTGTAAATTTTTCCTTTTCTTGTATTTAAAAAACCGAAGTCGTAATTAATTTGGGACAGATACTTCTTAAAGAATCCATGCCATTCAGTATTTTAGTTAGGTAGAATTTCAGGTCCCCGTGTCATCTGTCTATCCACGAATGAATGTCTGGGATCAGTCTCTGTATCTATCGTCGTTTGGATGAGGTTGGACACAGTTGTTACCACATTCTAAGGCTCTTGTTTCTCTCCCCTTTTGTTCGCCATATAGACATTTGTGATAACTGGTATAGTCGCGCGAATTCGTCTCCGTGCACTATTTTTTCAGCAGCGCTTGATCGTTCATAAGGCGCTTGATACTCGGATTGCTGAAGGCTCATGCACTAAGTTTATTAATCTTGCATATAATTTTATGCCTAGTGCCTTAATCTACCTTCACGTTACATACAATGTCATGGAACTCATTGCTTTTGCAATTAAATTTCACCGGTTGGAACGCACACAGGCTCTATTGATGATCATTTTCGATAGAGCATTATAGATTTTGTGTGCTCTACCAGAAGTACATGCGAAGTGTTCTGTAAAGTTTAATTTAGAATCCAATATTGCTCCCAGATACTTCAGCTGTGGCTGTGACTGGCACTAGCACTCCTCTATGGTGAGTTAACAATATATTTAGGGTATATTCCTCGTCTATCAATCCATGAAGAGCGACACCTTTTTCTTAACTTTCTTTGTGCTTGTGGGGAATACTTCCGTTTTCTGCTCAGCAGACTCTAAACTGATGTCAGAAAACCATTGGGGGAGACCATATATGCTATAATTGCATTTGAGCCGGAGATCGTCCAGATTTTTAGCCACTGCTTCGACTATGAAGTCATCCGCATATGTGATTCTTTTCACATTTGGTGGGTGTATTCTTAAAACCTGGTTATACATCCGGTTCTATAGTAGACCTAGTTCCTAAAACCGAGTCTTGAGGTACTCCACTTGAGAAGGTGTATCTCTGAGTACCATCGTCCTTGAGAAATAATAATCTCTTATTTTCAAAATTTGTAATATTTTAGAGATACTGGGAGCACGTATTTCAAATAGATCTTTGAATTTACAATATTTTCCCACTTTGTGAAGTTCTTAAATATAAGTATGAGTAAAACCGTGATTATGAATATGAAAATGGATATGATATTGAATATTAGTGTGAATACGAATATATATGTATATAGCAGTATAATAGAATATAGCTATGAATAGGAGTATGAGTACGAAAATGAATCTCATGACTCGTGACCATATACATTGATATGAGTATGGATATGGATGTGATATAAAAGCATATGTTAAATTGAATAAAAGTACGAAAAATAATAATTGTAAAATATAATAAACATTTCACTACCAAAGACAGCTGTACGCTTCACTGTAGCTCAAAAATTAGGCAAATAAATGCAACTCTGCCGGCAAGCTATACACTCAGATACAAATGCAGCGCATTAAAGCGGCGCGCTTGTAGCAAGGAGTATTCGTTAAGGCGGCGATCAGCGTGCGCGCCTGCGCAAGCCGCTTCGTTTTGCTTTGCAGCTTTATCTTGACGGGCAATTAAAGGCGTGCCCCAGCAATGCCATATTTGTGGCTTTCAAGGGCTTTTGTGCTGCAAATGCGTTGGCATTTGCCACTTGCGACACAGGTTGACTTTTATGCGCTTGCAACAGCGCAGGTGTGTGCATGTGTGTGGCACGTTATTCCTACTGCAGCGTTTGTTTGGCAATTTAAAAGGCTTTTGATTACATTTTTGGGCAACAACACATATCGATTGCATTTAAAGCGACAACGTCGAAGGCAGCGATTTGTTCATTTATTGTGTGTGTTTTTCTTTTTTATTTTTGATCTTGTGTTGCGCATTTTTGTATAATTTTAATTTGCTGCTGCAACACCTGCAAATGCAGCGACAGCAGCGATGAATTTCACACCTTCGCAGCGCGCAAATGCCCAGTGGGAGCTGTGAGAGTGTCGCGCGCAGAGAATCACGGTGTTTTTTGTGTTATAAGCCTACAGAAGTCACGTGATATTCATTTTTACTGATGTAAATATATTACAAGGCAAAAAGAAGAGTTCAGAAAACGGAAATGGCGAGTCCAAAATTAAAAAAAGAGCTGCTTAGAAACCAATGCATTTCAACTACTTATTCTTGCACCTAAAATAATGGTTGTAGCGCTGCATGTTGCCTTTCTACAGAACCAATTGATTGCAATAACCAAATTCGTATTGGGATATTTATCACTTTGTGTGCTTGCGCTTCGGTATATGTATGTGCAAGGAACTGCCACCCATTTTGCTTATCTTTCGATATTCTTATTACAATTTTTTATTGCTTTTATGCGCTGCGGCGATAATTTAAGCGCTTCAACAACAATAACATCGACACTATCGTTTTTATTTTGTGATGTCGGCTACCTTTCAGAACGGGGCTAAACTGTTGCTCTGCTTTGTTGTTGTTGTTGCTGCTGTTCAAATTAAGCCGCGAAATGAGTGTATTAGTGGTTAAAACTGACACATCTTCACGGCTGATATGACAGCCAATGAACCCGCCATGCAAACATGCATGTGGCAGAGGCAGTAAGTCCCAGCTTGGAAGCAATCGCCACATCTTCACGATATCTGTTGCTTATGTTGCAGGTTCATTGCCAATATTTTGTTAATTTGCTTTTGTTCGAGATAAGAGCGCGGTGCTGCAAACTGTTGCTGATGTCTAAATACAATCGAACGTTTTTAATTTATTTATTCACCAACTTTTTGTTTGGAGTTCGGTTTCACTTACATATATAAGTAAATATGTCTGCATGTGTGTGGATTTTTTACCTGTTTTTTGATTCCAGTTCTCCTCTTGCACCTCTTTCATTTCTGACGAAGTTATTGCGGATTATATTTAGTAGTTGTATTTTTGATAAAAGAACTAAATGGAAGGAAACCGGTCACAATTTGATGTCAGTAACTTCAACTGAAATTCGAAGCGTTACAATATGTGTGCACAAGTATGTATTCATTTATAAGGCTGCTAATATTATAAGAACTCCTACCAACAGTGTGAAAATGGAAGAAATCATATAATAACCCTGCTTACACTTATATGATGACACTGTAAAATCGTGTTAAATCAATAACTAAATACCCCAGAAACATGACAGAGCTTAAATGGAGCCGGGGTCAAAATTGGATGTTAGGCCTGACACCGCCCACTTTCAGGCGAAAACACACATCTGGAGACCCACACTACCGATTTTAACGAAGTTTGATATATAGTATTCATTTCATATTTCCATATTGCAGTGTGAAAATGGTTAAAATCGGTATACAGATGCGCCTATTTCCCATATAACAGAATTTTAAATTCCATCTCGCTCTTTACTTTCGAGATAAAACTTAGCACGAATAATATCTTTAGAAAACGGCACCTTATGGTCAAAAATTGTTTAAATCCAACAAAAAAAATCCCCTAGGTACCGAATGTTTGGACCACGTATCTAATGTTGGCTTTTTACCGAAAATATCGGTCAATGTGTGAGATATACGTAGATTGAAATTAGTTAGTCCGTGTGCTACAAATGGGTTGAATCGAACTAATAACCTAATAATAGGTTTCCCAATAAGGATGATACGATTTCTGTCGTTTCGGTAATTTTTAATCGTCGCCAGTGCTTGATCTGCGTCGAATTGTTGAAAATTCCAAGCATGCATTTTCATTACATAATTTTCAAGTGTCAATAAGACAAAGAACCGCTCGAAGTAATTAAAATATTGTTGCCGTTCAGACAAGTGTTGCTGAAGATCGCAATTTATCGATTCCAAGACGTTCTCAAGAATAGAAACTGTCTCAAACCTCAACCTGGCGAATTTCGAAAAAAAATTTGAGTTTGCATTCACATAAAAATGTTCTCACTGAAAAACTGATTTTGACTTCGAACAACTTGAAACGAAAACTGTATATTATGGTGCGAAGAAAATCCCCAAATTATTCAATGGAGAGCGGTATAGATCGATTATATAGTAACCAAGTTTGTATGGCCGCGATTGGAAGGAGATGATCTTGACAATATCTAGTTCCATAAAGACGGAACTATGCGACGCACAGCAGTGCAACAACGAGATTATTGCGAGAAAAGTTTGAAGATTCGAATATTTCCAGAAATTTTCATATCGAAGACCTCTAAGAAATTGTAATTTACCACCATCAGACTAATTCTAGGGAGATTATTTGAGGTCATTGCTCTTCAGTCAATATTGAACGTGCTTTCCATGAAGTACGACTTAATTTATTAGAAAAAGTACTTGAAAATTCATCGAATTCGTGCCTGCAAAAGAAGTCAAGGATCCTGTTTAAATTTGAATGACGTTATATTCGAAACTTAGTTTTATCGATTGTCCTTCGTATAAAATAAAAAAGCATTTTAATTTCATTAACAATTAGTGTGTGTGCTTTTATTTTTGAAGAGAAATCGTATCACTCTTATTGGAAAACCCTGTATTTGACCCAAAGATTCTACAATTTCTGTAACACGTATGAAAAATATGTTTTCTTCAGTTAACCAAATATGTCTCCGTAGCTACGATCCCTCATTGGACGCATATTCCGGCCAAGCGAGTAACTTTTATCAAGTCGGAAACAAAACAACGTGTACAAAGCCAAAATGAGAAGAATATGGTGCTGGCATTGTCACATTATAAAATCATATTCTCAACACAGTCGCTGTAAATCAAACGCTGTGAATGATACAGTTCGGTGCATATCAATTCAAAAGTTTTCGTATTCTGCGGAGCAAGTTCCCGGAATAAGTTCACTGTTTCGACTGTTTCTTGCTCTGGATATGTGAGTGGATCCATGTCTCGCTTCTGATCATAGTCACGATGAAATTAAGCAGAAACTCTTTCAGATTGCGCTTAAATAACGTCGTATTCTTCTGTGAAGTAGTCCCACGGTTACCATAAGGTGATCATAAGCGTCTTTCACTGATGGCTATCGTATACCGAGTACTTCATACAGAATATAAAACATTACTAAGTCTTTTGAAATCCCTCAGCCATCATGCATACTTGCAAACACCGGTCTGCCAATACAAGATTATGGACTTCTGTTACGTTATTCCCCATAGTAGCCGTTTCTGGGGCTGCTGAAGCCATATCCGTAGCTCTTAAACTCATTTTGGTCAGTTGAAGGAAAACGCTTTATACTACACTTTATATAACATTTAAGCGCTCTTTAATTTCAAAGTAATTTATAATGACATTCTGTATGTTGGTTTAAAAGAGACAGGCGACAACCAAAAGTAAAAAAGGCATCATTTTTGCCAAAATGTAGTTCTTGGTATTCTGTGAGTTGATTTATTGGCTACTTTTAATACCATAATTTGACACTCACGAAATCTTCTTCAAATCAAATACAGCTTGCATTAATAAGCTGTTTTTGTCTTATGTCATGAAAATACAATATTCCAGCTTGCAACATATTTTGCGCTAAGCATCACGGCCTCGCTCTATACGCTATTCGTTTGGCAAAACAATTTACTTTTTTGCACTTTTTTAAATCTTTTTATATCTCATTAGAATTTCAGCACTCATCTGATGGTCTTCTCATACTCTTGTACAGTAATTAAGTCTCGAAACAACAAACTTGCCACAGCACAGCTCACGATGCGGTGACACTGAGTAAATACTAGGAAAGCCAGCTAATCAACAGCGACAGCAACATGTCAAGTGATAAAACAACATGCAACAGCGACAAGCAGCTTAGGGGCTGCACATATGAACATCTGTGGCATGGCAACTCGCTAATGACGCGTTCGCGCACAGAACTCTTTTATTTCGTTTTTTGTTTTTCTCGCAAATGTTAAAAATAACTTTATGAAAATATGTACACAATATTGCCACTTTTTTTTTCGTTTTTTGTTTGCTAGTGTGTTGCATTAGTCTCAGCTGCATGGCCAATTCATTGTCATCATTTTAATATCGGCAATAATTTCATAATGGCAGCTGCGCATGCGCAACAGTCAACACACAACACGGATGGGCCACCCATAAAGCTCAATCAAGCGCGGCCCTGGCAAGCCCGCGCTCATGCCGCCCCCCGCGCGCAACTCGTGAACTAAGCAACAACAATAGCATCTCGACAAACATCATTACAGGCATTGTGGAGCCCGCACAAATACCTGCTGATGCCGCACTTAATTTCCGTCATTTGTTCCCATGAATTAACTTTTTGCCGAAACAAAAATGAAGTTAAAATGTCGAAATAAAGTAAGAAAAACTTTGCTGCAGACGAGTAAGTACAAGTTGCAATGCAAGAGGCAGAACCAATAAATTTATATCATAGCAGGTCTATGGATCTACTAGTGTAGAGTGTATCAAGCGCTTATTGTAACTACGTGCGCCTTTTACCACGTTGCACAGCTCACCCGCGAGCCACAACTCGTGTGCATCACAACTCATCGGTTGCACGTATGTATGTAAATAGAAGACGAGCAATTACGCCGGTGCATGAATGATAATCAACGGCGGTGGAGAGGCAGCGGCATTGCTGACATTGAAATTGCACGAAGAACTTCTTCATCCGCTCGCATCAACTTGCAGCTACAATGTTGCACCATCACACGACCACACGTTCAACCGCGACGTCATCATCAGTGTCAGTATCGGTATCAGCCGCAGTCGATGTGGCCAGCAAATCTATAGGCAGACGCGTCGTCAACTTCGGCGGCAGGGAAGTGTGTGGCTTGGCATGGATCGCGCTTGTGAGGATATCGAAGCTTTTCGTGCAACAAAATAAAGACCTCAACACATGACCACGCGCGATGAGCTCACACATCTGCGCTGTGTTGCTGAGGCCGAAAACTAGATAAACACTTCGGCAAATAAGCAAGAAGCCGAGAGCGCCTAGCTTAAAGTAGATCGTGGGGTTAATCGATGAGATTCAACATATGTATGTTTACTACTTTTCTCTCATTTGTTTAAATGTTTTTGAACAGAAGGCAAAATTGGTGTTTATCAACATTTCGAAAAATATGATTTATAGTAAATAAGGTAGATCTAATTTTGGGGTTTCATTGATTGTGGTATAATAATATATAATTGGGTATCTAATTCCTACGATAGCATCCTCGCCGTGCATCCAGGAAACGTTAGTAATCTTTGTGTAATATGCGGTAACCAACCCGTGTGTAGCCTGGAGTCACGACTAAAAGAGAGGCAGCTTCAGCCTCTCCGAAATATTAGGTTCAAGAGTTCGCTGAAGTCTGGAAGTCTAATTGCAGCGTCTGTTCACAAGGTTGGGAGGTTGTGCGCTGGGTTTGGGACCTGAACCTGCTTCCCTAATTTATGACGATGGAATAGATGTTCTATTGCGCGACTGTGACGAGGTTCGAATAGTAATTGCCCGTCTTAAGAACAGAAGAAGCGGCAGGGGCTGATAGATTACCGGTCGAGCTATTAAAATATGGCGGCAAAGGACTAACACAGCTTTAGGTCTGGAAAATCAATTACTGACCAGATACTCAAGAATATTGGCACACGCCACCTCTTCGTCCATTTCAAAGCCGGTTTCGGCCGCAAAAAAGAAACTGCAGAATCACTCTTTGGACTGAGGAAGATTTAAGGTTTTTTTCGCATTGGCAACGGTGAATACCACAGTCGATAGAGCGATGAGCTATACGAGATACACGGCAACATTGACATAGTGAAGTGTCCGGATGTAAGAGAACACTCCAGCTTTGAAAGTTTTTGGTTGAGCACCCGCCGGTGAAAGCACTTGGTATCTAAACTTGGCGCAAAATAGCTAAAAGAAGAAACGTTTGGCTCGCTATTGTTAAATCGGCAGTAACCGCGTTAGCATTGTCTGCGCCAGTAAAGAAGAAGAATAGCTAAACTGAACATTTTTTGCTACAGACATGGGCAGAGACGATTTGCTGCTCACCAAAAAAATGTGTGTAGATGCAATGTTTAGAAAATTAAGATTACTACAAAATTTAATCAGTTTCCAAAACTCGAAAATATTTTCGTGTTGGCACAGCTAGGAGCTTCTTTAAACGAATCTGAGGCGGAATCAATACCATGCCCGCTGGGAACGTTCTATGGAAAGTTTTATATGCCTTTGAACAGATAGCTCAGAGTATATGGAACTCTATAACTAGCTGCAAGATAAAGCAGATATGACTCAAATATGACAGAAAGTGAACCGGGGATCTCCTATTAAAGTCCCGAAAAAGTATATACCGACTTGCAGCTATAACTAGACACTGGCACTTTGGCAACTGGGTTCGGCTTTCTACTTTCTGTATGAGTGTCCAGACAAACCCGACACGAATTTCTTGGAACCCATCACCTACCTATCTACCGCGATTAGAGACTAGACTAGAGATTTTCCAATGAAGTTTGGTGAAATAGCTTTGATTAAATTCCTTATTGTACCATATAGTTTCGTAAAAAACAATGTCAACAAATCATTTCACAAAAAATAAAAACGAAATTTACCTAGAAAATTTGATACTTCAATCCCACTGCCATTTCACGAAACGAATACCGTGAACATCCAACTGGCGTAGCACACTGATGTATCATGTGGCAATTTGCCAAATTGCAGGTGCAAAAAATAAACTAAAAATCAATTGAAAAATGTGTAGCACTCAAATCGTTAGATCCAATGAAAATTATAAACCAAAGACAAGTGTACGTGGTTAACAAATGCAGCAATTCACTGGTGATTTTTGCTGTCAAACGCAAGTGAAACACGATATTGGACAGCTATGCCGTCATCGCTCATTGCTGAGAGCAGGGGTGCGCATGCGCGGAACGTATTTCTACCTAGCCCTGGACTACTGTGCATTCTTAACAAACTGGGTCAACGAAACGACATGAGTTGGCACAGAAGTTCGAAACTGAAATTTTTGTGTAGGTTGTTGTCAAGAACGTGGAATTGCAAACTGTTTAGAAACTCCACGCTTCTTTGGTAGTTTTGGCAAAGAAACTATTTTTATTATACAAGGGCGTCAAAGGGATATCAAAATAAAAAATTTTCATTGAATCAAAAATTTTTGAAAAATATTGTTTATTTTGGGACCAAACGTTGTACATGCCCACTACACCCACTAGGGCATATTCTACTTCAAAGCCTTCTAATATTAGAGTTTTTCGGGAAGCAAATAAGGGGAAGAATCGAGAGACTTTCTGTATTTAAGCTTAATTCTTTGCACTTTGTCTAAATAGCATCGCAATGCTATTGTAATGCCACGCCCATTTGTTGTTGTCCTAATGTAATAGGAAAACAATAATGTTTGAAAACTTAATAATGAAAATGCCATTGCAACGACTATTGCTAAAATATAAAAATGTTGTATACATATATTTAAAGTTAGTATGTACACAAGTGCTAGAGTCCTAAAGTGCCAAAGTGCCAAAGTACATACTCTTACGTCGCGACCACGAATTGTCGTAGCCTTAACGGCTGGCTGTCATTGGCAGTTGCAACGTGCCACGCATTACGATCAAGTGGCGCAGACATTGCTCCACTGAATCACAAGAAGCCACACATTAGTAGGGGTCGGTTGAGGAAAAAAGGAGTTATTTTTATGGACCAAACTCGAAAACGGGAGATCAAATAAAAAGACTAAAGCTCAATTTATTACCAAATCATAATTATAATTATTTTTATACAGAAAACAAATTTTTATACTAACGGGTGATTTTTTAAGAGCTTGATAACTTTTTAAAAAAAAAAAACGCATAAAATTTGCAAAATCTCATCGGTTCTTTATTTGAAACGTTAGATTGGTTCATGACATTTACTTTTTGAAGATAATTTCATTTAAATGTTGACCGCGGCTGCGTCTTAGGTGGTCCATTCGGAAAGTCCAATTTTGGGCAACTTTTTCGAGCATTTCGGCCGGAATAGCCCGAATTTCTTCGGAAATGTTGTCTTCCAAAGCTGGAATAGTTGCTGGCTTATTTCTGTAGACTTTAGACTTGACGTAGCCCCACAAAAAATAGTCTAAAGGCGTTAAATCGCATGATCTTGGTGGCCAACTTACGGGTCCATTTCTTGAGATGAATTGTTGTCCGAAGTTTTCCCTCAAAATGGCCATAGAATCGCGAGCTGTGTGGCATGTAGCGCCATCTTGTTGAAACCACATGTCAACCAAGTTCAGTTCTTCCATTTTTGGCAACAAAAAGTTTGTTAGCATCGAACGATAGCGATCGCCATTCACCGTAACGTTGCGTCCAACAGCATCTTTGAAAAAATACGGTCCAATGATTCCACCAGCGTACAAACCACACCAAACAGTGCATTTTTCGGGATGCATGGGCAGTTCTTGAACGGCTTCTGGTTGCTCTTCACCCCAAATGCGGCAATTTTGCTTATTTACGTAGCCATTCAACCAGAAATGAGCCTCATCGCTCATCGGACACGGACGCGAAACACATTTCGAACCGAACACTGATTTTGGTAATAAAATTCAATGATTTGCAAGCGTTGCTCGTTAGTAAGTCTATTCATGATGAAATGTCAAAGCATACTGAGCATCTTTCTCTTTGACACCATGTCTGACATCCCACGTGATCTGTCAAATACTACTGCATGAAAATCCTAACCTCAAAAAAATCACCCGTTAATAGAATTGTCCTTCATCTCAATAACCCACCCTGGTGGACCTGCCTTAAAGTGGTTGCTATTTGCCGCGCAAGTGGCTCGTCGTGGTGGCGTTCGGCGCGTCTTAAGCACCACGGCAGCGAGATCTTTAGAAAATGAATTTTCCACGATGGTTTGTTGTTGTGGGTGCACCTCAGCATTCGCCGTAAGTTTGTCGCAATCTCGAGGATAAGTCCTTGGCGCTGCCAACGTTGCTGGTAGTTGCCATTTTATTAGTATTTACTACACGATTTAGCTTTGTTGCACTTGCAGCGCTTAAATTGAACTTTTGCTTTTACGCTTATTTCCCGTTGTTTGGTTGTGTTCTGGGTTCTGCCGGCCAGCTTCTTTTGAACGTATATAAAATTGCTTTAAAATCTGTTTGTGAAATTGGAAATTGAATTTTATTTTATTAAGCGAAAAAGTTGCCACAAGTTAAAATAGGAGCAGGATAAAAAGCCAAGAGCGCATTGTGTAGAGCACTATCGATCCATGAACTACCTACTCTCGCAAGCACATAATTTGCAATAACTTAACACTCTAGAAAAGATAAGCGAGATAAGCGCTTAAATTGAAAATGGATTTTATAAGTGAGGGTGGGGGTTGCCTGATTATTAGTACAGAGTATGTTAAGTTTGCTAGGATGTTTTTTAAACCCAGAAGTAAATGTCGGGAATCATATAAAGTGTATATTGGGTAGTCGAAAAAGTATCTTCGTATTTAGTCAAGATGTCCGTACACTCGTATATCTCCAGTGCTACCAATCACATTGTGTCGTATCTTATAGTGTTGGAAAGGCGAGATTTTAAGGTTCATTTAACCAAAAATTCGGAGAAGTTGAGAAAAAGTTACAGCTGTTCAAAAAATGAGTGAAAATAACAAAGAAATTTATTTTTAAATGTTTGTATAAAAAGGGAAGAATGTCATAAAAGCCACCAATGAACTTTGTGAAGTTTACGGAGTGGTTCGCTCGCTTTAGTTCTGAAAATTTCGATGTGAAAGATGCACCTCGTTGTAGTCGACTTATCGACGAAAAAGTCGATTAAATTTTGGAAAAGATTGACTAGCACCGCCACATAAGCAGTCATGACATCGCGAAGGAACTTTACAATCAAAATTAAATGGTTTTGAACCATTAAAAAAAGTCTGGCTACAAAAACAAGCTCGATAAGGGTACCACGTGAATTGTCGGTGAAAAATTTAATGGACCGACTTAACATCTGTGATTCTTTGCTGAAACGAAATGAAATCTAACCATTTCTGAAGCGATTGTTAACAGGAGACGAAAAGTGGATGAAATACGACAATAATATGAATAATAGATCATGGTCCAAGCGTGGTGAGACTCAACAAATGGTCGCAAAGCCAATATTGACGCCTTTAGTCGAAAGTTTATGTTGAGTGTTTGGTGGGATTGGAAAGGAATGATTCAATATGAGCTGTTCTAGCCTGGTCAAAAGATTGATTCTACATTTTGCTGTCACCAACTGATGAGATTGAAGCAAGTAATCGAAAAAACGGCCACAACTGATCAACAGAAACAGCTTCGTCTTCCATCAGGACAACGCTAGACCACACACATCTTTATGACTCGGAAAACACTGGGAGAGCTTGGCTGGGAAGTTTTGATGCATCCACCATACAGTCCAGATTTTGCACCATCGGACTACCTTTTGTTTTGAACAATACAGAACTCCCTTAATGGAGTAAATTTGGCTCCAAGAGAAGCCTCTGAAAATTACTTATCGCCGTTTTTCGCCGAGAAACCAGAAAAGTCTTACACTGCTGTAATAAGGTCTCTAGCGGAAAAATGGCAAAAAGTGGTCAACCAAAAAGGTAAATATTTGGTTCATAAAAGTTCATTATTAATTAAAAAAAAATAAGTTGAAGTTTGATTAGATTACCCGACTACCCAATAGAACTGATCGATGTGAGGAGTTGAGTCGATTTAGCCATGTCCGTCTGTCGGACCATCTGTCTGTACACATATATAATTGTCATAAAGTTTTTGAGATATCAATCGGAAATTTTCAACACGCCATTTTTCACCAAGAAGCTATTCATTTGGCAGAA